>VZRF01009540.1:293300-388979 GCA_013396875.1 Vireo altiloquus | reverse complement strand
GGGGGTGGGGAGAGAAGATGTGGAGCACAGGCTTTTGCAAGGTTGTGATTTATGCAGGTTCAGGGCTGTTTGGTGTAGTGGTACGACACAGCACCGGGGTCAAGCCACAAGAAACACTGGGGGCAGATCAGAATATTCAATTAGCTTCCTGGCACCTCTGAATCACAAAGAGAGGATAAGATCTCTCCATCACAAGATCCAGAGCTGCCGGGGGAGGGGGAGACATGCCCTCTTCAAATCTCCCTCCTCCCTCCCACCCTCTCTCCTTTCACTGTAGGGGAATAGTGCCTGAAACATTCCTTTCTGCACGGAAGGTCTTTTCCTATTGTTGTTTTCTTTGTGTTTCAGTGTTGCCAACTTACTGGAATTCTTGTCGTGGTTTCACAGCAAGGCTCAGGCTGACCAAACGGAACCAGCTGCGTTTGTGTATGGGGCCACTGCTGCTTTAATCTCCCAACAAGGCTGATGGGGAGGGAAGGAAGGGATCCTCAGAGGGGAGCAAACAGTTCTGTTCTCTACAGATGGGTGCCTGCAAAGCCAACACACCGACACTTAATTAGAAGAGGAATTGTTTAAAGCAGTTCATGCCCAAGCAACATGCAGAGGGCAAACAGTGCTTGGGAACAGCAATCCCAGGTTGGGAGCTATGTGAAGTCTTCTGCCATTGTATGTTTGAAGTGACTTGGATGCAAGCTTTGGGAGGCACCTACCTGTTTCACTACCCCACAGCTGGAAGCCAGAAGGTGAGCTCCTGCCCCATTCACCATCAGCATTTTACACATCTGTACTTCCCACAGGTGAGACGCTAGAGGGCTTCTCCAACAGGAATGGTAGAGATGCTGTTGACAGTGAGCTGAGATGGTGGGTCATGCCCTTCCCACCCATTATTCTTTACACCCACAAGACAAAATTTACATTCAGATACAAATGAAGTATAAGCCCGGATATTTTACTGCTGAATGATACTAATAAAAGAGCCAGAACAGGACAATGCTATCCTCTGTTTACTAAAATTTTCTCTTCTCAGTTTACCATGGCACATCATCATCCAACTTCAAGGACCTTGTCCTGATGGACACCATTAAATGGGACTTCTTCGAGACTAGAGACTTCAAGATGAGAATCAAAACTCTTCAAGGCTTTCCCATAACTACATCTGAAATCACCCATGTGGGTGTAACACATCTCTTTCTCTCATCTTCCTGTTGACTGTTCCTGTTTGCAGCTCATTATTTCTGACTGAACAAGGCCTAGGGATTTTTAGTTGATTACTGCATGTTTAAGAAGATGCAGACTACGTCTGTTAGAAGGTTAGAGGGAGAAAACATAGGCAATGCTGTTCATTGAACTCTACTTTTACTTCAAAATACAGTTTTTGCTTTATTTTTATGTCTTTGCTTGCCTTATTTTTAGTGTAAGCAAGCACTCAGAAAATCAGTTAAAGGTGTAATTTAGAACTAACAATTACTCTGCTTACATATTAAAGATAGTCACTAAGCAAGGAAGTTAAAAATTAAAAGGCTTCATTTTTGACCAAGGTTCACTCTGAATTAGTGTCCAAACTCATGCAGTTCTTCACAAACAGAGTTGATGTATGACTAGATAAAGATAGAAAGCTGATGGTTAAAAAAGTAAAAAAACATACATACACTCACTATAAGAAAATGTGGGTCAGATCTGCTCCTGTAAATTTGTCTCTTCTGAACTTCTTGGAGTTAGGACAGTTTACAGAGGCTAAGGATCTGCCCAGTGCATTATCCAATAAAACTGTAATTGCCATTGGCATTCAGTAATCTTGTGGTCAATCTGTCCTTGGATAAACCCAGGTGTTTCCACATACAAAACATTTTAAGTTACAAGCTGTGTTTCCAATTTCACATTTAAAATTTAATCATTAAATCCTACGCCTTTATCATGACAAGCTTTTTTGTTATTTTTGTGTAATCATACTAAAGCAAGGCTATATTTTAAACATACTAAAGCCATGCTCATTTTTTGAGAGAACATTGGTAACAACAACACATTCAAATCTAAACTAAAGACAGTCTCTCTACCTGGGTAATAATATAAGTACCCGACAGCAGCAATTAACTCTTCCATCTTTGCTATTCTACAATCTAAAATGTTCCATTTTTTTAACTGAACCTTAGTTTTACAGCAAGGAACAATGTGTGTGTGTGTGTGTGTGTGTGTGTGCGCGTGGTAGAGCCTTCCTTTCTTAACAGGCTATTAATGGTAGGAGGGTCTCCTTAGACACACTATTTTTGAGATATTTCCTTCACCTAAGGTCCACTTCAGTTTGCATTAAAGCCATCAGACTTCAGGGAGAGCAGATTTAGCTGTTTCCATGGGGATCCACTGTAGCAATGTGTATTTGGACTTCACCACTTATTTTTTCCAAATACATACGTTGTGAGCAGAAGTTTCCTTAAAAGGTCATGTTTTAGGGAACATGCATCTTGTACAAAGAACCAGAATTAATTTCAACTCTACAACACAAGGAAAAAAAAAAACAAACAAACAGACAATAGCCCCAAGTTCACCAAGTTCCTCATATAAGCCACATCACATTTCACATTATCTAAAACAATGGAAATTATTTGCCAGGGAGGTATTTTCTTCCAAGGATTTAAAGAACAAAAAAAATCCACCTAATCTCAAACTAAGAAAAAGAGAGCCTTAGTTGATAGAATTCTCAAACATCTAATGCATATTTGTAACAAAAGCACAGATTTCCAGAAGACTGGATCAAAGGTGGGTCTCCAGACCACATGAACATGAAAAACATTAAACTGAGGAGATGTGAATTGGTCCAGAACAGAAATCACAGAGTCAGAATTGCACAATGCAGCTGGCACGGTGGCCAAAAGTTTCCTCAAGGTTTTCTGGTTAGTGACATATTATAACTTCTCTCTTTCAACCTGGAATTATATTACTGTGTCCTGGAACAAGAAGGAACATGGGAACCATGTGCTTTTTTGGTAACTGCCACAGAACAAGTGAGACTAGTAGAGTCAGTAAAGCAGCTTCCAAAACACCCCAAGTATATTTCATCTGCAGAAATGGCCCTGTGGTGGAGTTTAGGAGTAAGCATGTAGAGATGAGAGAGTTTATTTACCTCAGAAGGCAGAAAAAAGTGGAGAAAGATTAAACAGATTCCAGTTGTCCTCTCCAGTTGTCCTTTGGTCAGCATTGTCTGGTCCCTGGAAGTCCCTGTGCCCCATCCAGGAGACACAAAGTAAGGGCAAGTATGCTATACATCAGCTGTATCTGTAACTACCAAAGATCTTGCTACCTGCCTTACTACAGATTTCTTTGGCACTTTCTCTGTCTCTGAGGAACAAAGGTCCTCATATTTGCTCCAATTCACTGGCCTTTCAGTGCCATTCTGCCCTGCGAGGAAGCAACAGGTGGAATTTGTACTTGAAAAGGAATGGGAGGTAAAGAAGCATTTTCAAATTACTTGTGATCTAAAAACTTTTTAGGGTATTAACAAGGAAAATAGGATAGGCTGGAATAACTCTGAATCCCCTTTGCTCTTTTCATCGGTTTACTCTCCTATTAATAACAGATACAAGGTCTGTTCAGGACAAACATCTTCGTAAGTGGGACTCATAATAAAAATGGTTACATCTCATTCCTCCAACAGCTAGGATGAAATGCTTGAGAGATCAAGAGAGCAATCAGTCAAAAGACCTGAGAAAAGAAAAATAATAAGACTTCAATAGCATTAATTAGAATTCCAGACTAAATCCAAGGTAATAATAGTAAACAAATGAAAACATGGTTTAACAGTATAGGGATTGCAGTTGACAGATTCTCACAGTTTTGATATTATTACAGAACATTAATGATTAACCACTGCTTACTTAACAAAAAAAGTTGAAAATATGGCCTAACTCTGAATTTTCTGAACAAGCCTCCACACTTACTGAAAAAGAGAACTAGACATCAGTAGGCCTATTAAACACCATCTTTCTAAGAACAAAGTTAGTGCATGGCAGAAGTATAGCTACCCTGCAACACCCTGTGAATGACAACCACTGATTTGTATAGAGAGCTATTAGAAGCATAAATACATTTTTTTATGTTAAACTAAATGGAAAAACATGAAGAAAATTATAGCTCACAATAAGCTACACGGTAGCAATTCTTAACTGATTGCTAAGGAACAATACTCAAAATATTTGGTTTGAAAATAGCACCTGATTCAGTCAACCTGCAAAACAACTTTGACAAGAAGAGACCAGACTCAAGAATGCATGAGGTCAAAAGGATTACAACAATTAAAAAAACCCAACCTCTCTCCTCCTTGGGGGACTTGTTCACAGGAATGAGATATAGGACAGTTCAGTGAGCACAAATTCGGTAAGCAGGGTGACTGGCTTGAGTAGTCCACCCTTCCCCCTTTACCCACTTACCCTCAGAGCTGCAGCACAGTCATTCCCAGTCCCTTTTGTCCCCACAGTCAGCAGCCCCTTAGGAGAGCACTGGCCACTGTGCCCACTTCACAGCACAGTCCCACTTCACACACCATAGAGCCGCAGCTGGCACTGGGGACACGACAGCCTCAAACCAACTGCTGCTCATGCCAGCGTCCCAACAGATCGTACCTTACGAACCAGGAGGAATAGTACATCCTGGAAAAACTACATCCACCTGAGCTATTATTAAGAGAGGATATAAAGTTATTTTTATAGTCACCTCACAGAATACAAAATTGTGAGGTAGAAGTTTGCCTTAAAAAAAATGCTTGACGGCATGATTTGTACTTTTCAAGATGCTGACTGAATTCCTCCTTCCTCTCAGCATTAACTTTTGCATTCAGAAGTTATTATTATATAATCCAGTTCCAAAATTTAAGATTTTTCCTAATTAGGATCTATCTAAAGGCGTCAGCACAGTACAGGCTACTTCCTGTTGCTTTACTGTTTTGGATACATGGTGGTCAGCATTATGAAGGATGAGATCTCAAATTAAAAGCCACATGGAAGTTACTTTTCTAGTAAGAAAAGGAACCTTAAGAAATTTCAGATATGCAACACTTGAGTTTCTAGTGCAGCTGCACAGTACCATAAGCTGAAGAGCATGTTCAAAAAACTGAAACACATTCTTGACTCCTTTTGCCTAAATTTGCACTGGAACAGTAGTTTGTGAGATCTAAAAATACGTATGATAACAGCTAAGCAAAATATTCATTGTAATTAGTGATGTCTTAAAAGGCCTTGGAAGGGTCATTTACTGTTTTTTTTTTTAAGATAAATCATTGTGCTAAAGTGTCATTGAAAGCCAGAGCCACAAGCTATTAAAAGTAAGTAGGAAGTTACATACCACATCTTCTAGTATTAAAACTTCTTTGTTCTTTAAGAACAACTTTAATACTTAGCCTTCTGAAAAACTGGAGCTATGTCACTTTGTGTGGGACACTTTAAGAGATACTAATGAAAATGCCCTCAGTCCCCATAATCCTCTGTGGCTGATTAGGTACAGTAGAAGAAGTTGTTTCATTAATTTGAAGGCCATTAGCTTGAGCCCTCATATTGACCTGAAAGTAATGTTTTATTCATATTGTAGTGTTGTAGTCAAAACTCCAGAAATAATTGAAAGGACAAGTCTCGAACCTTAGACCTTTGATTTATGAAGCTGCATACCCGGTTAATTATTGCACGATGAAAAAAGGAGAATAGGGAGCCTGAAGTCCTGATATATTACTATTGCCATCTCCCTGTGAAAAACTGATGGGTAATCAAATACTTATCAATAAGTACATCTTCAATTCCACAGGTCACAGTTAAAAACCTTCCTTTTAAATTTAAAACAACAACAACAAAAAATTAGACATTAGGTTAAATTCAGGGTCCATCAGACTCTGGGGGCAAAAGTCCAAAGTGCAGTAGTTTCAGCTAAGATTCATCAGCAGTCTGTGAAACAGCTACCCATAGCTACTTAAATGAAACACAAGATGCCTGGATCTACTACAGGAACAAAAGAGAGTATTTTTCAAATAAAAGATGACAAAAAACTATGCCTGACTGTAGAAATTAGGTTTCTAGTTTTTCTAGATATAAGTAGGAACTCATTGTAGTCAACAGTCAGATCTTCCAGTCAACCTTTCAAACAATCAGTCCCCTGAATTATTACTAGCTGTTATTTGAGTGGTGTTCAAGGTTTTATACCTTTTGAGTATAATGAAATGATTCAACATGAAGTGCAAAGGCACATACATATGAATGGCGGCATTCTCAAAAAAAAAAGGTTGTTAAAAATCTGTCATCATCCAACAGGCAGATAGTGATATTAAGAAATACTGAAGTAAAGACTAGTGAATAGAAAGACTGCTTATCCATGTTTACCTTTTCCAGCAGATTCTCTCTCTCTCTCTTTATATACAGCAATCAAATAAATGTAGTGAAAATTCCAAAGATTCATACCCTCTGTAATCAAATGGGCACCCCACACCCTCCTTGCAGTATGATTTAGTCATAACTGTTCCTTTATGAACCTCGCTGCCAATGGTCACTGTGGATCCCATCTTTCTTGGGCCTTGACAAGTCTTGTGAGTGTGATAACACATTATCTGTAGATGAGCTTTCTCATATTTTACATCAACTCAGATAAGTGAGCTTCAATGAAACTTAAAGAACACATTCAAAACATGCAAAACTCTTCTCATGTTTTATTGCCATTCTACTCTTCCATGTCATCAGACTACAACTGCTTCAAATACTGAAGCGCTGACTACAATCAGCAGAGATTCAAATAATATATAGTGTCAGTACTCTTCCATTTCTGCACCAAAGTCTTTTTGGTAAAAGAGAATATTAAACCCAAATTTTGCTCCTAGAGCTACAGCACCAAGAACCATTTACTGTTCTCTTAGTGGACATCACAGTCTTCCCTTTATTTCTGTTGCTATACTTGCACTTATCCCAGTAGGGATCACATATTCTTCTACATTGCTGTTTCCTTTTCTTTCCTTTCCAGTATATTCTGGTCTTCCTAATACTTCATTGTAGGCATTAATCTGCTTCTCTAAAGATTAAGTTACAAGAGACAGCAAAGAGGAATGAAACAAAACTAATATAATCAATATATGCAGAAGTCCTTACTACTCCTCTTACAGCAAAACAATTGGTTTTTATGTAAACTGACATATTGATTAAGTTACAAGAGACAGCAAAGAGGAATGAAACAAAACTAATATAATCAATATATGCAGAAGTCCTTACTACTCCTCTTACAGCAAAACAATTGGTTTTTATGTAAACTGACATATTGATTAAGTTACAAGAGACAGCAAAGAGGAATGAAACAAAACTAATATAATCAATATATGCAGAAGTCCTTACTACTCCTCTTACAGCAAAACAATTGGTTTTTATGTAAACTGACATATTGATCAGGTTGCAGTAGGAGATACAAGGTCAGATCCACAACTATGAAGCTGATTTGAACTAACTTATCAGTATAAGAAAAATGATACAAACTGAATAGGTTTAAAATCACCAGAGCGAACTTTACTTTACGTCAGAAAGAGATGAAGGTACAACACTATAACCCCTATATTTTCCTACTTCGCAGGGACCTCTGGAAACTGTGAGTGAGATAGAACATTACATTGATTACTTACCATGGCTGTGATGTTTAAATCCCCATAAACCAGGATTAGGAAAGGACAAAAGGTACTTTAAAGACACCTGTCATTATCTCACGCTCATCCTGAGTTAAACACAGTGAAAGACTAGGGATTTGTGGGCAGTTTTCCATTTTTGTTTGACCTTAAGATTTTAACAGTATAAGGTTATATTAGAAGAAATATATTCAAAATATCATTCTCTCTGGGATTCAGCTAAGGGCTAGAATAAAAGAATAAAGGATTTTCCATATTCCAGAATACCAAAGAGAACCATTACTATTTTTGAGATTATAAAACCTGTCACAAATGACTGAATTCCACAGGACACTATTGCACTGCATGCCCTCAATCATATGCTGCCAGAAGCGCCGTTTTTTTTTTTTCCCCAGAGGGAAAAGTAGTTTCTCCTGGGTCACATTCCCAAAATGATGCTAAAGAATCTACCATCCCGGCTCATGTTTCGCTGTTTTTAAATATAGAAGGCATAAGGATATTTCAAGTAAAGTTTTTCATTAAAATATACCATCTAGGAGCCTAATCATATTTTTACAGTGTTCCATCCAATTAACTCTTCATTCTAATTGAACCTTTGTGTACCACTATCCACTGAGCATGTGAAGTTATTCCCGTAATTGTTTTTATTACAAAGGCCTGAATAATAACTGCACTGGAACCCAGTAATTCCAGTATTTTTATGTAGTTTAGATATTAATTTAAACTTTGATTTTTATGTATGGACATGCAGAGATTCTAAATACAAACTTTAAATGTTATCTCTCTATGCAGGAGACACAGTAATATATTAACTGATGCTTGCAACCTACTTACACAGATTTATGATAAAACCATTCTGCTATCATAGCAATTGGTAGTTACCTAAGTTCCATCTATTGCTTTCAAAATTTCAAAAGCCAGTACTACATTTTAAAGAGCTATTAGCAATGTCTAAAAACCAGGTTAGCATTTGTAGGGTAGGAAAATCCAGTTCATACACTAAGATTTAATTCTGGTATCAAATCACTAATAGAAAACTAGGTTCCAAGATACAAGACGATTGGTATGATTTACAGGGACTATGGGAGTTGGAAACCTTTCAGCCCTTCCTTCCTCTTGTTACCTCTCTTCCATGGCACTCCTCTCCCAGCTGCTGAGCAGGACTCAGCTGTAAGCAGCTCTTAAAATGTGCATTATGGCTACAGACAACCCAGAAACACAACTGTATTTCATGCAGTTTAACTGCAAATATCTTCATTGGGTTCCATTCACTGTGTATTTGTGAAGAACAAGAGCAGACAAATAAGATGTTGGTTCAGAATACAAGTTCAATTATACCAGTAAATTTTACAGAAAAGAGCATAGAACTAATCCAGTGATTTGGGGAGAGAAGTAAGGAAGAAGAAAAAAATGTGGGTGCATCTTCCAGCGTCTCCAACACAACCTACTGTCCCAGATATGGTCAGTCTGAATGTGCTATACATAGCATAGAGACTCTCACGTCAGATTCCCAAACAGAAGTTTTGCCCTTGATTTAAACATGCATTTGATAGATTTTTGATACATTGTTGGCACACATGCTTGCAGAAGCACAAAATCAGTTGACAGGAGGCATTGAGCCTTCTGTACAAAAAGTATTTTTTGTATACTAGGGACTAGGGACTTCACCATACACTATTGTTCTCATAGCATCCATGCAACTCATTGCTCATTTTAGAATCCAGTCACAGAGCAGAGAGGCCAAAAATAAATGCACATTTCTACAAGCAATTTGAATACACTAAATATTGGTTTAGTGGGTTTATCTTAGAAGATAATAAAATATTCCCTCTTACTTTTTAATGCCATTTTGGTCTTAATGTCTGCATTCCCCTACCTGCCAAACAAAGTAGAGATCATAACTCCTGTCACTTATTTTCTTAAACTAAAATAATAAAACATCCCCACCATTATTGAGGAGGATCAGTGGTAAAGTTTTCCAGGGAATATTAAAATTTACCTTTTCAGACTACTTAAGTTTGCAAGTCTAATAATCTGTTGAATTTAGTTTAGGTTTATTTAAACTATCTGGAAGAATCCTCTCAGATTTTGGTTTATGGCTCTTTTAGTATTTGATTTACATCATTTTCCACAGAGGATGAATGACAAAAAGGAGTCAACAATCTTTTCTATCAACTCAAATGTAACATCAAAAAAGAGCTCAGTTTCACACACACATTTGCCAAAATGAGCCCTATTTTCTTTGAATTTGCATTTGTGTTGTGACATGCTAGAACCAGACTCAAATTCTGCAGCTAGAGTCTGCTCCTTTTCTCAGAAAATTTCTTCAGGTGAAAAAGTGGGAGATGGTTGGAAGGAAGCCTGGTTCTTTTAATCTTATCTAAGCAGTCCTGGAAGGAGTTGCAGCTGAAGATAAGGGATGTTGAGTCACATGCCTTTTCTCCCTTAAGAGTTTGTATCGTATATGGGGAATGATCCCACTTCTGTAAAACCAATTTTAAGCTACTGCAATTTCAGCAGATCTTTACAGGAGGTGTTCTTGACATGCACAAATACGAAGAGAACCAGGCATAGTCATAACATTTAACTGTGACAGTAAAATTAAGGCTACCATCTACTGCCACTGCAATGCCATGTAAAAAAAAAAAAAATAAAAGCCATGCTTTCTCTTTGAAGTGATCTTTACTTGCTGCCCCTGGTTGAAAGGGCTTAAGGGGAGGAGGTTAAAGTTTTCCTCATCTCTGAGGTGACATTTAACAGACCTGGGAAACAGACATCAGCTGTGATGGTCTACTCAGGAAGGGCTATGGCACGAATGACTTCTAAAAGCAAATAAAATAGTAATGCATTCAGTACATTTAACATCTCATTCTTTGACAAAGGAGTTCTTCCTTCTTGACTTTATCTTCTTCTTGATAGTAACCAACAGGGCTGAGACGGACAAAATACTTGGCATAGTGAAGGCTGTAGCAAAGAAACACAATACTCAAAGAGTGCTACTTCAAAATCCTTGTAAACTGCAAATTCCTCCTGCTTGCATTTGACAGAGTAACTCTGAACCATGAATGGCATGCTTCATAATATACAGCAATCAGAACCAGGAGCAAGCACTTCACTTCAGGCAACATCACTTTTATTCCCTCAAAACTATTTTAAAACCCTTCCACTAGAACTCCATATATTTAGAGTGGGGTAAGAAGTTGAACTCCAGGCTACAGTTCTCAAGAGGTTCTCAAGCCAAGGACGCAAAAAGGTCTAAGATCCACTGTTTTGCACCACAGCACAAGCAACAGGCAGTTTGTTCATGTAAGTGGTTGCTGCTTTGTCTAAGTCAGGCTCCATGAGCACGCAGAAAAAAAAAGTACTGCTGTTTGCAAACCTTACTGCATCATCCATCATCCCCATTTCCCAGTTACAGCTTAGAACCAGCATCCCAGGACTCGGCAACCTCTACATGTATGTGGGAGTTATATAACTCTCAGAAGTGAGATTTGAACCATATTTTGAGCAGTTCTGTCCTACTGACAGCAGTTCTGTCCCCACTCCCAGGATCTCTAATGTCTACAAACCATTGTGAAACAATTGAAGATGCTCACATTAAAAAGTCACTAATGTGAAAAATTAAGTATCTTCAGCTGACACATCCACATAAAAAACTGCCTAGAACAAAAAAATATGAAATGAAGATGCTTCAGGATCCTGCTCACAGGCAATAGGTCTTTCAATGTTCTCATATTCAGCTAGCAAGTACTTGAAGCTCTCAGCTCAACACACCATCTCAAGAATATAAGAAACACAGAATGAAGTTTCTTAATTTTAACCACAAAGAACATTCCTTCCCAGTTATGACACCTTCATTAGCACTACCACTTCACCCTTGAAAAGCAGTTTTATCAAGAAAAAAAGATTTCCAATTTTGAAAATGTGAGCAATAAATGCAGTAACTTAAAGAAGTGGAGAAGGAGGAGTTAGGCTACCTTCAGATCCAGAAAAAGACAGGAAAGATGAGCTTATAATTTGCTCACTTTGGAAAGCTTCATAAATGAATTTTGTTTAACTAGTATTATATCTTTACATACTCCTTTGAATTTGATTACTCTTTTCTGAAGGTCTTTGTATTCTGAGATGATCCCAAACAGAATTCATTTTAACCATGGAAACATTACAGAATATTAGTAGAATACAGAATATTACACTAACAGAGCATAACAAAACTAATTTCCTACTATTTGATGCTCTCTATGTTTTTATTTCACTGTCCATCAGGTGAAGATATGGTTAACATAATGAAATGCAATATAGCCTTAGACATTTACTGTGTGTGCAGTATCCAAAGCTCAGTTAAAAATACCTTTGTGAAGAGAGCGTAGAAATCTATTGTTCAAAAACCCACTTTATTTTCCACAGTACAGAAAAACTGAAGATTTTCAAGAGGTTTTCAGAAAAGGTCTGTCACATAACAATAACCCTAAAAAAGGTCTAAGTTCTTATAAAAAGAAAAAGTACATGCAAAGGGCACCCATATACTAAGCAGACAAGGACACCTAACAAACTCTCTCTCTCTGCCGTTCCAATAGGTGAGGCTATCCATACAAGAGATCTTTTCCGTGGCACCTTTTTCTCTACTTCAAGGACACCTCTGGTAGCCCATATCCCATTAAAGGCCAGACAGGAGGATAAATCAGCTACTCCCATCCTGATATTTCTGATCCATAGGTAATGTACACTGCCCAAATAGATCATACAAAGAAAAAGGAAACTACGAAAACACCCACCATACTACATGTTTGGGTCTCTTTTTGAACCAAAGTGGCTATAGTGATAGCACTGTTACTCCTACATGACATCAGTTTCCTGAGGTTTTAAAAAAAGCTGTTAGCTGTAGTACTGATATTAATAGCCTTGCTCTATCTATCTTTCAGCAAACCTCTGCAGTCAGCAATGACCAGGCAACCTTCATACTTGAGTCAAGGCTGACACCCCGTGGACATACCTTGTAACTGATTTTTTTTTTTTTTCAACCTGATTTTCTAAGAACGGAGATTCCACACTGAGATTCTACTCCAGACATCTGCAGGACCCTTCTGAAAAACATTTGAAAAGATTCAATTGTTCTATGACATACATAAGACAAAAATAAATCAGCTGAAAACTCACATTACGTATAAAATTGCATGTTTTCTTAAAAGCTTCTAACAAGTCAGATGTTTTATAGCACTGCACACAAGCATTTAACAAATTAAGAATCCTGCAAGCTTTAAAAAATTTAGAGAATCTAGTCTCATCTCTCTAATTGTTACAGTTAACAGATGATAATACCAGAAGCAGAGTAGAAAGATGCTTTGATATTAAATCTCTGTGGTAGATAAACCAAAAAACATGCAGAAATGGACATCTATTTTCTGTATTTCCACATAATCCTTTTTGTGAGGATTAGAAACTGTAAGTATGGTATTAGATTCAAGTCTTAGTGATTATTTAGAAACTGCAGTATTAATACACATTTCTTGCCATTGACTTTCAATCTATAACCAAGGCAAGTAATTTTTTGCGGAAATAGAATACACAATACATGTAAAATGACCTCCATACATTTAAAAAATAACACTATGTCTCTTGCTTCATTTATTTCAAAAGCATCAATACTATCACAAACAAGTAGATTTTGATTGGGGGAGTATCATTAAATTTAACTGAGAGATAGGTAAGTCAGGCACATGTTGGTGAAATATTGCAAAACAGAAAAGTTTACATTATTCTTCCTCAAAGATATCAGCTATTATGATTTTGTCCATGCATGGTTCCTAAGAAACCAATATTTGTCTTCACTACAAAAATATGTTATACTGTACTGAATGTGTCACACCACTGTTGTAAATACTTAAGCATTTAAAATCACAGCCTCCTTCCCTCAGCTTTACACTGCAGACTGTATCCCCTCACTCCTGCAGAGTATTTTATGGCTCTATCAGATGCTTAAGCAATTTTGGAAGTCAACTGCAGTAGGAACCAAGCCTGTACTTCAGAAAGCCACTAGCCATTTTGTCCTTCATACTATTTATGGTCTCCAGTCCTGGGGAAATCTTCCTCTCAGGTTAAATGGACTTCAGCCTTCCGAGTTCAGGAGGCCTTTATGGTAGCTGCCAGTAAGAGCCAAGCCGGTTGCCTTGGGAAGAGGAGTCGCTTGGCTGTACGTAGAGGTGCTGCAGCAGTTTCAGCTCTGCGCACCAGCTCAGCGGCTACTGGTAATCAAACGCTGCCTTTGAGCAGCCTGGGCACCGACCCCCGGCACGGAGCCGGCGAGGCGAGGCCGACACTGCCCGCACCGACAGGGCGAGTCCCCGCCTCGGGCCCGCCTACTCTCTTCGCTTGGGAGGCCTACCGCAACTCAGCTTCCACCAAGCGTCATGTTATCACCCGCGTATCTCACAGCGCCTTCTCAACCACCTTCTGTAATGCCTCTACTCAAGTCCTGCAATAGTCAGATACAAAATCTGGTACTAAGCTTATAAGGCAAAAGAGCAAAATTCAGCAGACTTGGTGCTCCACATATTTAAGAGTAAAGATGATTAAACACAGCCTACTGCCACCAGTTGTATCTGTGCAATGACATTCAGTAATAATTGCATACCTTTAAGCTCTTAACTCACCAAGCCATGCTACAGACTCCTTCAGCTAATGAGTGCCTACACATAAAAACATATCTATGGACTATGCTACAGTAGCACCAAAAGGAAAGAGCTGTTTGAACACCATAAAAATTAATAGATGGCGTTTCTCCTAACACGACTCCACAAAAATGCTGTTTACATTCTACAAGTTTTCATTTAGACATCATAGAATAATTTGCACTGGAAGGGACCTTTAAAGTCACCTAGTCAACCCCCCTGCAATGCACAGGGACATCTTCAACCAGATCGGGTTGCTCAAAGCTCCATCCAACCCAACCTTGAATGTTTCCAGGGATGATACATCTACCACCTCTTTGAACAACCTGTTCCAGTGTTTTATCATCCTCATTGTAAAGAACATCTTCCTCATATCTAATCTACCCTCTTTTAGTCTAAAACCATTAACCCTTTTCCTACTCCAACAGGCCCTGCTGCAAAGCCTGTGTCCATCTTTCTCATAGGCCCTCTGCACGTACTGAAATGCCATCATGAGGTCTCCCTTGAGCCTGCTCTTCTCCAGGCTGAAGAACCTCAGCTCTTCAGCCTTTAGACATATGCTTACACGTGCCTTTTTTAAAACCTCTGAATGAGGTAGAGTTTTACTAGTTTATGAGCATGAAGACCTGCTCCTGGCTCCACTAGCACAGCATTTAACCACAAGCAAATGCTGTGTAATGTTTCAATCAGGGCTCGCTGAGGGGTTTGTGAAGAGCTACAGATACCCACCGACATTGAGATGCCTACCAGCATTCATGCCAAGCTGTAAATAATGGCACCAATTCTGTCAGGAGTAGCTTTGACCAGCTGCATCCCAGGGTAGAGGGAACAGGGAGTCCTAAATGGGACAGCAGAGGCTCACAGCAAGGGAGACAGGCTGGGAGCAGCCCCTAGCCCAGGGTAGCAGGCACCAGTATGGGACAGGACAGTATGGGACACCAGCATACCCAGACAGGGCTGCAGTAGGCCCAGTGACCCACCTCCCTGGCACCCCTACGGGCAAGGCTGATGGCCTCAGGCTGAGCTGAAATAGAGCCCTCGGGTGCCAGGGGTATGGGTGGGGGTGTCAGCTGAGGCTGCTCACTATTGTTAAAGGCTCTCAGAGCTACTTTACCAGCACAATTACTGCTCTGAGCTCAGAGGCTCATGTATATTACAATCAGTTTAAAAATAGGTCAAAAGATCAAATTCCAACATTTATGCAAGTTTAGAGTTATATTGACATCAGTGGTTGTAAGATAAACGTGTACCTCTTTACAACACCATAAATAATTACCTCCCTGAAACACAAAATCCCAGCATGAAAAGGATCACAACTTTAGAACTGTATAGAACATGACTTTTTCTAGCAAATCTCTGTCATTTGCTAAATATGATGTACTACATACAGCAACATGCTTTGACCAGCTGATTATATTTCCAGCAGTTATTCCTCTTAAAATTATTTTAAAATATCTTCTCAAAATGTGCCAGGTGAGATTAATGCATCTGCTGTTTATTGCACCTTCCTTAAAATTATGTGTGCTTCCACTCCTTAAAAATGTAATTACTGTATTTTAAAAAGAGTTTTGTATTGCTAATTACAGTTATCAACATGAAAATCAGTCAGGTGGAAGAAAATAATTATGTAAAGTGTACTGTACAATAAGAAGCAACTGATGTGTAAGAGCATTCAAAACAATTACTTGTCAAATACACTTTCATTGGCACCGATGTAGCAAACCAAATTAAATCTTTAAGCAATAATTAATTTTAAAAGTACTCTTGATCTAGTTAAATGTTCAATACCATCAAATGCCAAGTCAAATATTTAGTATGTTAAAACTGTGGCTTTACAGTTTTGTATTTATTTATTTTGTACTATTTTATTAGCATGTTTTCATTCTCTTGTTAGGCTAAATGCCACAAATACTGTTGAAAATAACTTACTTATGCATAGATATGTTTACATATTTAGGCTATGAGATGGAAAATATTTCTTGGTGAGGGAAACTGAAAATGAAAAGAGAACTATTAGAATAAAAGTAGAAATAAGCAAATACCTTAAAAACAAAACAAAAGCTTTGAAATTGATGGATATTGCATGCAGATTATGAGTATTTACTCACCAACAAATTGCTCAGAGTGAGTTTTTGGCTGTATTGTGTTGAGATAAAATAGGAAAGTACTGAAGACAGTCTCCTCCCTTTTATGCCTTGCTAGAGTTTTTTCCTTGCCGCGCCTCCTGAAAAACATTTCAAAAGAGCAATATTAAGTAAGAGGGAAATGGAGAGCCACATTCATACCAGCTGCAAAAGAAAAAGACATCTTTACTACTCCGGTCTCAAAGAATCATTAAAATCTGTTGGAAACTATACAAAGAGTAAGACTTTGCCATCAAAGCCTTTGCTTACAGCATTTTCTGTGACAGTGGGTTTAGATGAAAACAGTTGATTTGCTTTGATCAGCTCTTCCAGACTACATGCTCAAGATTTGTACCAGAAAGCAAAGACAAAATTCTGATTTTGCTGGAATGAATAGTTCTGCAACTACCTTCATGTACACCAAGATTTCATTATAGGTTTTTATAAGCCTGTACCATTAGAGGATGATTTTTCATACAGAACAATCAGGCAATGTTGCAGAACACAAGTCCATATTAAAAAATAATTTAAACTGTACCCTCAAAAGTTGACAAACAGAAGGCAATTTGCCAAGACTACTTAACCATACTTAACTGACTGCTCAGTTGAATCTTGGGCTGTCAAAAAAACTAGAACATATTTTGCAGTCAAAAGGTGAAATACAGGGTTTTATCTTTCTTGAGATACAGTCCTCAGCAAAGTTCTGATTTTTTAAAATTTTCTTGTCCAATTACTTTAAATATTTGAACTTTTGAACAGTTTTTCCCAAAATTCACATATGTGATGCAACTTATGGGACTGTGAACCACATTCTTTATAACATTGCTCTTTAGTATCAGGATTCAAAATATTGTAAATGGTGTGCTTTCATTATTTTACAAGTTCAAGACAGGTTTTTGTTTCTTCTGGGCACTTTGCTCAAGTACTGACATGTATAGTATAATGAAACAAATACTCTCGAAATACCATTCCAGCATGATGCAGCCAGGTTAAATGGTCAAGACTGTCTTGAGGACATGAAACACCAGAAGCTTGTGTGAAATGTGCATATTTTTAACAGTTCACAGAAGACTTGATATGTGAATTATTCACACTGAGGTGGTAAAAAATGCAAACATATTTCAGGAGCATCCTGTCAAATTCTCTGGGACCAAAAAAATTACCATCACAGCAGAAGAAAATTGAAGGCATGGTCTGTCTGCTTCTTGCTGCTCCCACAAACTGGCTTCCCTGGTGGTTCACTCTTCCTTTAGCATATAGAAATATTCAGATGGTATTTTGCCAGCTATGCTGGCTAATGATTACTCCATATCCAGTGATGTTGCAGGTTTGTAGGACAGCTGAATGGCTAGTCAAGACTCTATCACATTCTAGCGACATGATGTCATCCTAGAAGACATTAGTTATTCCATCTTAAGAGAAATTACTCAAGGCTTCTAAATAGGTATTGTAGTGGATGAAGGGGTCACAGTTGAGCCAGACCAGGCACAAGAATCTGTGTAAAGGAGGTACCCATACATAGAGAGGAGGGACAGATGAAGAAGAGAGCGCTGGGAAAGGAGCTCGGGACTGTCAGGCTTGCTGCTACTTTTGCCCATTAGGAAGCAATAGTGAGGGCTGTTGCTGACACCAGAGGTCATGCTACACCACAGCACGTGGCATCTAAGTCCCAGTTCTTCATTCAGTGTCCCTTCAAAGCGTCCTTGCAACCTCACCTCATTTAGCCCTTAAGCTGTCACCACCTAGGCAATGGTAATGCCACCAACAAGAGGGTATAAATATCACGTATTTTTCCTTTCCTAAAAGTGCTTAAACACATTCACCTACAAAAAGATCTTGCAGGTCTTTCTTCATGATGCCTTTCCTTGCGGTTTTAAAATAACGAATTCCCTTTGATTGAGTATAACCTATTTAGATGTGGTTTTAAATAGCTGTCTTACACCCCTTTATTCTTTGAAAAAAATTATTAGACCTAATTTCAAAGATTTGAAATACTGAGATCAGACAGCTGAGAACTCTTGGATTTCAACCAGTGATGGAAAAAATCCAAAGATCTGAACATGCAGCTAGATCTGTGATTGCAGCTTCAGTTAGTGCAATCATAACATAGCCTTAGACTTACGTCAGTCTTTGACTCCTGCAAAGATTATCAGTCTTAATATTGGAAGCATATATGATGCAGGATAGCTGGGCCCAACTTAGTCAACTAAGTACAGAAGTCTGTAGTGTCATCTCCCAGAGATGTAAAAGATAATTAAATATGTTTACATATTAGTGGAATGGAAATGCAATTAACTGTGTACTGACACATCCAATGTCTAGATTCTTTAAGAAAAAATACAATACGTTTTTTACTCCTCTACAAAAGAATTAAACTTCAGCAGTACATTTATAACACTTAAATGACAGCACGAATGTTCCTAGGCATAGGTTTTAAAGCATTTATTTTATTTTAAAAATACATACAGTATAATGCCATTAAAATATTAAATAAGCACTCAGTAAAGTTTTTGGTACATGGGACAAGAATTGCTGTTAATTTTTATTTTTAAGAGTTATCTCAGATGTATCAGGGCATACATATTTTACATTGGTATCATTCAGATTGTGATAAACTGTCACTATCAGAGTGGGGCAGGTATCGAGAATATCAGAAGTTTGGAAGACTGCAAGTCTAGAAGTGTACTGTGTTATGTCACATACTTGGAATTCTGAACAGAATAAGACCATGCATACCACGCAAACAGGTATAAAAATGTGGAACTCTCACTAAGCTTTTAAAGTTACACCTGGCCAAGAAAAAAAGCAAAATATTTGTCCTGAAGGTAAACATTATTCATCAATAAAAGGAAATAGCCTGAAGCCAGGAACTTGCTACTAAACATGCAAGCAGGATAGTTAATTACGAAAATATTCACCAGCTATGTTTTGAGGTAAGAATTAGCAGTGAAAATGAAAGAATGACAGTGTTTTGCTTATGGGAGGCATACAATCCCACCCATAAAAAACATGCTTTTTCTTGCTAAAATTAGATTTTTTTTTCTCAGTAACATTTAGGGGCTATGGAAGATTTATTATACCTATTTCAGTTAAACACCTTATCATTTGTGTTCCTAAGTGGCAAGGTATTGCCTTTTCATTCTTTGCCTTAATCAAAATCTGAGTATGACAGCCTAAGCACAAAATAGTCAAAGTGGCTGAAGAGAAATAAACATCAATTCTTTCCAGCCCTGAAAGAAGATTCTTTCTTAGCTGTAACTGTGGCATAAATAGCTGCAGCTGAGTTAGTTTCAGCTTAGGTATGGATAAGCAGCCATACAATATGTGGAGTTGCATTTGGCCATCCTAGTTCACCAATTTTGGACTAATTACTGGCAAATATGGAAAATAGAAAACAGGGTTAGAACCACAGCAAATGGCTTCAGCACCCAGCTGCATTGTCCTACCTGTCTCTCCCACCTATCTAAACTGGAGCCAAAGCTGCATCCTTTCCCCACAGTCTCCTCAGCTGCCTTGGCTGGGCCTGTGATAAGTGGGGTGAGCTAGTAGACACTGAAGATGGGAAGGAGGAGAGCAGTTAGCATTAGGTCCTCTTTGTGTGCCTGTTGGTGGAAAATGATGAGTCCACAGGAAAAGAAAAAAGGTATTTCTGTGAAAAAGAGCTACTTGTTTAATATGTTAATTTGGAATGCAAAGTTTTCTGAGGATATTTGAAGAATAGGTGACAAGCTGCAATCACTGGTAAAAGAGAGAGCCTTCAGGATCTTTAGCCACCCACCTTAGATTTTGAAGGCATCATACTATATGTCAGTCTTTGTTCTCTATTACAGTCTTTGAAAGGATACGTGTGACAGACAAATCTGCAGAAACTGAAACTGCCTTTCACTCTGGCCTGCCTTTTTTTTGACCACCTCATGCGGGACAGTTTCACCAGGAACTGAAATTTCAGTTGGCCATTACAAGTCCATGGCACAGTAAATATCTTTCTAGTTCAGCAGTTAACAGTAATCCCTCATTATGAAGAGATTCTTTGGGGTTTGAAAGGAATACTACAGACATCAACTGCTAAGATGATGTTGACATGATGCCCAGTACAAAAAGTTTCCTTGTCAAGTATGAGAAATGTGCAAAAGTATGAGGGTAAAGCAGATGTGGCAGTGATTGGAAAAGAGAGTGAACACATCTGGGCTGGTGTGTAGGGGAGTGTTTTGGGGTAAGAACAGCCCTCTTCCATACATGTCCAAGCTATGGATGAGGATTTTTGTGTCTAAACGGCTGTGGGGGGCTAAACCTAGAATGCATACGCATAGCATCGGGGGAGGGGAGAGGAGTGGCTGGGTGCGGAGAAGGGGGAGCCAGGATTGCTGTTCTTTGCCTTTCTCCTTTCTGCTGGCCCCTCCTGACATGTGACACCGATTCTCACAGGAGCTTGCAGCCCGACTTCTCCCTCCTTTCCTCACAGCACCCATCACAGGGAGGGCAACGCAACTGCCAGCAAGCCCAGAGCAGCATCCTGTATTCTCTGCACAGCGTTTTGCTTACGAGCATTGAGGTAAGGACCCCCTGCTCTCTCTGTGTCTGTGGGCACAGGAGTTCCCACCCTAAACTATCAGGAGCGAAGAAACCCTGCAGACAAGGCTGTGTTAGAGACTTTTGTGAGCCAGACAGCTTACACTCAGTCCTGAGCCATTCTTGCCACCAAACTGTCCTTTTGTTATGCACTGTAGCTACCTGGGGAGAGTTTGCAAAGAGATGGCAATGAAACTGAAGTGCAGCAGGACTGATTTATCAGACCCTGAGCAGCCTGTGAGCTGTTCTCTGTGTGTGTGTGAGCCCAGGAGAAATAGTTCTGATCCCTTCAGAAGGAAAAACTCCTATCAGTAGGTAGCTGTTGAGCTTAGGCTCAGTGCTCTGGGCCCACGATTGCACAGCAGCTACACTCATGCCGTGACAGCACCCTCAGGCCATGACTTCCTCTGTAGGACTGTTGAGGACAGGGGACTCTGATAGCAGGGAGAAATGTGCATGACCGTCAGTTCTTAAGTAAAGACAGCAGGGGAAAACTGAGGTTTGCCTCAGTACCTCCTCTCCATGGCAGCTCTGGAAAAAGCAGGTTTAGAAAAAAACACCTCTGTGAATTACACTTGGGGCTCACAGTGCATCCACACTGGTACAGCCACGGCTCAGGTTTTGGAGAACTACTTGTTGTACAAACACTACGAGGCAGTGAGAGAGAGCTGAAGTGTGTTTGTAAAACATCTGTCTCCACTTTGTCACATGCTAGAACTACATGCACTATGCATGAAAATTGTGAAAAACGAGGTTCACTCTTGGTAAAGTTTAAAAGGCTTAATAAGGGGTTTAATAAAAAGAACAATAGTAGATAGAAATAAAGCAAAGAGTTAGTATGGCCAGGGGCTTGGCATGATGCCAGGGGCACACCTTAACTCAAAATCTGGGTTTTTAAAAACAACCACTTCATGAATACTCATGTAGTGTCTTGCATGATTTAAACATTCTTTTTTTGGTACTTTTTGGGTTTCAAGTCTCTCTTATCTTGTCACTATTTTTTTCTTGCAGGTCTGTTTAAAATTTGATAACTTATTGTGGTCTAGTTCTGCTGACTAAATCTCGTTATTCTGTGTTCTACTTTCTGATCAATAGATTCTTCTTTTCAGGGTCTGAGGCCTGTCGCTATCTTTGACCAGACGATCCAGGAATGTAGGGAATTTCTTTGCTTATCTTTGCTATTCTCCGAGTTAGTTACATGAAAAAAAAGGAGCATTTTACATATAATGCTATAATCTTAAGAAATTACACTACTATTTCTAAGAAACTATATCTATGCAACTAAGTTTTCTAACATTATACATATGACATTCATTTTAATATTTGCAAAAAGCCAATAATACAATATGCGCTTATAACAAAAATCATTCCAGTATGTCTCTGTTTATCATTTATTATGTGGTTTTGAGAAGATTTTACCCAAAGAAAGCAAAATAAGCTTGTTTTTAGGGACTATAGTTTAAAATACAGACTACTAAGCAACCTGTTGAAGCAAAACTGAATAATGTTTTATTGTCCTTGTATTGCTGTGCTTCTGTATTTGTGTTGTTTAGGAAACAAACATATGACGTTCCTCAGATACTGGTGGCTTTTGTGGATACTTGAACACCATGAGTTTTTAGCAGAAAATCTCAGGGAAGAAAAGAGATATGGATTGAGAAGATCAAAACCTAAACACATTCTTTCAAATACTGTAGAAGAATATCCCAGGCCAAGTGATCAAGGTGAATATTGTAATTTTAAAACAGATGTGATTTAAAATATCCTGACTTTTTTGGATTCTGGACAATATGGTTAACTTGCCTTCTAAGATGCTTATAGTCACCCAAGTTTGCCTCATCCTACATTTGCACATGCCTTGTTTTTGCACTTTTATCTTTTTACTCCTATCTTTTCTATCCCTTTTTGTGTATTTCAGAAAAGGAAACAGCATCTGTATTCCTGTATGATATGGCTGAGAGCCTCTTACTATCACAAAAAGAATAGCCCATATAACTGATTTTTCGTAGAACTAATCTCATCAGTAGTTCAGAAAATTAATACTCTACAGAACCTGCTTTTGGAAATTATGTCACTGGATGTGAGTGGCAGTACTAGGGACAAAATCCAGCTCTGTCAAATCACATTCCAATGCCTTGTTCACTAAGCCTCATTTTCTTGTACATGACTTCCACCTGTGCTGGTAGGATATACAGTGAAATACCAGGCAAGATGACAGAATGAAATTTAAAAAACACTACAACATTTCTCATACCATACTACAGGACATCAACACACCTTCAGTTTTTTCTTCCTTGGGGCATCTGTTCTGGAGCAAATTCCTCAGCCTCTATCCATTCTATCTTCATGAAGGGCTCACACTTGTGAACACAGATGTTGTCAAAAGTTTCCATAATTCCAATCCCACTCTTGAATTCTAAAATACATGTAAGGGTAGAATGAGATTTAGTATGAAGTCACTCCACTCACCTACAAACCTCTTTATTCTAGATGAAGACTGCATTCTGGAAATTGCTTTTCTACTGGACAGCTCCGAAAGCGCTAAGGACTATAATCATGAACAGCAGAAAAAATTTGTACTGCAAACAGTAGACAGAATGAAAAGTCTGCAGCTTAGTTCTGGGCGTACCCTTCGCTGGAGGATGGCCTTACTTCAGTACAGCAGCACTGTTTTCATAGAGCAAACTTTCCATGACTGGAAAGGTCCTGAAGCATTCAAATCCCACATTGCTCCCATCACCCACATAGGTCATGGCACCTACACAACTTATGCTATAACTAACCTTACACAGCTCTACATGACTGAAGGGACTTTTGGTAGCGTAAAAGTAGCCGTGCTTTTCACTGATGGAGTGGATCATCCAAGAAACCCAGATATTTTTGCAGCTACAGCTGATGCTAAACACCAAGGAATTGAATTCTTCACCATAGGAATGACCAGAGTGGCCGAGGAGGTTAGCAATGCTGCCAAGCTCCGGCTCCTGGCCAGTGTCCCAGCATCTAGGTTCGTTTTCAACCTCCAGGAGAAAGAAACTGTGGAGAAGGTTCTCAGAGAAATGGTATGTATGAGAAAGAATTTGAAATAGTGTTAGGAACATATGTAAATCTTGTCTTATTTCCAATATTTCAAAAATATATTTCTTCAATATACCATTGAAGAAGCTTGTACTTTTTACATGTTAAAAGGGCCAATTATTAATGAAATCACTGGCCAAAATACATGTTTCCTTTCTCTTCCCATCATTCAGATCTTGTAATCCAAAATATTTGATGCTGCAAACTGAATTAAACATTATTTTTATCTCTGTTTTTCCTCCTAAGGAAAGTATTTCAAATCTCCTATCTTAAATTTTTTTTTTTTTTTACATCCGAGTGCTTTCTTTTGTAGCAAGCAGGAAAGTGAAGTTGCCTTTTGTATCAGAAAAAGATGCGGCTCTTGTATAAGTGAAAATAAATTTGTAGACCATGGAGATAGCTCAATTCAGATAAAATCTGAACTTCATGATAAACATCTTTAAATTTCTATGGAAAATCTACCACATAATCAAGAGGAGATACATAAATTAAGCTTGAAGTTTTGTTTGGATGCCTTTATTCTCTATTTAAACCTTATTTATAAAAAATATTCCCTATCAAGTATGGAGAATAGAGTCATTCTCTAGCCTATGACTCCGGTGACACAAGCTGTGGATGGGGAATTTACCTGAGCATGCACAGAGGTATGAACTAGAATGATGAGTAACAACTTCTGCAGTGAAATGGACACCAAAGTGATCTCATACAGGCCTAGAACATGCACCTGTGTTGTCTGTCCTGTTTTCCTGTCCTTCACTTTGACAGCCTGCTGCTTTGCACTGGTTTCCCTGAAGAGCAGCCCTCCCATCTTCTCTGGTACTGTCCCTTCTTCCTGTGTCACAGCAACCATCTCTCAAGTGACTAAAGACACTTAATTTCACCTGTTCCAAACAAGCATGCATCCTCAGGTGCCTTCTTTTGATAACATGGCTGCTGTTTGCTTTAAATAATGACTTCGTCATAATTATACATGCATACATGAGAATTTTAGAGATCTGTATTGAATTGCTGCTCATCGACATATTTGTGCTCTCAAGAGACTACATTAGTTGTGGAATGTGGGAGGAATGCATTGTACGTGGGTGTCTCAGCTCTAGAGAACTTCTGAAAAATAACGGCTAAACCAATGATAACTTTATGTGATCAAAGTCAAATCTTTTCTAAGGTGTTCTTACTGTTTTCATTTTGTGTGTTCCTAACAGTATGAATAGGAGAGCTTCTGATTTTCCAAGTGTAGAACACTTATCCTTCACTCCTTACTAGTGAGCTGCTGCTGTTCAGCAGTTTGTAAACAATTCAGTTTGTGGGTGCATTGTTCCCATATATCTAGCTAATCTGTTTACCACTGTAATTTTAGCAAATTATGGCTGGACAAGACGAGTCAGTGATTTCAGTCAACAAACTATAATAAGAACTGAAAATATTTAAATAATTTTTTTAGAATGGAGAGATTGCTAGAATGTTTCTCAGAAATTAAAGTTTAATTAATGTTAGTCAATATACTAACTGTATAATTTAATTAGCTAGTTGCTGAATCTATTTATTTTCACATCTTTCAGTGTCATTTTTGTACAGTTGGATTAAGACTTTAAGTTTCTAATGTTGTTTTCAATATCTGTCTTTTACAGAAAGACTTGTCTGAGGAAGAGGTAAATATTTTAAGGTTTTTTTCCTGTGCGGAGCTACTGCTTAATATAGATATTACAATTATATGGAAACATTAATTCAGGAAAACTGATAGCTCAGGAAGTTGGTTAAATTCTGAGTTTAATGGGATTGTCTTTAAGTTAAACATGTTTTTGAATTTGCAGAACAGAGCTTTAATTTGCTATCCTAATGTAATTTACTAATGTATTTACTAATTAGTAATTTATTAATTTACTAACTACTAATATAATTTGCTAAACTAATGTATTTTCAAAAAAAAAAGAAACAATGTGTGAGTGTTCAGGCTAGCAAGAATTTGCTGATACATCTTGACATGTTCTCTAAAAGACTCAGTGGAAAAGAATACATGATGCAGAGCTGAAGACAGGGCAGTTCTAACCCTTAATCCTCTTCCTATGTGAGAGGGTTTAAAAAAGGGTAAGAGCTCAAAGCTTCACCACTGCATTTTTCCAGTTTGTCCACACTGTGCCACCCAGACTGCAGGCATTGATAGGTCTGGCTGGCATTTTGTGGGGAATAAAGTTAGTTTTCCTTTTAAAGATGTTAGTACTATTTAAGGTACAGTTATCTCAGATAAAAACTGATCTCCTAAGCAACTCAAGCAAACTGCTAAATATTATGAGGAGTGTTCACAAAACTGAAACATTTCGTTGTTCACTCATTCCCAATGACATGTTGATTTTTCTCCATCAATATAGAAGTAGTAAGATATTAAACGTTAGTCTTGGAAAACATTGTTACTAATTAGGATATTCAGATAAGAATGATATTTAAACTCTTCACTTCTAGACGTCTTTGAGATGAGTGGAGGTTTAACAAGTAACTAAACCAAAAATAAAAATTACATTCCTTATCCCTCCTTCAAAAATAATTCCAGTATCTGCGATAACTCTGTATTTACATAATGATCTTAAAGTTTCAAAAATATCTTTAAAATCACATAAATACACACCATAATGATATTTGACTGGGACACCCAATGGTAGAGATGACAGAAGAGAAAGAAAGATTATAAAGTGTTATAATTAATTGCATTAACTAAATAAAAGTACATATCCATACATATTTTGTTTATAGATCAAGCTAGAGCTAACCTATGAACTATCCTGGATACAAAGAAGTTAAGTAGAAAAAGGATGTAAGATGCTTTTTTACTCCATTGTCTTGGCGATATCCACAGTGCCTAGTAATGCAAACAAATCTATAATGACAGACAGAGCAGAGCCATAAACTGACCTTGCCAAGAGTTTGGAGGTAAAGCCATTATCAAGATGGTTGAAATTTCAGGAGTAGGAATGATACAAATTTTTAGATAGAGTGTAGGAGGCTGCCTTCTGAATGAGTGGTAAATTGATAGTTAAAAGATTTCTGTAAAACATATAAATATAATTTCTGGTTATTACTGGTGTATTCAAACTAGCTATACAGTAGCTTAAAGGAAATGTCTGTCTGTTTTCTATCTCTTCCATTAAAATGTGCTGATTTGTACTATTTTCATTCAAAGTGTCCTCAGGTTGACACATGTAACTGTAAGAAGGGAGAAAGAGGCCTTCCTGGTCCTGCTGTAAGTAGCTGTCATTTCTCAAATAACTGATATACAGTATAAATTAAAATGCAATTCATTGTTGAAAATTTTAAAAGAAATTATTTGAACCCAAATCCTGAGACAACAGAAGTTCAAGGTTCGGTACATACTCCTCCATAGTTACGTTGCATGGAGATGCCACACCAGCAGGAAGTGCATGGGGAGACCTGAGGATGCCATGAGACATTCCCTCTGTGCCGGAACAGACAGAAAGAAGAACAGTGTGGTGTGGTGAGGCTCTCCTTTAGCCACAGGAGTATAAAAAACAGAAAGGAACACCTTTCTTGTTGCAATCAGATAAGACCAGCTGGATCTAACTAGCCTGAAATCAAACATTAATATTCAAAAAGCTCTCTGAAATCAAGAGAGAGCAAAATACTGAAGCATTAGGAATAAATGAGACAAGAATAAAATGGACTGGACTTTGTGGGAAATGTATGAGGTGAGAAGGCTTTTAGTTTGAGTGAGAAAAGCAGGTTTCAGAAATAAAGCAAGTATTTTAGGTTCAGCTGCCGCTGCAAAAACCAGAATGTAGAAGAAGATACAATAATCTAGACTGCAAGGACATTAGAACAAGGGTTAGTGTTTCTAGATTTGGCTCAGAAAGGTCTTGGAGCTGCAGAAAATGTGCTTAGCAAAGATACTGAAGTTTTAAGCTTAATAATGGAATATTTTGCATTGTTATTATAAGACATACAAGCGAGTATTGTTTGTAACAGGTATATGTGAGCTTTTTAGTGACTGGTTAGAACACTTGTCTGTAAACTCTAGAAGCAAGCTATTGGCTGAAAAACTTTTAAGAATGTTCTGTAACTAAGAAATCTTGGGTTGTCAGCAGTCGTGAGCCATGTACTTACTCTTGTGTACATGAGGCTGATGCCTGAATAAAATACTTAAAAGCTCATGGAACATCTGCCTGCTCCCCCATTCTGTTGAAAAAGGTACGCCGACAGGACTTCTTTACAAATAGAACCCCTTAGCAAATCTAGGGGGTTGCTTCACAGAAGACTTAGTTATCTAAACTGCAGGGCTTATATTTCAAAAAGAACTGAATGATCTGACATTATATCCCTAACATTGCACTAAAGCACTACAGTACCTTAGAGCCCTTGCTCAAGGTGAAGGGACAGTGTCAGAGTTCGGAAGAGAACCCCAGATTTGCCCATCCTCATCCTTTTGACTTGAATATCCTATACATACATAAACAGAAAGACACACCACGTTTATGCTGCATAATACAATGCACTTTAATTGAAAATGTACTCTCTACTGTGTGCAAAACCTAGTTTTCTCTGGGTTAATATTTGCTGTCTTTACTTGGAAAGTGCAGGTATTGCTTACACAGAAGTATACACCCCAAAGCGTTCAGAAGAAAACAAACCACTTTGCAAGCTGGATAGTTACAAAAACAGCTGATCACCTATTTTCTTCAGAGGAGAACTGAACAGATTTTGTTTATAACAAAGACAAAAGAGAAAAATGACTGCCTATTGAGCTGCTTCTGCTGTTCCCAGATATTCAATTTCAATGTCATGGTAAATGCAGAGATTTTGAACAATAAATGGATAGGAAGCAAATATCCTTAGTATGACAAAAATAGCATATATGTTGTAAAACAAGATTATTTTTACTAACATATATAATAAGAATTGTATTTTGTTGTTTCCAGGGTAAAAAGGGTCGCACTGGGGACGATGGAGCTCCAGGCCTGAAAGGAGCAAAGGTGATTGGTTTTTCAGACTTAGGAGAAAAATTTGTCTAGTTCTTATTTCACTGATCTTGATGTTCAATTATTCATAGGGGGACCCAGGTCTTAATGGAATCCCAGGACAAGATGGAATACAGGTAAAAAAATTATTTTTTTTTTTACCCTTCTTCTCCAGTGAGCAGTGTTCCTTTAAGGCAAAATAAAACTTTTTTTTTCATTGTTATAAGAGCAACTTTCAAGTCTGGTTTACCATCTAAGGATTCATTAACATTAGAAGAACTGAAAGCATTCTTATTGCTTAATGAAAAGGAATAATTCCTTCTCATATGTGTGATCTAGAGAATACTCTCCTCTAGAGTACATACTCTCACATACTACCTCCAAAACATTGAAATGCTCTGATATGATAAAGTAAGAACATTACAGAAATTGACACTCTGTCTGCATCAGTCTGGGTTCATTTAAATTTGACAAATAAAGGACCCAGTGTATAATAGCACTGAAAATTTGAATGAAATTCGTATAGAAAGTAAGCATAGGACCAGTCTCTTGGTGCTTAATTCTGAATTCATTCACATATGAATCACTCTTTAATTTATGCTCTCTTATTTATTTAGTACATCCTTTTTAACTAGTGAACTTTTCTTGCTTTCTTATTTTAGCATGTTTTTCACTAAGATGGAATATGAACTCTAATTGATCTGCTTTCACATCACCAAAATCCTAAAACGATATGTTCATAAAATTTATTCACTCATACAGCAGCATCTGCCATGAATAAAAGGCACAGTATTTCAAATCATATTTCCATATTTATCAGTCATCTTTTCTATCTGAGATGCTATTTTTCTGAAGAGAGTAGAATGTTAATGAAGCCAATACTTATGTTGCTACTTTGGGGTTATATATTGTCACAACCTGCTTTGCTTTTTTGTTTTCCCAGGGGAAATCTGGATATAAAGGAGAGAAGGTACTTCTTTTAGTCAGAATTGATACCTACATATTTGATGTTATTTAATACATTTAGTGTCATATTTCTTTTAAGTACTAGTAATAAACAATAACATCATTTTAGCAGCTGCTGCACAAGCTGTAATAGAAGATGTGACTGTTCATCAATGAACTTGCAGCACAACTGCTATAATACATCATTAATAGAATAACATTTAGGTTTTCAACTAAAGCATTCCAGGAATAAGGATGATATGCCAATATAAATCATAAATATTTATTCCTATTCCTTTCTAGGGTGAAAGAGGTGAATGTGGAATCCCAGGAATAAAAGGAGACAGAGTAAGTAGCCACAAAGCTGTCAAGCTTCCAGCAAACACAAAAAAAGCACAAAAAATAAACAATTTCCTGAATAACAACCATGATGATAGATTTAAGGCATCTATTAGTTCTAAGGCTGAGGGAAATTAACAGCTGATAGTTCTAAAATTTGTAGTGAGCAAGGACACCATTTTTACTTTCTGAGCTCTTTCTACATTTTCATATGGTTCCTCTTATGGCCCAAGGCTGAGCCTGTTTAAAACAATGGTAAAACTCTACTTTAACAAAGGCAGAAGGCTTGAAATAGTAAGCAAAGGGAATGAGACACAAAAATGAAATCAAGGTTTCTTACTTCAGTCTTTAACATTTGGTGTAAAATTGATATAAATATTTTAAATGGAGCAAATAGAATTCAATCCTGGATTACTGGTCCTTTATAATGAACTCTGTTCATCATTATGCTGTATTTTGATTACCAGTTCATTTAAAAATATTTATTTAATACTTTCTGTCTGTTGAGCTTCTCCTAAATTTAGTTTTTATTTTAATCTAAAGATATCCAAATAAGACACTTTAGTAAAAAGTTCCCTACAAGTGGTTTTGACAAAATCTAAATATACAGAAAAATATCCTTTTTTTCACTTGTCTTGCAGGGCTCTGAAGGTCCAGTAGGCCCCAGAGGAATAAGAGGGATACAGGTAAAAGAAAAAAAAAAAAAGAAAATCCAACTATGAATACAACAATACCTGGTTCCCTGGGATTTAAAGATCTGAAATAATATCATATCACAACTGACATGGAATCTTTGAGTTTCTGAGTTCAAGGCACCCAAAATCTATTTTCTTAAACAGCAAAATTAACAAGAATTTGGGGAAGCAGTCTAGACAAGTCATCCTTATAATTCATTCAGTCTCAAAGACCACAGCAAATACAGTTCCATAAAAACCAAAATCACTCATTTTCCTTTCAGTGTCATTCATCACTCATTTCCATTTCAGTGTTCATTTCATTATCTCAAAAAGTACATGGAAATTCTTTAGTCTCTTGTCGTCCCAGTACTCTCAGACTAAAAATCTTAGCCCATCACAGATTACCTTTAATTGTATTCAAATAAAGGGAGAGCCAAATTTTCTCCCCCAATACCAGAACCAACTCCAACTGAGTTGAGTAACTGAATCTATACATGCATCACAAAATAAAGCTTCAGTTCTGGAATGCTTGAAACTCTTAATTTCATGAAGACTTCAGCAAATTATAGATTGTTTTTCAAGGTGCCATTGTTACGAAAGCTTGAAAAATCTCATTGAAACCACTCCTGTTTTAATAGGGTCCACAAGGACAATCTGGAGATCAAGGGCCTCAAGGCCTGCAAGGATCAAAGGCAAGAATTGCTTTATTTCTTCTTCTTACTAATGTTAAAAGGTTTTAATATAGCCACACAACAATAATGATTTTATCCTTCTATTCTATACCCTTCTTGTAGCGGATGCAGTTTAATGTGACACAGAAAGACAATTGTTTACTTTTTGTATTCTACAAGGTTCTTAAGGAAGGTATTACTTTGCTCTTTGTATCGAATTCAGGTTCAAATCACACTCCCATCTTTATCAATGAACAGTTAAAATATGGTAGTGTCACAGAATACTACTTAGAATTGCATTTCTTCAGTTTTCAATTTAAAACTCTTTTTTTCCCGAAGTGCCAAACAGGAATTCTGTTTGGCATCTCAAAACAAGTCTTCTCCTGAAACTGAACATTCTGAAGAAGAATTTTATAGCTCAAAAGGAATATTGTCATGAAGAAAAACTTGAAAATAAGTGTATAAAGGACATTATTTGTTATCTCTCTTGGTATCTTCTTTGCACTGTATTTAGGGCACCTGCAGGCCGACAGTCATACAGAGAACAGTTGGGTGTCAAAACTTTCATATGTGATATGGAACATTTTTCCTTTTGTTTATTCTGTTATCTTTGTACAAGAGAAATTATTACATGGAAATTTTGAAGCATTGAAGGATGAACAGACGCAGTACTGTGTAAGACAATTCCAATGGGCTGAAATTCAGTACAGAATAAAAATTACTCTAAAATGTGAGTTAAACTGATTTTCCTAAACACCAGTTTATAAGCAGAGTTGTTTCCTTTTCATTCTTTGAAAGGGTGAAAGAGGTCTCCCTGGGCCACCTGGCTTGCCTGGAGAGACTGGAATAGGACTGCCAGGCCCAAAGGTACAAAAATCTCATCTTCTGTATTGCATGTGTTGTAGGATAAGGACCAAGACAGCTGAGAGAATAGACTTGCTGATTCACAAGAAACCTCAAGACTGCAAATGCTGGTTTTGTGGTTCTGGAAAGGTATTTTGTGTGTTTATCAAAACTGTTTGCAAACAACTGCAAACAAAAAGTACTTTTAAAGTACGTACTTTAAAGGATTTTTTAATAGTAGTTGTTACGCTTGGCATAAACTCAATCCAAGCAGAGCATGGCTAGGTAAAAAGACATTCATAGTCTTAAACAGAAATTAATCTGAACAAAAGAGGCTTGTTGGTTTAGATGACTGGCATAAAGAGAACAGAAACTCTGTGGTAGAAATACTGACTTATTGGGAAAGGACAGTAAGTGATACATGACTGGGCATACGAAGAGAATAATTAACCATTTAGACTTAACATTGTCTTCTCTCAAATGCAGAATTTAGGCTGTCCCATAAAGCTGTGAAACTGCACTAGTTCAATGCCTGTTGGGCCTTGTGTGGTGTACAACTCTGAGGGCACTCAGATTTTCTCTGCTGTTCCTCTATTCTCCTACATCTAATATTTCAAGCACAGAATGTCTGATGAGTTGTTATATGCTGCACACATAAAAATCCGTAAATCAGGCATATTCAAAGTACATCTTTGTTTGAAGGGTGACACCGGTTTGACAGGAAGACCAGGCCCTGTTGGCCCACCTGGAGTTGGTGAGCCAGGATTTACGGTATGTCTGTTCTTTTATTTGGTGCGAGGAAAGCAGGGCAGAAAGGAAAAATTCTCCATGCTTCCCTGTAAAAATGTGTGCTAAATGATACTACCTCTTTTCTTTCTTCTACTATTTCTCACTCTTATACATACTACGTTGTCTGCCTCTCATTTCCCCCCATAAACTGGAAATGTTTCCAATTTCTTAACTTTTCTAATTATCATATCTCCAAAACAGGTGTGAAAATATAACATCTGATGCAAAAACACATAAATATCTAAATAAATCTATCCCCTGATAGATTTGATAGAGTCAAATCCCTATGTGATAACTTTGAAGTTGACTGCTTTTCAGTATCACTAGAACATTAACATCAGCACAGCTTTGAGAAGGAGACTTTCAGAATTTATAGTAGATTTGGCTCTGAAGTTTCTTCCTTCTCTTCCTTCCCTTCCTCTTCCTGGCAGTTGTAAACTCAACCTCCCTGTGGTAACTCAGAAAATCAGCATGTCAATTTTATGGTACTTTTTTCTCCAAAGATCAGGCAGCACCTTTTACTGAGCTATTTACAATAGAGCAAACTTAATTTCTCTTCACTTCAATGAAAGACTTCTAGTGCAACCACAAGGAAAATTTTGTTCCATTTTTTCACAAGTACCTTTTCCCCATTGACAAGGCAAGATCTGTAATAAACATTTCAGAAGAGGTGCTCCCATGAAAAAGAGAAAGATTGTTTGGTACGTGAACTGACTGATTTCAAACCTGCTTGAAAATACACTCCTGGAGAGGAGTCCTTGCTGAAAAGCCCAAGGGGAAGAGCATTACAAAAAAGTCAGTCCAAGTGGGGCAGTAACACTTCCAGAGTCTCTTCAATAACACTGTAGAGCAAACACCCTCTTTGTGGTGGAAAAGGTGCCTGTGATGTCAATCTTTGCTAGCCACAAAAGTACTGCTATAACAAGAGATTCTGATTTTTAAAAAATATACTAAATATGTTTCTTTAGTTTATTTTGAAGTTTATTTGCTTCAAAATAGCTCTGTGCAAAAGGAGAAGCATATTTAGACTATGCAGAGCCAAATCTACCAGCATTCTGTGATGTTTGTGTAACCTCAGGCAATAAATCAGAGGAAAAAAATGCAAGAAACAGATGCAAGAAAACACTGTGAAGCAGGTTCAGTATGCACAGGTTTTGGACATGCAATTTTTTGGCTATTTGCCCCTTGTGCTTGGATCAGATCTGCCTTCAAAAAGAGAAGGGTATGCTATTACTCTCGTTGCCAATTACAGTCAAATCTCTCTCCAGCTATGTCTCTTTCGGCACTACTCTGTGTGGGCTGGTTTAATCTGGTTTAATCTGGTTCTCCCTGTCTCTCATGATTATACTGATATATTAATAAGGATTAGCAAGAATTTGTAAAACAGAAGTTTAGGGAGTGAAGGTTCCCAAAATGTAAGGAATAGAAATTTCAGCTATATAATCTGTGATTCCCTAGTAACCAGAAGGGTATTGTTACTGCTCATCACTTATTCACTGGGATTGCTGTGTTACTCTTTTATTAGTAACCGATTGTAACTACAGCAACATCTGAAGACATGCTTATAACAGACAATGGCATAGAACACACTGCTGTTCATCTGAGTGATTAACACATATTCTAGGTCATTTTAAATTTATGTTAACAGGGGCCTCAAGGACCACAAGGTGTTCAAGGAGAAAGAGGCTTACCAGGAGAAGGGCTTCCAGGAGCAAAGGTACAGCAGTCAAAGGGTTCTAAGACCAAAGCAGCACCATTAAATGAGTGCATGCCAAAACAAGTCCATTGAAGGCACAGGAATTTGAGAAAATACCTCGTAAATTAATATTACGATTTGCCATCAAACAATCCAATATATTTCCACGAAATTCACTTGGTCCAAACATGACTTGTAGGCACAGCTAGCCTTCGGGGCTTGTAAAGCCAATATTTAAGTTACCTGATGCTTCATTTGTGGGATCTAACCCTGGAATAAGTTCCAGCTAAAATTTTAAAACAGCTGCAAGCATTTGATTTTAAATAAGATACTATTAAATGAAGATGAAAAACAGCATTTTGTTGTTGGGTTTTTTCCTAAATCCTTATATAGAGAGATCTTTGCTGTCACTAAAGACAGGCTTCTAAGCTTCTTACATACCTCAGACACTAGCTTATGCATTTTAGCAGAAGACTGAATTCAGTTAGTGGGAAAAGAAAGGTGCTGTTACTAATTTGCAGATCCAGTGGAAGTAATGACAGTAGTAGTTGTACCTCCACGGGTGGACTCACTAGAAGTTTCTATTGCTGCCCACTGAAACCAGTTCCTAGGCTGAGTTGTCACTTCGGCCTTTGGTTACAATAACAAAGTGACACAGTTTGACATAAACTAAATAAGCAATTGAAAAGTTTTCTCATTTTTATGCAGGCACCAATGCTGCTTGAGAAAACAATAAAAAGTTGTTTCGCAGATGGAGAGCCCAACTGCCCCTTTACTAAAAATCTTAGGATTCCTGCTTAGTACAATACTGTTGTCAGCTAGGCTGAAATTTAATTGATGCTAGCAACATAATATCTTAAAAAATCCCATGTGTATTTTATGATGATGACTTATGTAAGTGATTTAACCTCATTGTTGATGGCTTGTATTTGCTTAGCAGATCTCATGAATTAAAACTAACAAAAATACAATTTGAAGAAAATGTGTTTCAAAATCGCTCCATTTGCCACTGAAATACCAATTCATGTGGGAAGAAACACTACAAATAATAACTAAAACACAGCAACAAGGCACAGTGGGAACAAGTACAGACGAATGCATAATCTAACCAAAACTATTAAGCAATTGAGATGGATAGGCAGAATAAAATAATCAAAGTGAAATTCTGTCAGCTTTATTGGAACGCTTCATTCTATAAAAAATGTACTACTTTTTGCTGCCAAGTCTGACCTGGAGCCAAGCATGTATCAACAGAGTCCATATGTATCTCTAATCCTGTTTATGGCTGCCAAGCATGTCAGCTCTCTGGTTTTAAACATATTTTAAACAGGTGGTTTGTTAATCTAAGCAAATTTTACAGTTGCTTTCTTCACAACTTTTTACTACAATCTCACAGTTTAGTAAAAAGGATAATGAAGGCAGATGTTCTAAAGCATCCAGAGCAAAGAATGTTATTTTAAACAGAAATCCTCATAATGTATTTTTGTCAAAATGATGGCATTGGTTACTAAGGATAGAAAAGGTCTGTCTGGGGCGTAATTTTATTGTCTTGGGTGATTCTTTGACAATTTATACAAGCTAACATCTGTCTCTAAAGGTTTTATTAAAAGAAGTACAGAAAAGCACAATGTTTGTACCTTTATTAGTAATCAGCACTTCCCCCAAGACCACTGTTTTGTAAATGAACATTTAGAAAGACAATGACATTTACAAACAGACTTCTACACCAATAGAGTCAACCCAGTCTTCACTCCGGCAAAATGCTTAGTGGGAGCCAGATTCTCATTACCACACTTCAAAGAGATTAACCCACACTTTAATGATATTAGCCCATGAAAAATAAGCAGAATTCAGTTTTTAGTTAGTCTCAGTACTCAGCCCTGCAGCCATTTAAATCAGTTGTGATTTTGCCACTGATTTGAGAGGAAGTAGAACAGGACCTTAAGTAATTGAGGTGGGCAGAAAGATAAAAAGAAGTTTGTTCAGCTCTTTCAGCGGCAATTTCAAATTGCAGGGCAATGATAAGATAATAAAAGAAAAGATAATCTCTTTGGTATACTGGAACACAGATCCAGGAGCTGTTTTCTGGTTCTCATTTTGGTTTTCATGATGAGCAAACACTGTCTCTAATTACTGCAGAGAGAACAGCTGTGTGTTTCCACAGCTATCAACTTATTATTTTTTCATGTAGGGAGACCGTGGCTATGATGGACCAAAAGGCCCTCGTGGACTTCCAGGCATCAGCATAAAAGGTGAAAAGGTGAGCAATAAATATGCTAGGGGATTAATGGAGTGCAAATCTAATACAGGGAACACAGGACTGATACTCACTACAGAAGGTGTAATGAGGCAAGGAACCCACAAAAGACCCTGGATAATGTGGTATTTAGTTGAGATTTATGCCAAAAAAATTCTCCCAAACCATTTTAACATCTCCTCATATTAAAATAGGAGATGTTGGAAGAAGCATCTGATTCGACGTGAAAGTTAAGGTTTAGAAAGGGGAAAATGGACTAGCAGTTTTTTGCAACTGAACCAGTGGGGAATAAATGAGTGTGTGAAAGATAAAAGATCAGATCTCCAGCTTCACTGACTTCAAGAGACATTAAGTTAGCGTGTGCTAGCATGGGAGTTGTCCCAGATTGTTTCTGCATCTTTATACAACTAAGAAATTGTACTTTGTTTGCCAGGGTGAGTGTGGTCCTCCTGGTTTACCAGGATCAGTTGGATTACCTGGAATTGGAATTCAAGGAGAAAAGGTACAGTTTTCACTGCGCCCTCACTTCAATGCATAGTAACAGAAACTATTTTATTTTTAATAATTACTTAACTACTCTTCTCAGGGCATGGAGGGCCCAAAAGGACCACCTGGCCCCAGAGGGCTACCAGGACAGGGGATACCTGGACCAAAGGTCAGGGAATTTTCTGAAGTAAAAGCCACTGTGCTGTTTTTACTGTTATGTTTCATGATCAAGAAATGCTCTGTCTCTACCCTTATCCACATTAAACTGGATTGCTGAACACCAATCTAAGTATTGATGTAGATGCAGGAAAATATTTTCTTTATTAATATTATAAAATTAACAGCAGCTCCTAGTCCGCTGAAAAGCCTAGGTAAACTAATTCCATGGCTATTTATTTATGTTTTTGCTCGACTCACACAAAACCTTTCAGGTACCACATACCAGATAGTGAGCTACACTTTGTCTGATACACTTCCACTGAGAGGGTTGCCTGCCTTGAACTCATCATATCACGTGGAGGTGCAGTAAATCTGTTCCAAAACCTAGTTGCACTTAAAAGACAGGACCATCCAAATTTCGATGTCATCTTTTATTCTCACTGTACTGTTTCCATTCCAGAAAAACATACACATAGATACATTAGAGATTGACTGTCTTCCTTTTAACTTCTGCTGCCTATTGTCTCACCTGAATTTGTGTATCTACTGTATCTAGACATTAAAAATGCTCCAAGGTGTAATGAAGATTACTTTTTCTGAAGGAAAACTGTCAGAATAATTTAGCCTTAACTGATTCGCAAAGTACAGAACTGTAAATGAAAGATGTCGCCCTAGAGGTGTTTGGAATGGAGATTTAAATGGATTCATTTCCTGAAAGATGTGAAAAGTTCTGAATGACTGAAGGCTATTAAAGCATGGCATAAAGGAACTAGAGGTGTAAGTGGGTCAAGTGTCCGTGACAGATAAAGAATTTTGCAGCATCAGATATCTTACATCTTACATTTTAAGTAATTGTGCAGGGATATACTTTACCACTGCTAAAAGTAAAAAGAAGAATTAATTGTCTGTGGATGTCATATATGCTCCTGAAATATAGATTTACAGCATTAATAATTTCCACCAACAGCTCTTTGGTGAGAGCTCAAAACATGTGGCAAATCCCCAGTCTTTGTGACCAAGGGTTTAACACATCATACTACACACAATATCACACTAACCTTTCTTTAAATGTAAGCAATGAAGCACATGTTTTTATATTTTTCATAATAATGCTGTTAAAAACTAATATCTGCTTAAGGGTGAACAAGGCTTGCCAGGAGAGACTGGAGTGCCAGGAGAAAGAGGTATTGGAGAACCTGGTTCTAAGGTACATTGTTAAGAGAGGAATTATGTAATTATTTATTTATTTGTATTCTAAATTTATGTTTCCTGAGTATCCTTTCTGTAGACATATAAAAACAGGTTTAGAAATAAAATTTAGGTTCTTAGTCTTTTAAATTTTTAACACAGACTTTAAATAAATGCTCCACATGTGGCAGCATTTTAAATACCCTGGTTCTGTAAAAACGTAGTAAGATTTACAGTGACTGGAAATTTCCACCTGCCTGGCTCATGCTCAAGTCATTGTTGCATATAGCTCACCTGCATCCCTGTCAGAAAACCACCCAGAATATTGAACAGCTGCCAGAATTTGCAGTCCCAAGTGTAGGCTATGCTACAGCCAGAAAGGTGAAAAAAACCACTGGATGGTGCTTATTGTGCTGCTCCTTCCCTTTTCCCACAGAAACAGAGCAGCTATATCCTTACAACCTCACAGGAGAAACAAGTTGTGCTGGTGGGCAGAAAGAACAGTTGAGTTGCTAAGAGGAGAGGAAGCTGTAACCAGATTATCTTTGTGCTGAAGTGCCCAAGATAGTAACCAGTCCCTCTGTCATTAACAGCCAGATTAACATAGAATATGGAAAGAAATGCAAAAGTACTTTTGTGACAGTGGAAAGGCACAAGGCTGTCCTGGTTTTGCTCTTGTTTGTTAGGCATTTGGGCCAGCGGCTGGAAAAGAAAATAAATTATTCAATTTCTTTCTTTAATTTCACAAAATACAGTAATGCTACTTGAACCCATTTGACCTCAAATGATCCCATTTCACCTGAAACCAGGTCAGGCTCTTGAATCTTACATAAATAGGGCCAAGACAATTCCACAATTGATATTAATCAGCAACATGTCAATCATCCTGTCACAGTTCTATCTGATATTTACTTCAAATGCTGCCACTTTATGAAAAATGGCATCATTTTTATAAGAATCAGCTGAATCATTAATAGCTAATAATTTTAATTGCACAGCTAAAATGCACAGTTCAAACAATCAGACAGTAGGATAGTACCAAGTAATGAGAGCTGTCTTTATAAAAAAAGACCTGGGTTCATATGCATAAATGTTTTCTACAAATATATTCAAAGTTTAGAAAAAATAGATTTCCTTAATTCAGAGAAGGAATAGTACCAAGTCTGCATTTAATAGAAGAACTTACTTTTTACTGATGTCAGGGTGATCCAGGGCCTTCAGGACTGGCAGGTCTGCCTGGTCTTCCAGGAGAAGATGGAGCCCCTGGACAAAAGGTTGGTTCATCTCTCTCTGCAGTCTACCTGCTTCATTCCAAGCATTCTTACTGTTCTCTCTGTGCTGACACCTAAACCTAGAAGAAAGTGTTCATGGACAACAGGGAAAGTACCACATTTTTTTCAATAAAAAATTCTCTTTCAAATATACTTTTTTAGGAAAAACTTCACTTTTTCTAATTTTTTGGGGTGGGGCATTGTCATCTTGTTTACTATTGTGTGCTTTTTGTAATTCATTAAATGCCCTGCAACTCAGAAGGGAAATCACTAAAACGGCTATGGGCAACCTTTCATGGCCTTCTGACCATGGTTTTTTCTAGAACCAGAAACCCCATTATTTAAGGTTATATCTCAGAGTGTTCAGCTCTAGAGGAATCATGCTACTTCACGCATTCCGTGCGGAGTGTTACAATGCTCGCTTCGGAATGTGGGGAAAAAGCCCTGGACACACCTGACATCAGTGGGAGTTTTGTCATTGATTCTAAAAGGTCGATGGTTTTAATGAACTTACTCGAGGGAATACTAAGTTGGTCTTGCACCATGTCCATGCAGAGCTCTGAAATGCTCCTTTGATTTTTCTGTTCAAGGGTGAACCAGGGTTACCTGGTCTTAGAGGTCCTGAAGGTGCTCCAGGGATTGGAATACAGGGGGAAAAGGTGAGAATTTCTTACTAAAGGTGTCAATCAAAATTGTAATGTTCCAGGAATAGGTTTGTCAAAGACTTCTCTTTTTTTTTTTTTTTGTCTAATATAAGTAACAAAAAATATTATTCTGGACTCACAGTTTCATTTTTGTTGTAATTATTACAGCCTAGTAATCTGCTGGAACAGCAGTTTTCCCTCTATGACTTTACACTATTCTTAGCTTTTTCTGGTCAATTAGGCAGGGCACTGAGATCAATTGATTGGCCCTATTTCTCTTCAAATTAAAAACAAAAGTACTATCAAGTGAATTATATTTTCCTGTTTTGATTATTTTTCTTAGATAGTATCTTTTTTAGTGTAATAACTTACTTTTCAGCTGCAATTATTCAAACTTTAAGATTCTTTTTGGCTTTTATCTTTGTCACAGTATTCTGTGGTAAATTGGTTTACTTAATTTCGGATGAAATCTATGTAGTTTTAACTGTACAAACCCAAAACTGGACAATTACTGAGCAGAATTAACTGACTTGCCAATGAAGGCAACAGGAACAGCTCACGTGCACCACCTACAAATAGAAGTTTGCTATCTTTCACTGATATTTACAATTGATTTCAGTTAACACATTCTTAAATTATTTGGCATGTGTGACATGTCTTCTCCATTTTTGTAGGGAGATCAAGGACAGAGAGGAATACGTGGATTAACAGGACCAACAGGAGTGCCTGGACCTGTTGGAGCTAAAGTGAGTTTATTACTACGTTATATGTGTAAAATAGCTTCCCAAAGCTGTACATTGTTCCAGATCTCAGAAACAACTGTTCCAGAATTAACTCACTTCAGAAAAAAATAATTTCAAAAAAGTTCAGCAAAGGCTTCTCTTGGCAAGACCCACCACAATCCCTATAAACATCTAGATGTGTTTTTTAAAAACCTTTGCATTTACCATATTGCTTCCCTGTTGGTTTGGAAAAAGTCAAAGTATATACTGGTATTTTTATACTGAAATATTTGGGAAGATAGTATGGTGTATGGCATATATGACAGAACTTTATTTTTCCCTTACACTGAGTCATGGCTGATACTCTTTTATGGATTTGGAGTTTGTTAAAATACTCAGTACTTACTGAAAGTGAAAGAAGAGCTACTCCAGGTTTCTGCTCCAGTTTCTCATTCTTTCACTATTAATACACACAAGAGTANAAAAAAAAAAAGGAAAGAGGTAAAAATGTACACTGAAAGAAACATTTTTAAAAATCCACTCTAACAGAAATGTATACCTACACAGCTGGGTAGGAAGTCTTGAGCACTGTATGTGCTGGACCAAGTCTTGAATACACTAAGAAAGGGACTTCAGAAGATATGTTTGTTCAGTGACTAAGAAGAATCTCATTTCCATGGAGAAAACAGAAATATGGTTGTTATCAGTTGTCCAAATAGGTAGATTTCACTCTGCACAGAATAACTTATTAGAAATTCTAATAGAATTTTAATGGAATTAAATGTAAATTGTTGCATAAATGTTTTCTCAATGAGATGGTCATGCTCACTTTCAGCAAAATCCATTGTTTGTTCTCTGCTGCCTTCACTGCAGGGAGAGCCTGGTGCACCAGGACGTCTTGGAATGCCAGGCCCTCCTGGAAGGTCTGTGCCTGGACCAAAGGTACCATCCACACTCCATATCCTAGTGCTTAGAAACCCTGGGTGAAAATTGAAGTAGGCTATGTTAATATTTGTGTAAATACTTCAGCCTTATGTGGTCAACTAAAACTTCTTCTTTCCTATGAACAGAGTTGTGGATTGTATCCAGTCTAGTTACCACTGTGCCCTGGTATTAACTGTATGGAAGCTTGAGGTGTGGCCTACCTTTGTTCATTTCTTTATTTTGAAGAACCTTGGATATCAAAACACTTTTGTTTATTCTTTGTATTTTTCCTATTTATTCTTTTGTTTTAATTTATGCTTTTGGTGTTTAATGCTTGCAACAGCAATAAATAAAATTAGCTCTTATGTTAATTACATATAAATTTGTATGAAAGAAACCCACAACCTGTGGTGTTTAATAAGATACGTAACCAGAGTATTTATTTTCTTCATTGCAGGGTGACATTGGGTTACCTGGTCTTGCTGGACCAATTGGAGAACCAGGTCTTGGGCTTCCTGGGGCAAAGGTAGCTCCTAGATTGTTAAACTAATTTCTGATAGAACTGTAAAATAAGGCAGGAGGATTTCAGTCAAGCAACAACAAATCTCCTAGGATGGCCAAACGTTCCACAGGAATACAACTAAAGTAATTTCTTCTTACGTGTAAGCCACAAAAGACAATAGACTGATGGAGCTCTTGAAAAATATTAAAATTAGTGACTTAGGAGTGAAAGGTCCTGCAAATCATGAGCACTATTAAATATTACTGGTTTAGTCCAGGATTAAATGAACCCAAAATAATAATTCATACAATAAAATACATTCACAGATAAGCAGATAAAATCAAATTACAGTATATTTGCCACGTAAATTTCACTTTCATGGAAAATTCCTGCCAGCAATTGTCTTGGCATTTACACAGCTGTTTTTCCTGCCTTCATCAGGGTGACCGAGGCCTTCCAGGACCCCCTGGGCCCTCTGGACAAAAAGGAGATGGTTATCCTGGCCCACCTGTAAGTTTATAGATTTTTCTTTTATGTAAATTGGGAAGAAATAAGTGCTACACCTAAGGGATTAGCCTCCATGTCTGACATGCTAGGAAAGGGTTGCTGGTCTAAAAGCCTAAAACTCCTCAACTGTTAAAATGTACTTCAGCACAGAAGAAAAAGAAATCTCCCACTGAAATAGCACAAGATCATCCATGTCCTTCACTTCTCTTGACTACACACTGTAACATACTCCAAGTGGGTTCTTTTTTCCCAAAGTATCAGTGATGTTTCAATCAGTTTCCTCAAAACCTTCATGTAGTGTCCTGTCTTCTGCCCAACTGTACAAAATTTATTCCCAAACAGGAAAATACAATCTAGCAACACTGGCCTCCCATATCCAGTCTGCTCATCAGCATGCTTCACCAGCCCTGGCACTTACCTGCCTGTGCAGTGAGGAATTCTCAGAAAGATTGCTGGCGACAGTCAGGGACTTTGGATCATATATGCCTATGCTAAAGACAACAGCAAAAGTGAGGAACAAAAAATTAACAAATATCAACATGGAAATTGGAAATTGATTAGTAATACTTTCTCATATTTTTGTGCAACCCAATGAAGAACTGCTTCTACAACTTTCTCTCCAGATTAGACTCCTCTATCTTCAAACACATTCAAATCCTTGCATGACATGCAACACACATGCAAATGCTACTGATATAACTTCTGGCATCTCAAAGTTTAACCAGTTATAGACCACAGTGATCCCATTAAGAGACAATAGAGTCAAGATACAACCATATAAACATTAACAAACACACACAGTCAATGTAGCTCTAAATTAAACTTATATTCTGTCTGTGTATACAATTTCAGGGCTTGCCAGGCCTCCCTGGGACTCCCGGTGAACAAGGCCCAGATGGAGTTGGATTACCAGGACCTAAGGTACAGACCTTAACTTCTAGAAGAGCAAAAGCTTGTGTATACTTTGCTTCATGGAGATACAATTCCTACCTATAGCTCATAGTCAGAATACCTATTTAATCTGGCTTTAAATTTCTTCTCAGTATATAAAAGGTAACTCTTTTTTGGTTTAGGTTTGTTGGGGTTTTTTTTGGTTTGAGGAATCTGGAGTTTGTTTTATAATATGAGAATTTTAATTCCAACTGTGCATAGTTGACTTCATATGTCTTGAATATGCTTAGACCACTAGCCACTGTTTATCTCTAATAACCTTCTTGTCCTGCCAACAATACTCTTGGGTTAGCATTGTTTGGACTTGCACAGTGCGGTTCAATAGTCCTCCTCACATTTGAGTACAACAGAAGTTGGGAATTCTAGAGATTAATTAAACTTTGGTATTCACTACTTATTTCTTTAAGTATGGGCTTTCAGGGTGATCCTGGTAGTAGAGGACCAGTTGGCCTCCCCGGTTCCCCAGGAAAAGGCATGCCAGGACCAAAAGTAAGATATTTATACAATTATGTCTCTCTTGGTCTAATTCCTAAAATAGCAGAAAAAAGTATACTATAACAATGTGTGTCATGCATAGACATCTACACGTTTTCTGTCTTCACTGAAAATAACTAATCCAACAATTAACCTTTATTTTGTAGCAAATTAAAAATATTTCTAGTGACTAGCCATAAACCATAGCCTTCTTGTGGTTGCATATGATAAATGATAAATTGATAACCTTGCAGTGAAGATCAGTGAGAAAACATTTAGCTCCTGCAGACATTAGCTGCAACTAATGGCAAAAATTTTTTCAGACCTAGCATTGGTCAGAATTAATAGCTGGGCAAGGACTTAGTATGTCTTGCCTATACTATTGTTACAGCAATAGGCATTACTGTTAAGTTCTTCTGGGATTAATTCCTCTTCTTTACTGTACAAATCCAATAATCATCGAATAACCAGTATGAGGATCAATCCCTGCAAAAAGGATTATTTTTGTAATCATTTTGTAACCATGACAAAGGCCTGAAAATAATTGTAACTATAAAAAGCAATTCACAATGTGAAATCTCCCAAATTGGAAACACTTATGCTCCTACAGTTCAGTTTTAGAAGGCTACTGAATACGAAAGAACTGGTTTAGAATGTAAATATAAAGGAACTCAACAACATCAAATGCAAAGATTATGCAACATAATAACGTGTTACCTGCACACGGTGGCTTATTGGTCCTCGAGATTCAGTTCCCATTGGCAGGGAGGCTGGGTCCAGAGAAAAGCAGTGGTGAAGCACCTCCTCAGGCCAAACTAGTCCCAAGGACTGGCATGTGCACGGGATCCTTACAAATGAGGAGACTGAGAATTTCATGCATGGTTACTAGAATAGCAGTATAGGCATAAAATTAATATGTATTATGTGGGTTTTGATTGCTTCCTGTGAATAACATGGAATGGGAACATTTTCTGTAGAGTTATTTTGAAAACTAGCTTATAAATTAGCAACAAGTGTTTATTTGCAATGTCACATTAGTATGTATGCCTATAGGTCTTATTGCGTAATGATTGTAAAAGATAAAGAAACAATAATAATCTTCTCTTAAATTTTAATTCAGTCTCCAATGTCCCACCAATACAATCCATCCTTCAATGCAGTGTATATCTCTATCAGCAAGGTGATTCACATTCACTAAGTATTAAGCTTAGTGACTCCTTTAGAGTATAAACTGGATTTTAATAATCTGATAAAGGCCAAAAATAGCCTTTCTGAGCTAAAGCAATCTTATTCTCCCTACTTATAAAAAGACATGTTTGGTAGAGGTAGGACAAGAAATTACGGGGTGGTATAACATTTTATTGTGTATTTTTATTGTGAACATTCTCTAGGGAACCATAGGACGCCCAGGGCCACCTGGCTCTCTGGGACCTCCTGGCGAAGGTATTCAAGGAGCTAAGGTAAAAACACTCAGTGTCTTCAATATCTAACCTGTGTTGAGTGGTCAATCTGACCACCACAGTGTTAAGGAGATTTCACATTTTTTCCTATATGAACAGAGCCTCAGGCTAGAAAATGAGAAGGATAATGTGAGCACCTGCAAAGTATATTCTGTCTACTGATGCAAACTAGCCCAAGCATGTGTGTTTTGAGGAAGGAAGAATGAACTTTTTTCAGTTAAAGATACCCTTACAAAATTAAAAATACCACTCCCTCTTCTTCAACTCTCATGCCTAGGGAGACAGTCTGAATTAGCTATGTGTACTACAACTCTATTCGGTGGAGAGAAAGCTTCTATCCTGAATCTGTGTGTACTATTAATTTTTCCTTGTAAAATGCACTTTTACCCAAAGCACCAGTCAGATGAGACAGACTCAAAAAATAAAAATAAGAAAGGCAGAATGAGAAGGAATAAAGCGGTATGGAAAGAGGGAAAAAATTAAAATTGCAACCAAATTAAAATTAAATCAAATACAGATCATGTGGTTTTTCAATGTTGTTTATCTTTATACTGAAGAAGTATTTGAGAAATGTAAGTCAGCTACTAAATTGTCTCAAGTGCCTCAAGATCCTTGTTAAAATGCAGTTTGAGAAAATTTCTCTTTGAACAATTTAAATTACTGTGTGATGAATGATAACAAAGGGTTAATGTCACTACCTGGATTATCATTAGGGGGAACAAGGTATTCAAGGAATGCCAGGACCACGAGGCCCCCCTGGAGATGGGCTTTTGGGAGAGAAGGTATGATATCTAAATCAGAGATAATAGTGAGATAATGCCCTAGATGCAAGCCAACACACTCAAAATGCTCTTTTACAGTCAGTTCTCATTGAAGGCATGTGAATTCTGTGTAAAGAGAACCCCAGGCACTAGAAGAGTATATTATTATTAGAAGATATATTGTTATTAGAGGTTAAACTGTTATTTTATTATTAGAATAAATGTAGATATTAGATGTTATAGAGTTTTATTATTAGAATTAACATTGATATTAAATTTAATATCACTGCCTTTCACCCACCTGCTATGCAAAATTTTGGGACTACGTCAGTGTTAAGAAAAAGAGAACTGTGGGTTGGAATCAGTTTGTAGATGTGATCACAATAGCTCAGAAAAGGCTGTACAAAGTCCCATAGTCTACTAAAAATCAAACCAAGAAGCAGTAATACATCTGTTTGCTATGCCAAACACCTTTTCTGGGCCAAAGGGTTTCTCAGAGTGATATTCCCATTATTCATTCCAATGACACCTCGGATTTCTTTTCTATTTCCCTAGTGTTAATAAGATAACTAGTGTTATCTTATTTTTCTAAGACACAGATAATAATTTCCATCATGCAATATCCCATGAAACCTCTCACTCTGCATGTAGTTGTTTGAGATGCTTCATTGTTCAAACCACTTCAGGTATTTTTTTCCCATAAAAATGCTTAGCCAATACTACAAGTTATTAATGAAATTCACAAAATACCAATTTATTTAAACAATCTCTAACAAAGACTTCTAACTCATGACAGAAGCTTAATGTGCATTCAACAAAGGCTACTAGAAAGAAATTTGAAAAGTGTAACAAAAACTGACTTACACTTTCTGTCTGCTTACCATTGTGGTTTTAAAGGGAGATCGAGGAGCTATAGGTGACAAGGGGAAAAAAGGAGAAAAAGGTGATGTGGGTGACCCTGGTTTATCTGGAGAACCTGTGAGTAGCTCGGGTTTATCAGAGATGTTTTCTTAAACCACTTAAAAACAAAGTTGGGTTGTGTGTTCTTCTTTCTATTTATTATATATAATCTGAAACACTTAAGAAACTGAAACTATTAAAAACTTCAAACACACAAAGAAGACATTTACTTGATTAATATCTCACTTCCCACATGGATGTGGTTTCTTCCATAAGGCAGTTGTCATGGTTTAATTTAGCTAGCAACTAAATACTATGCAGCCACTCAATCATCTACCCCCAGCAGTAGTGTGATGGGGTGGAGAATCAGAAAAAAAAGTAAATAAACCCCTAAACAAGCAGAAGACTCATGGGTGTATATAAACCAGTCTAATAATTGAACCAAGAATAATCATTATCATAATCAAGCCAGGTGATGCCCAATAAGATTGCTCACCACCCACTGATGATGCCCAGCCCATCCCCCAGCAGTGATGGGTCCCTCCCGGCCAACTCCCCCCAGTGTCTGTACTGAGTGTGCCCTCCCGTGCTGTGGAATATCCCTGTGGCCAGCCCGGGTCAGCTGTCCTGGCCATGCTCCCCCCAGCTCCTTGTGCAGCTTCTCACTGACAGAGCATGGGAAACTGGAAAGTCCTTGACTATGGGTAAGCACCACTTAGCAACAACCAAAACATCAGTGTGTTGTCAACATGATTCCCATGGAAAATCCTAAACACTGCACTGAACCAGCTACTAAGAAGGAAATTAACTCTATCCCAGCCAAAACCAGGGCAGCAGCAAAAGACAACTGACAGTCAGTGATCCAGTGGGAGACTTGAGGTCATCCAATTCCCATAAACCACCTTAGGAGGTTGCAGATACTACATGCACAAGGTACTATCACAAGCACACTTTTTCTAGCTTAAGTTCCTCTAGGCCAAATATTATTCTAATAATGGTATTGATTAAGTTGTATTCTGAATTACAATGTTACTATCTAATTGCAATAGCTTAATCAGCAATCACTGTTACAGGGCAAAACTGGACCAAAGGGAGACCAAGGCTTAACAGTAAGCAAATTCCATTATTTAAATCCCATTACAGCAAAATATAAACAATACTAGATACTAGCAGATAAAATGTAGCCTGTTAATTACTTTGGAAAGAGTTTTCTGATTAGAAGCAGTCTCAGTAATAATATAGAAAGAAACCAACTCAAAGATTTCTGATTTTTTCTCATCTAGTTTATGCTGAAATAGAATTAAAAGTTCCTGGTGATTTCAGGTACTTTTCTGCTACATGTTCTTTTATAGCTTGTGTTAGATCACCCAGGTGTGACTTGCTTCAGGAAGGTTTTTTTGCAAGTATTTAAGAGTACGAAGAGCAAAGATCTTCAAACTTGTCATGGTCTATCATGCTATGAACTTAATTATATTTCTGCTAAGCCTGAACCACACTTGACCCAAATTCAGTAAAGTATGTCAGCGAGTATATAAATACTACGATTTATGATGGAAGCTGAGCAGCAGTAGCAAAAGATTTTATTTGAAAGACTGACTCAATGCCAGATGAGTCCTGTCATGCACTTCAAAAAATATAACAAATGATTGCTCTAACGTAAGAAACACTCTGTTCACATGTCACAGAAGCTATCATTTTTCTGAACAGACAGCTCTGAAGACAGTAGTTTTGGGATTTTTTGCTGGTAAAGGCTGGGTAATAGAGTGGGCCAGGTACGTCAGGGCTGACAACTCTCAATTCCATTCTGTATTGGTGTGTGGCTTGTGTCAGCTCACTACAAGCAATCCTACGCTTCCTAAAGCTGGGTCTATTTCTCTGCTCTCAGTACATTTAAAAGGGATATCATATTATTCAGATGCTAAAATATTTATGCCTTTTGGTTTTAAAGAGAGCAATTTAACCACAAAACATTTTTTAAAATAACAGTAGTTAATTGTTTTAGATAGAGATGTTAATGCGTTGCCAAGTTACTGATTCTTGTATGCATATGGAATAGTTAATTGTAAAATGTGGAACTCATTCCCAGTTTTGAAGGGCAGGTTTGGAAGTTAAACAGTAAGATTTTTCTAAGTCATTGTAGGACACAAATACTAATTATAAACAAAATCTTTCTTAGTGTCAATATTATACCTAATTTGAAAGAGGCAAGTTGTAAAATATTTTAATATTTAATGTTTTTCATATCCAGAGAGAAGATATAATTAAATTAATTAAAGAGATATGTGGTAAGTATTCAGGAAATCTTTATGTTCAGATTCTATATTTCATTCATTACTTTTCCACTCTTCTCTTTTCCAGAAGGATGCCAAATCAAGTCATTGTGATCTGTTGTTTTTTTGCTTTTTTTTTTCCTTTGTAGGTTGCGGTATCAAATGTAAGGAAATTCCTATGGAGCTTGTGTTTGTGATTGACAGCTCTGAGAGTGTGGGACCAGAAAATTTTGAGATTATCAAAAACTTTGTAACTGCTTTAGTAGACAGAGTAACTGTAGGCAGAAATGCTACCAGAATCGGCCTGGTGTTATACAGTTTAGAAGTTCGGCTAGAATTTGGTCTCAACAAGTATCCAACCCGACAGGATGTTAAGCGAGCAATCAGAAAAATGCAATACATGGGAGAAGGCACTTACACAGGAACTGCTATCCGCAAAGCAACTCAGGAAGCATTTTCTGGTGCTCGAGCAGGGGTGCGGAAAGTAGCTATTGTGCTAACAGATGGCCAAACAGACAAGAGAGAAGCTGTAAAACTAGATCTTGTTGTTCGAGAGGCTCATGCAGCAAACATCGAAATGTATGCAATAGGAATAGTAAATACTTCAGATCCAACACAGGTTGAGTTTGTGCATGAACTGAATCTGATTGCTTCAGACCCAGACAGAGAACACACGCATCTCATTGATGACTTTAACACCCTCTCAGGTGCGTTCATTCAAGTTTTATTCTGCCTTGTATCACAAAGGGACAGGGTGGGGGAGAAGCATTATCTTTGTGGATATGTTTTGATGCTGATCAGGATTAGCTACAAGGTGCAAAGTAATAGGAATCCAGAGATACAGATCCCCTTCTTTTATGGTGTCACAGTATGGGGCAACACGCCAACAGGGGGATGTCACCCAGTCTAGGAAAACTGTTGCTTAAATAAGCTTTCTAAGATGAGTAAGTGCACATGCACTGAAAATCTGCTGGACTGTAAATCAGAATGAAACCCATTGTCATAAACTCTCCTTGCTCACTTCCCCTGGGAAATAACCCATTTTCACTTGGTTATTCACATCAGCAAGATAGGCAGTTATTTTCTCATTACCAACTAGTAGTTGTGACTGTGCTTAGATGAACACCCTCACGTAAGTTCATCTTATTTTCTACCATGTAGAGCACTTACATGCTGGAAATTTGTGGCCAAGAAAATCCAAAGTCCAAAGAGTCTGGAATAATCTGCTTAGATGCATATATGTATGATAAGTTTTCTACTTTTTTTTAACAGCTCTGGAGTCCAAACTAGTCAATCAATTTTGTGAAGATGAACATGGCACCTTAATATACAACCATAATGAAAACAGTGCAAGTAGAAGTGGACAATCCTTCCATTCAGTATCTCCAAGTTCTTTACATTACATACTTCAGAACAACGATAACAGACAATCAGTTTCAGAACAGACACTTGGAGTATCTACAGTAGAAAGTTCTCTGAGCCTTGGCCATCTTCCTCAACCATTAGCTCCGGTACGAAAATTCAGCAGGCTTTAACGAGTAGAACTTTAAAATATATCTTTCTGTGTCCCCTAATGTAATATGTACCATTTCCCTTAATTTTCTGCAGGACAGATACTTTAACTTGGCATGCATAGAGCTGGTTGTTCTGAGTAAGAGCTTTGATTTTGCAAGCAGGCTATTAACTAATAGCTGTAACTTATTCCTGATAATGTTACAAGGATTCCTTCGTTTAATACAGTAATATTTGTGCCACAGTGTGAATCATAACAATATTAAAAAACAATTACACTGTTATAATTAACTCTAAGAATAGTAATTAAACTTAATTGTAGATTATAATTTTAAGTTTCTAAATTAAGTTCTGTAAAGCTCAACTCAAAAAAAAAAAATATGTATCCCACATTTAGATATGACAACTTTTCTGGTAAACCAACCAAGTGAAGTTAAAATTCTGATTCTTAACACTGAAGTCAGGGTAAAGGGAAATGAAAAACATTAGAAAATCTCTAAGTCACGGAGGCCTTGCTCATTTTTAAACACTTCAGAGTATCTGGAAAGAAAAACAAAAAATCAAATGCTTATTTCAGACCAAAGTACCTCCTGTAGTATATGAAGCCTCTGAAGAGGAACAAGATGAAGAAAGACAGCCAACCTTCTTAACAGTAGACACTAGAGGTATTTTTATTGTCATTAATTTCTTCATTTTCATTTTTGGTGACGAAAAATCAATGTCTCGTTCTCTTTCTTTACACCTGCAGCTGAAGTACCATTATTGTCATCTAAACAACCATTGTCTGATAAAGTGATGACATCATCTCTTTCAACTGCAGGCCCCACACCAAGACCCGGTGGGTTAAAAAATAACTAGTTTTTAATTTTGCTCCCTCTTCTCCTGGTACTAACTTTTAATAAGGCTTTAAATCAGAGTAACTTTTTTCCATTCTCCAAAGATTTTGTGAGTCTGTGATATAGAAGTCATTTCAGGCTTTTATAACAGATCTAGTTGGAGTTCTTGTCTTCCCAAGTTCTGGATCCCACCGCTCCCCTTAAGGCAAAAGCAAGGTTATCTATAACCTGAGAGGGAGCTCATAAAGGGCATCTAAAACCAGAATAATGCTCATTGAGGGTGGGCCAGTCAGCAGGTCATTCATCAGCCAAGGAGGGGCAGTCTACAGAGGTAGGAGACTTCATTAAATACAAAGATAGGGGATTTCAGAATTGGACTGAAATAATGTATTTCTCTTTCAGAGGACCAATAGAAAAAAACAGTGTTTAATAATTTGACTGCTTAAAGGGTTGATTCTTTTCATGTGAAATGTGCAAATGTATTTTGTTCACCATTTTGGGGCATTTTCAGTTGCAGTAATAGTGTATTATGATGGGAGCAACAGAAGACAGCAATAGAAACATGTTCCCATATTTCCTGGGAACAGTGGCATGACTTATTAGGTCTCTGGCACTAACTTTTTTTCAAAAAAGTATACCAGTTGCAAAAGACAAAATATTAGTCACAACATCAAACTTCACAAAAAACTGTTTTCTATCTCATGGTATTACTAAAGTGAGTGAGACTAGATTAGTATGTCACAGTCCTCTATTCTTTATCTGTAGGAGTCACTAGATCAACAAGATTTACATTCAAACGTACATGATTATTACCATTATATTAGATTAGTAGCACAAATATCTTACAAAAGCAAGGCAAAAGTTTTGTATTCTTCTCAGTATTTTAGTCTCTCTTCTCCCACACCACAAGGAAAACTAATGTACAGCAGATGGATGCAGCAGATGCAAAACCAGCAGATGCACCTACCTTACAGCTCTTTGGCTTACAATTTCAGGTTGCTCACAAGACTGCTTGCACTTAATCAGAGTTCAAAAAAATATATTTCAAAATTATAATATTCATATTGTTTGGTCTTTTTGTATGTGGAGCTATAATACTACTATTTCTGGAATTATTAGAATCATGCCAATAAAGGAACAGTTTATTTGACTACTAAGATGCACTTGTAACTTACCTTCAATACTAACATCTTAAGAACTAAAAGGGAATCTTAAACTATTGTATAAGATTAGCAGAAAAAAAACCCCAAAATCAGAGTGTTAAAGGTAAAATTTATGGAATACAATTGACTTTTACAAACTGAATTGTTTCTATTCCTCTTTTTTCTTTTTTTTTTTTTTCTAGAAAGTATTGTGGACCTCCGGTGCAAGCTAAGGCTAGATCAAGGGCCGTGCCGTGTTTATACAATAAGATGGTATTATGATAAAAAAGCAAATGCCTGTGCTCAGTTTTGGTATGGTGGCTGTGATGGAAATGCAAACCGCTTTGAGACTGAAGAGGAATGTAGACAGGCTTGTGTATTTTTTTCTGGAAGTAGGAATTAGTCTCTGCATTAAAAATGAGCAGGTTGAAGCTATTGATTGTCTTTTTTATCAAGTATCCAGCACGATATCTAAAAATCAAACCAATTAATTTACAGATTGCTAACATTATTAAGTCGTATGCACACTAATTAAAAAAAGTCTACCTATGCAAGCATACTCTAATACTTTTAGCATTGATTATATGACATAATGCTTATAATAATTTAGATATATATAGCAATAATAAATATAACATATTTTCAGCAGTATCAAGAGCACAAAATTTCCTTTTTTACTCAGTTATAGTAAGACCAGTGTAGCATTTGCCAAAGCAGTTGCTCTTCCTTCACCTAGATCTTTAAATACTACCATTGTACAGTCACTAACTAGACCTTATTTTAAGCTACATATATGGCTTTGGAAAACAGTCCTTGCTCATTAGGCAATTTCCCTTTGTTACAGAAATCTGATATTTGGCACAGATTCTGCAATGAAAACTTCACTTCTTTTAAGTGAAACTACTCTCACAAATAGTATTTTATTTTTTAAAACATATCAATTTCCAAATTACATGCAGTGTATTACTTAGTGCAGATAAACAAAACAAATGCATCCACCTGTGGACTGTGTGCTGTCTGGGTCAGAAGACAGGGAGGTGGTTCAGTTCCCCACATTTCCTAAACATATCACAGATATATTCAGTCTTTTTTTTTTCTGTAAACTCTCCTCAGTTTTTATTAACTAGTCAAGATCCCTGACAATTACAGTTAAAACACATCTACAGATTTCTATGAGTGAATATATCAACTGGTGCCACTGCGTTGGGTTAGCTTACGTCTAAAATGGTCCTTGTTATGTGTTTCTCTTCTGAAAGCCAAGTCTAATTTTTAAATGTATTTTAATATTTTCATCTTCCTTAGTTAACTATTTAAACTTACGTTCAAAACATTAAACACAGCACCGTTTATTGTCTGCCACTGTGATACTGGTTTTTACATTTATGTCAGCCTTATATATTGCATTTCCTATTATTTAATCTACTTTAAAGCTTGTTTCTAATAAAACATTTCTGGTTTTACTGCCACGACAGAAAATGGATAATAGTACCTTTACAGGACTAAAAACTTACTGCTGAATTACAGTTACTGTGTCATATGCTTCAGATAATGTAACTGGATTTCTGCCACAGCCCTTAACAAGGCCAAACATCTCAGATTACCCACTTCTGCGCATGAAACGCGATGATCATTTTTGGTTGGATTTGGGTGGTTTGGGTTTTTTTTCCTGAGCAAATGGTAACATCAAGCGTATCAACAAAAACCAGTTTGGCCTCACCCAAAACACCCTCCACCCTTTCTGCTCCCAGAGCCCTCAGCCCCTCTCTGACATGGCCAGAGAGGACGAGGCGCTCCCCACCCGCCGCTTTCTGACTTCATACACTTTGTGCCAGTTTCCAGATGGGTACAACGGGGTCCTCTCCAATCCAGGGACAAGCTTTAGGGGAAGAACTATCAAAGGACGAGTTTCTTCTTACGATTCTTATTCGGAGTATTATTTTTTTTAATTTGAAAGTGGTGGGGCACTGCAATTAAAACTTGGATACGGTTTTCAAGTAATTTCAAATTAAAATGACACATCCCATCTATTTCAAAATAAACCCAAACCCATCATACAAACACACCCATGCCGCCAACCCCCAGGGCTCAAGGCCGAATTACGCAGAACACAACCGCTTCCCAGCTTTTAGCGCCTCAGCCGAGCCGGGGGCGGAGCCAAGGCGGGTGGGAGTGCGCGCGCGCTCCCCACGTGCAGCGCCGCAGCCAATCCCGGCCGCCCCAGGAGAGCGAGACCCCACCCACCCCCCGCCCACTCCCCGTTGCCAGGGCGGCGCGCGGACTCGTCGGGGCGGGTGGCGGCCATGAGCGGGGTACTGGACGTGCTGTGGGAGGACAGGGATGTCCGCTTCGACATCTCCCCGCAGTGAGTGTCCGTGTCCCGACCCGGCCCGGCCCGGCCCTCACAGCGGCGCTCTCGGGCCCGCCCGGCGCCGACAGGCTGCTGGCTGAACGCTGCCTCTGCAGGTTGAGGCCGAGCGCCATTATCGGCGCGGTGCATGCCGGGAGCGCCCCGGTGTGGCGGCGGGGGAAGAGCGCGTTCACCTGGCGGAGCGGGGCGGGACAGGGTGGGCCGTGCTTGGTGGGTGGGGTCCGCTCACCGTTTCCGATCTGTAAAAAGAAAACAAAATAAAAGGTTAAAAGGTTGGACACTGGGAGATTGAGGGAAGGATGTATACTTTGTGTATACTGCCCAGCTCAGCTTTTCTAGCAGAAGTATAGCCGAACTGAAGGCGTGTGTCTGCGGGGACGGTGGCACTCATGGTTACCAGGACTTGGCGTCGTGCTGTGGAGTTGGCATCCTCCTCAGGGAACGAGGCGGTGGCGGTGCAGTATTTCACGAAATTCTGCCCTAATCGTACATTTTGTTTCTGTCATGCCATACATGAAGAGTTTTGGCTGCTTTTGACAATGCGATTAAAATACAGCAAAAATTCACACTACATTTGTTGTTATGTAATTAAGTGTAATTAAATGAAGCAAAATAATAATAATATAAACAAATAAATAGAAGACCTCACAAAAAACCCAAACCAAACAAAAAAGAAAACCACACCCTTTGTGCAAAACTTAGCGGAGCATTTCATATTTCCTTATACGTCTGATATTTCTTTTGCTGGCATCTCTTCTTTTCTGAGCCTAGCTCCACTCCTTGTGACCTGAAAGTACATCAAGAGGCAATAAATTCTATCCTCTAAAAATTACGTGAATGCAAGTGGTTTATTGCTTTTTGCTCCAATTTCCACACACTTTCTCCTTATTTTGGACTATAGTTTTCTTGGCCACTCTTGCTACATAATTATTTATTTACTGTTATCATTTAATGATAATGATATTAATATTTTTCATCTGTGAGATGTAGTGATAATTTCAGGTATGTAAAGTTTATTTGAATAAATTCTATCCTCTAAAAATTACATGAATGCAAGTGGTTTATTGCTTTTTGCTCCAATTTCCACACACTTTCTCCTTATTTTGGACTATAGTTTTCTTGGCCACTCTTGCTACATAATTATTTATTTACTGTTATCATTTAATGATAATGATATTAATATTTTTCATCTGTGAGATGTAGTGATAATTTCAGGTATGTAAAGTTTATTTGAATAAATTCTATCCTCTAAAAATTACATGAATGCAAGTGGTTTATTGCTTTTTGCTCCAATTTCCACACACTTTCTCCTTATTTTGGACTATAGTTTTCTTGGCCACACTTGCTCCATAATTATTTGTTTATTTACAGTTATCATTTAACGATAATGATATTAATATTTTTCATCTGTGAGATGTAGTGATAATTTCAGGTATGTAAAGTTGATTTGTATGTACGTGTGCATATGTGGATTTTTCAATGCATGATGTCCTGAGCAGAAAACAGAGGAAAGCAAAGTAGAGAAATAGAAATGGCCTTATTTTTGCAAGATAAATCATATTATTTTTCCTTTTTTTTTAGGCAAATGAAAATGAGACCTGGAGAGGTCCTTATAGACTGCTTAGAGTCTGTTGAAGATACCAAAGGAAACAATGGAGACAGAGGTAACTGCATACTCAGGGAAATTGTAAATTTTCTATTTACCTGTGTAGGTTCATGAAAGCCTGCTCAGGTTTCCATTGAACTCAGTATCAGTGCTCTGTTGCACACAAGAGATCCTGGCTATTTCATAGATCTGCCTCGGAGTGTTTTTAGATAGGCTCTCTTAAAGTTGTAGGAAGGTGATTCCTGTCTCAGAATTTGTTTAGAATTGAAAACCTTGTAAGAATAATCCGTTTATAAGCAGTGTGATGCTGTTCGGCTGTAATCCTCTTTAATGCTCAATTTTTCCCACCCTGTTTTCAACTGAATCAGTAAGGAATATGTAGTGGGCAGAGGCTGAAGCTGCCATCGTGCTGAGATGACCCTTCCAGGGGTTGGATAGGCTGCTCTGCAGGGTACAGAATGGAATAAATTTGCATGTGAAAAAGGGGTGAGGTTATTCATGAAGACAGCTGTGATAGTTTGCTCACTGCCTTCCCCTTCTCCTCCCCAGAGCAGTTCTGTGCTGTTTGTGACTACATTTTTACTAACCACCTGGATTGAAATCAGTAACTGTTCTTGGTTGGATTTTGAGGAATGCTGGTATATATTAGAGATTGTTTCATTTGTTCCTTGTTGGATTTTCTCTCCCAGAATTTAAGAAAAAACTGTGTTTAGTGGTTTAGTAATTTTTCTGGTGGAGTGTCCTTGCTTTTTGTCTTATTCCTGTCAAGAGGAAGAAATATTCTGTTGTTTCAAAACTAGAGGTAAATATTATATATACCAGAACAGAACATTTCATTTAATAGAATTTATTTAGCTTAAAAATATCTACACTCTTTATCTCCAGGCAGACTGCTTGTGACAAATTTGCGGATCATTTGGCGCTCCCTGTCATTGCCCAGAGTCAATCTCTGTAAGTATTACCTTTTGTTTCCTTTTCGGTGCCATGCTATTCCTTCACAAAGTATTGATTTTGGTACAGAATACTGAAGTATAGCTGTGTTGCTCTGTAAAGTCTGAAATAAACTGTTACTAAGGAATCTATTTATAATATGGGAACTGAGATGATAATTCACAGCAAAATAGTAATATTCAATATTTGATGTTAATTTCTCAGAAAAGAAGTTGAAGAGGTCTTCAGAAGTATTTTTCATTTGGCTTATGTGGGATTTATTTGTTTTTTTAGAAAGAAACAAAAGTTTCAGCTTCATCATACATTGCTTTAATTGTACCTCTTGTTACCACCTGTTTATTTGCATTCTGCTTTTTCCTATTTATTCCCCACAACTACCTGCCTTTCCAATTTTAGTGTTGTAAACTCTGAATAAGTGTCTCATTTTAACTGTACGAGTAGCCAATGGTCTGCTTGTATTTAGTTTAGGCTGAAAGAGGGGCAGGATGCAGTTACTTTGTACCCAAATTATTTCCAGTACTCTGTGGAATCCCCTTCTGTGGAAATATTTATTGGATTGGACTGCACACTGAACAGCCAGACACAGTTGGTCCAGTTTTGAGAACAGCACTTGACCAAACAACCTCCCAAGATCCTTTCCAGCTTAAATTAGTCTTCAGTGTTGTGATGAGAACCCAGAGCATTAATCACAAGGTGTAATTCTCACAAATAGCATCCAAAGCTATGCTACGGAATTCAGTAATGTACTTTGTAATTTTGACTGTTATTTCTCTTGTTCTCAAAACAATGTCTTTTTCTCCCCTGACTTTTAAGCTGTCGGTTACAACTGTGTTATAAACATAACTACAAGAACTGCCAACTCAGTAAGTTCCACAAAATACTTTTTTAAATAATAAAATAAGCTGTAATTAGTTGTTTATACTTATTGCACTATATCAACAATAATCTGAAAGTTTACTTGCAAGAACGGTAATAGAATAGTAATAAAAGTTTAATCTTAAAAGTGGAGAGCTCTCAAATATATAGCATGAATGGAATTACATGCAACTGTGAAGATATTTGACTTGCCACAAAGAACTAGCAGGAAGATGCTGTAGATTTCCTGGGCAGCCAGTTGATAACAAAACCAAAAATACTGTTTCAGTCATGTTATTGCAAATGTATGGCAGGCAAGCTTCATTAGTTTTACTGTTGGTAGAACTGCTATTTTATCAAAAAGAAAAAGAAATTCGGTTGTAGACAGCAGTAGATTAGTGGCAGAATCAGGATTACACCTCCACATACACTATTTAAAACAACTACTTAGAAAATATCTGAAGATTATTTATTATTTGTACAATCAAGCTACTTTATTGACGAAATGTAAAATTTCATTTCTTCCTTACAGAAATTACGAGGGCAGACAGAAGCTCTGTATATATTGACTAAATGTAACAATACTCGGTTTGAGTTCATATTTACCAATGTTGTTCCTGGAAGTCCCAGGCTCTTCACTTCAGTTATTGCTGTACACAGGTAATGTACTTAAAATAGTGTTTGATCAGTGACTCAAATACAGGGGGTTATAACTGCTGATAGACACAGTATATGACTGTCCATATTCAACATTCAGAACACTTTCCCAAACGAGAACAATGTCTGGAAAGAAGGGGAAGAATGATCACAAATTTTAGTAGACAACTGCACATCATGAAAACTAATGTGTATTTATACTAGTTATGATCACAATTTATACACTTTGTGTGTATAAACTATCTGAACAAATAAAAGTATAGAGGAACTAATTTCAGTGTGCATTTTCAAGCTACAATTTCTGTCTGTAAAAATTTCCCGTAGTTTCAGACCATGTAAAGGAAATGGAGAGTTAAATCCTGAACTCTTAGTCAACTACAAAACAGTGTGTGCTTCCCACCTAAGGACAGATCATCTGAATGAATGTGCATAATACATTACCATAGGCATCTGTTTAAGAGCTATGGAATACTGACATATATATTGGGTGTTTGTGACTTAACTGGCACTGAGAAATAAAGGATTTTTAATGTCCATGCTGTGTATAGTATGGAACCCAGGGAATTTATGCTTTGCAATAGAGGCTGCGTTGACTGTCTTAAGGAAAAGGAAGAAATAGTATAGACATGAACAATACAAGAGATCAAAAAGTTGTTAAAAACCCCTTTTAAATTTAAAGATAATTTCATTAAGGAAAACTGGAATATAATTAATTATGTTGAAAAAGTTTTAGTAGTACTCTCACTTTTGTGCAGGGTGGTAATAAGAAAGGCTGAAAATACATATTTCATATCTGTAGTAAAACAAAAAGTAAAGATAATTGAAAAAAACTGAACTATGTATGAACTAATATGTATTTTTTATTTTTTGCAGAGCTTATGAAACTTCCAAAATGTATCGTGATCTGAAGCTGAGAAGTGCATTGATTCAAAACAAACAACTGAGGTTGTTACCACAAGAACAAATATATGATAAAGTCAATGGAGTTTGGAATTTATCAAGTGATCAGGTATAGTGAAGAATCAGAGTGCATTGACTACAGAAAAGTTAAAATGTTACAGCTTCCATCTAGCATTTGTACTACTATGGTTTTGTAACCTCAAAGGAATTACCTTTAATGCTGTTCATCACCTGATGCACGCAGAGAAACTGATCCCATATATTTACTACTCACTACAAAATCTCCTTTTGGCAGCCTGAAGTCTACATGACCTGGCTAATATGCAAGGAACTAGATACACAGTTTCTGTTAAAAAGATATGAGTCTAAAGCTCTGTATGATTCTGAAAGAAAATCATGTTTCTGAAGTGCTCTGCAGTATGTTTGTATCTTTACATACAGCTTTGACTAAACAGTATTAAGATTATATTGTCTTTTGATTACTGGAAATCAATAATATTGGAAAAGAATCTGTGTCTTAAAACAAGAAAAGATAAAGACTCTAAGATAAAAATAGAAAACATTTATTATTTTACAGGGCATTAGTTGCAAGCATTTCCCGGAGCAGTGAAACAAAACAGGAGCTGATATTTCTGTCTGTGCAGTTTTAGTCCAGAATAGAAATATGATCCACCCTGACAAGCTAAAAAGTTCTTTCCTCTACATTCCCTTGGCACACATCTCCTCAATTACCTAAGTTTAACCCACATGCCATTATACTTACGCTTTATGCCAATTGCAGATCTGTACAGTTAATAACGCTCTCAGATGCTCCATGTATTCCCACGAGGCTGCCTGGGCTGTGACTTGATCCAGCCTTGCTGCAGTAGTGGGTAGTTCCAGCTATTTTCATTACTGATTCTGTAGCCTTTGAAGATTGGATCCTGCTTCCTTGCAATCAATAGAAACATTTTGACTGGGTTTGGTAGGGAAGAATCATGCTTTTAGTGAATTAAATATGAAGCTGTACCTTGCTTATGTGTAAATGGATAGCAGTAATCATCACATTTGGGAAAAAAACTCTGTACTTAAGAGCAATTCTAACATGCCTTTTCTTTAATAGGGAAATTTGGGAACATTTTTTATTACTAATGTGAGAATAGTTTGGCATGCAAATATGAACGAGAGCTTTAATGTCAGCATACCATATCTACAAATTGTAAGTATCTTACAACAACCATTTTCAAAATGAAACAGCATATGCTCAAGTCTTTACTTAAAATTCCCAGCTCACCAAAATTTTATTTCATATCCCATATTCAGGGAGGAATTTAGTCTTACTGGCATCAACCACAGGGTATGTTTTCTTTTCTGTCCAGATTAGTTGGGAGATTTCATGGGCAGGTACAGGTGTTGAAAATGGCTTGTATTTCAGATTTTTTTAGTGTTTACTCTGATGCTTCATGCCACCTACATACACTGGGATTAACAATCCGTGAACCTGATGTTCAGAAATTTACTGTTACCACTGTTACCTCTTCTAATAGAACACTTTTCCCTGAGTTTTCAGGGGTTCAGATTTGTAATGGTAAATGGGAGGGAATGCTGGTAGCCAAGCTTCCAGAGCCAGGAATTTTTCCAGTGTAAAAAACCAAACTGAAGCAGAGATTTTTATCCAGTAATTACAAAAATTTTAACAGTGTTTTACCTCTTCATCCTTAGCGTTCAATAAAAATGAGAGACTCCAAGTTTGGCTTGGCACTTGTGATAGAGAGTTCTCAGCAGGTAAGAAGCTTTAAAACCCTTTTTTATTGATTACATTTTTATATAGAATATTTCTCTGATTTTGAAATGTTATGGGTCTACTTTTAAGGTACATAGAGCATTCCTTCTGTGTGGCCTTTTGAAAAATTTTAAAAAGTTCTCTTTGCAGTGCTTTAAGTGTATGTTAGGCTCAATATGGCTCCTGGGAGTTACAGTTTGTCTAAGCAAAGCAGCAGTAGGCTGGCATGACTAGCTTATAACTGTTGAATACACTGTCTTCTGACAGATTATCTTTGGAATCTAATTAATTCTGTACTTAATTAAGACCACTCTTTTAAATCTTCATTATTTCTGTGTATCTAAAAGCTTCTTTAGTAACATGAAGACCTAACACTAAATATCTGCTGGGAATCAATTGTTAATATCACTTCTGAATTTGTCTCACTGTTGTTTGCTTGTGGTTTTTTGTAGAAGGAGTTTGTTCCCCTTGTATATGATGGGCTAACAGTTAAAAGCTTATCTACCTCATAGAGAAGCATTGTCATTGGCTTTTTTTCACCCATGATTCAAGTGGCAGAATGAAAAGAGAGAATATCAAAGATAATGTTTTCTCAGCAAGCTGAAAATTGCTGTCATTAAACTGGAAATCACTATCAAGGAGAAAAAAATGTTTAAAAATAAGACTAATAAACAGATTGTCTTTTTTCTCTGTTATATAGAGCGGAGGATATGTACTTGGTTTTAAAATAGACCCTGTAGAGAAACTACAGGAGGCAGTGAAAGAGATTAATTCACTTCACAAAGTTTATTCAGCTAATCCTATATTTGGAGTGGATTATGAAATGGAAGAAAAGGTACTCCATTTATTTATTTTAAATTAGATACAATACTGTTAACAGTAGTAAAAATACATTAAACATATTACATTTGTGAATTTACTTACTAGAGTATTATAATTACAGCCTCAACCCCTTGAAGACCTAACAGTGGAGCAGGTTCCAGATGATGTGGAAATAGAATCTGATGAACATACAGATGCTTTTGTGGTAAGTGGCTCCGCAAAAAACAGAAAAATAGAATCATTCTTGTTTGGTTATTCAAATTTAAGCAACATACAGCTGTAATCCTCTATTAAAGGTAAGATGCAACTGTACTTTCTATATTTAAAACACACCTATGTGCCTTTTATTAAACATGCTGATTATTACAGGAATTTATTCTGTGTATGAATTTTCAATTTAGGAACAAACTATTATTCAAATGAATAGTAGTAGATATTTAAAATAATAGCTGCATGTAGTTTCTCAATACATTAAAATCAGGAATAGCTAGAAAATCAGCAATATAATATAATCAGATACATTATATTAAAACTTCCTTCTCTTGGAGCAGACAAATAGATGGTGATATCTATATGCTCAATATTTATCTAAGATTCAAACTTGGCAATTTTTCAGAAAGGCAGCAATAATTTTGTATTACTGTGTCTCCCAGTATGTCAGGAAAGCCTGCTTTAAAATGCATTAGGTAGCTTGATGACCCTCTTTCAACAAATTTCCAAACTTAGTGTGCAACCCAGTAACACCTGGCTCCAGGATTCACTGCAAGGGTAGATGGCACATGTTTTCAAACATTAGCCACGATGCATTGACAATTGACATGTTTTCTTGCCAGTCTCTGAAATTTGGTAAATTAGCAGGGCTAGCAGCATTATTATTTTCACTCCTTTTTATTTTGCAGTCTTTTACTAATACAGATAAGCTCTTGTTTTTTCCTTTTCCTCTTTCCTAGCTTTTTGCCTTTTTTCTTTTCATTTTTGCACATTTTTATTCAATCTGCTGCATATTTGAAGACATTCCTTTTCCTTAAATGGAGATCTGTTTGCTCTATTGGTGCCTTTGTCACCTGAACTAAATAACTGAGATTTTTATATTCTCAAACAAAAACTGGAAGCTCAGAATGGTTAGAAGGTGGTTGCTGTAGGAGACACAGGTTGCCCAGTGCCTACACACCAATATTCCACAACACTTGATGCTGCAGGAAAGTGCTTTTCTTTGCTGCCTTCGCCAGTCCACATTGGCAGCTGAAGCAAGATTGGGCTCTTTTTGGTAAATAAGATCTACAGACTGCTGGTCCAGAGATTTCCAGAGCTATGGATATTTTCTAATATCTGATATCCTGAAGAGTTTGACCTTCAATTTCCACACACACAGAATGGGAAAGATGGTATCTCTTCCCACATCTCTTATTTGTTGAGCTGTTCTATTACTCCATGTTCGTTTCTTAGATTGAATGTGATGTTAACTGAATTTTTATAGTATACATTTTAAGCAAGTTTTTGATGTTGAGTAGTAAATGCTGCTGCACGTGAGGCAAAAAAATGTTAGGATGTTGTCAGTTTGTCTTCATATTAACATTCCCTATAAAGTGTTTGTCGGTGTAACAAATATAATACAAAAATGTTACTTACCATTTAAAACATCTTTGTTTATTATGATGGAAAATTCCAAGATTGGTATTTAATGAAAAATACCATAATTCAGTGGTGTCTAATCTGTAATCCAAAACAGAAACTCCTGTTAGAACCCTTTTGTAAATTATTTTATCATGGAAGTAAACCCATATAGACCAGATTGTTGTGGAAGACCTACCCAATACAGTTTTGACCCCAAGGAGTTATTAGCAGATGTGGGTTTTAGACTTCTTTTTTATTTTCCTTTGCAGGCTTACTTTGCTGATGAAAACAAGGTAAGGAGATTTTTTTTTTTCAAACTATCAAATTTATGTTGTTAAAATGGGATCATGAAATTTAAAAAGTGCCTTCTGCTTTATTTTATTTTCTCTCATATTTAATGCAATCAAAAAGCAACATGATCGGGAGCCTGTTTTTTCAGAAGAACTGGGACTTGCAATAGAGAAGCTAAAGGACGGATTCACACTCCAGGGACTCTGGGAAGTAATGACCTGATTTAGATTAGCACATTTGTTTCCTAAGCAAGGAAGAACTCTCGGTTCTTGCTGGATTTGGATCTCTAGAAGATAATTTAGAAATATCAGAGTAGCAGAGAACGAACATGCCAAAGCTAAAGAGCAGGCAAATATTATATAATAAGCCCCAGGCTCTGTCATAAAAGAAAGATTATTCAAAAACCTTGTATGCTTAAAGGCTTTGCAGTTCTTGTGTTGCCTCTCTAAGCCGTGGGAGGACAGCCGCTCTGTGAGGCAGGCGGGGCGGAGCTGCTGGGGGAGGCGCTGCCCCCTGGAGGCCTCCCTCGGTCACGGCTCTAGGGACCTGTGCATTCCTCTGCCTGTCACACTGGGAGCGCCTGGGAGTCCCTCTGCACAACGGCATGGCTGTGCCGTTTGACACATTTGTAACCTCCGCTGTTTCCAGGATTGTCCTTTTTCTCCCTCCCCTGACAACACAAGAGTTGGCCGTGGTGTTTCAGACGCCATTTTATACAACTTCATGGCTCCTGGTTTAGGTATTGCCCTTTGGCTGCCAGGCCCAGGCACTGCTTGCCATTTTACATAGCACTATGTCAGAAAAGGAATCCTCTCCTTTTTCTGCACACGGAGACCACTGTTTGACACAGGGCAGCGTGAGGTACACAGTTTGATGCTCAATTTCAAGTATCCATGTATTTATACAGAGTGATGTACTTTCCCATAATGATTATGTTTGAATTAAATTTTCATAACTTGTTTAATGATTTAGAACAACACAGAAATACCATCATACCCAGAATATTTTGTACGTAGGCATATTGGCTGTGTTATTGATAGCTTTAAGAAAAAGCAATTCTGTTCCAAATAATAGCTCTCATAATTTTGCGAAATGTTCAGCACATATCATTCCAAGTATTTAATTGTAATCCAGATATCCTTATACAGTTGTTGTTTGCTTGTTTGTTTTTGCTAGAACACTTTTTAAAGCAATGATCTAGAAAAAAGTGCACATGCAAATGACTGTGTGTGAGTCATTAGACCTTTTATGATGTTATGTGTTATGGAGAAATGAGTCATTTATTGTTTAAAGGAACACACAGCTGTTACGTTTTCTAGTGAGATAAAACCTCTATGCTGTTTTCTATAAATGGAAAAAGTCAAATGAGCTCTCCTCTCAGCTGTTGTTTCAGCAGCTGACTGTTAAAGTAACTGTAGTGTGAATGTAATACTCGTGCTTGTAGATAATCGTTCAAGGTATATATTTCAATGAAATACTACCTATATTAAAAAGCAGTCATTACTTCAATAAACTTTGATAATACTATATATTGTTGTAGATCTTGCATTCAAGTAGTTGTATTTTGATCCTGTTTCCATTTCATTCAAAGAACTTTTTACCATATGGGTGGAGACTTCAATTTGATTTATTTTGGAAAGGAAAACTTTACGTGAAATAACATATTTTGTGTCTGAACAGCAGTGTTTGGTTTAGAACCAAATGGATATTAAGAAGCAGCCCAAAATTTCAAGGTCTTAGTAACTGAAGGAATTGTGTATGTGATATGGTTACATATAAAAATAATCTTAGAACAAAGGCGATCGATACAAAGTTCCAGAGTTTTTTAGTATGTGACTAAAGTCACATAAAAGTTTTTTCGTTTATGACTGCAGCAATGAACTGTATTAAGCAACTCTGGAAAAGTGAACAGTAGTTACAAATGACAACATGATTAATAATATTTCTATTTCAGAATATTTAGTAACGTGTATCTGTGCAATCTTGCTCATAGCTGTCTCACTGAGGGTCAGATTCTGCTGTCCTTACTCAAGTTAAATAATTTATTACATTGCACATTATCTTACTGATTCAATGTGGAGACTGATGGCAAAACCTGATGACCATAGTGACTAAGAGCAACAGTTGCTTCTTTCAGTCTTTGACAGCTGCAAGAGCAACCCTGTTTTTCCAAACCATCCATCCCAAATTCCGACCTGTAAGAGTATGTACCTATATTTAGCTAGCGAGATTAAGTTGCAGAGGCTTCAAGCAGGGCAAAAAGCACATTGGTCTGCCTTTTTTACAGACAAACCTTTGGGCAGACAACAGCTAAAGGTTTCTACTCCCTCCCCTTTCCCAAGTGTTTGCGAAATGGATTCCCAAAGGGAACTCACTGAAGAGCTCAGACTTTACCAATCCACCCTCCTTCAGGATGGCCTCAAGGAACTCCTTGAAGAGAAAAAGTTTGTAGATTGCTCTCTAAAAGCTGGTGACAGAAGCCTGCCTTGCCACAGATTGATTCTGTCGGCATGTAGCCCTTATTTTCGTGAGTATTTCTTATCTGAGCAAAATGAAGAGAAAAAGAAGGAGGTAGTTCTAGATAATGTTGACCCCAACATCCTGGATATGATTGTCAAATACCTTTATTCAGCAAGTATTGATCTCAATGATTCTAATGTGCAAGATATTTTTGCTTTGGCCAGCCGCTTTCAGATCCCGTCTGTATTCACTGTGTGCGTCTCCTACCTTCAGAAGAGGCTTGCTGTTGGTAACTGTCTGGCCATCCTTCGATTAGGTGTTCTGCTTGACTGCCCAAGACTTGCATTTTCTGCCCGCGATTTTGTTTCAGATCATTTTGTGCAGATCTGCAAAGAAGAGGACTTCATGCAGCTTGCCCCACATGAACTTGTCTCAATTATTTCACCTGACAGTTTAAACGTAGAGAAGGAAGAAATGGTATTCGAAGCAGTAATGAGATGGGTCCGAACAGACAAGGAGAACAGAGTGAAGAGCCTGGGGGAAATTTTTGACTGCATACGTTTTCGTCTTATGCCAGAAAAATATTTCAAAGAACAGGTTGAGAAGGATGATATAATTAAAAGCAACTCCGACCTTCAGAAAAAAATAAAGATTATTAAGGATGCTTTTGCTGGGAAACTGCCTGACTCTAGCAAAAGCACAGAAAAGTCAGCCAAAGGGGAGGTGAATGGCGATGTAGGAGATGAAGATTTATTGCCTGGCTACCTAAATGACCTTCCCAGGCATGGCATGTTTGTCAAAGACCTGATTCTTCTGGTTAATGACACTGCTGCAGTAGCCTATGATCCTCTTGAAAATGAATGCTACCTAGCAGCCCTCGCAGAACAGATTCCCAGAAACCATTCCAGTATAGTCACCAAACAAAATCAGGTCTATATTGTTGGAGGACTGTATGTGGAAGAGGAGAACAAGGATCAGCCTTTCCAGTCATACTTCTTCCAGGTACAAGCTTTATAATTGTTGGTATAATAATAGTTGCTTATGAGGGTTACTGAGAAGTGTTCTGAGTCTCTGCAAGTGGGTTGTCTAGTCTCTTTGTATGGTGATGGAGAGAAGCATCTAGAGAGAGTTATTTTTGTCTCGGAGAGAGAAATGAAACTGAGGGACTTGCATCTTCTTTTCCAAGATTAACCCCTGGCAATATCTCGGAAAATATTAAAAGGATTAATATATTCTATCTAGGCACTGACTTTCATTAAGGCCCAGATTTTTCATGGTACAGATGTCTAAGTCTAATAATGTTTTTGCAAAATACTTTTTGTGTATTTCTGTTAACTTCAATGAAAGTTGGGAGTGCTTTAGCTGGTTTAGATCTAATGAGATGTCTTTTTTTTTTGCATCTGAAATACTTTCATGACAGCTGTAATGTGTGTATTTTAAGTGCGATTTCTGTCACTAAAATTGCAGAAGTCCTTTTTGTCATACCTAAACATATTTTGCTCAGGGCCATATGTAATTTCTTCTGCCTCTCTGTAATTTAGAGGCAGAAGGTTTTTTTCTCGGCAAACTGTCGGTATCAGTACACTAAATACCATGTTTCAACTGAGTGTAATTTTATATCTTTGTAAATCTGTATAATATAAGGCTGATTAATTCTAACTGTAACTCCACAATATATTTCAGGAAAATTAGCAAAAATGCAGTTTGGTGTGCTTATACCAAAAGAAGTAAGTCTGTTGTGTTTTTAGCTACATGCTTTGGTGTATATTTAAACTATGTTGTGATGAATTATGCAATATGCTGCTGGCCATGTCCTCTCTTTAGGCACACTGGCCTAAAAGAGTAAAAGTCCTGTTTCAATATGAAATAAAGCACAGTAATAAGCAGTGATAGAATTTTTAAGCCTTCAGATATTAAAAAATGCAAATATTGTTTAATGGCTCACTGGTTTCACACACAGTGAAAGACTTGGTTTCAGACATATGTTATATCTGTGAGAGGGAAGTCCTAGTTTGTAGGAGAGGGATTAACACTTTCATTTCCTTATGAAAAAACACTAATCACTGAAGTGAAAAACTTGTTACAGAAATATTCTTCCAATAGAAATAACATGTTGATGTTGTAATGTGTATTTAGTCTAGAGCTAAAGTCTCAGGCTACTAGAAAGGGGACTCTGAGGAACTAAACCTCAAGACTGATACTAAAAACTGATGAAGTTTTCAGAATTCTACTTCATGTCAACACCCATTTCCTGAAATCATTTAGTTTGCTTGTCGTCTTTAAGTTGGCTTGCTGCTGCTGTTCCCTATAGTTAAAATACTTGTCTGCATTACCCATGTGGCTGTTGTTCCCTCTAAAATATTAATGTGGTGCCAAACCAATATTCACTTGCTGATCTTCCTTTCCCCAGCAGTGAAGGATTGTATTTGGTAGCTTGCAACCTGGGAGAAAACAAGGCTGCCACTGGCTTGAGAATGCATGACAAGTTGATGCCCTATCAGCAGTAGATATGTCATAACGAAGACTGATGTGCTAAGTGAGCTGTGATCTCTGAGAGGTACATCCTCTCACTACCCCACCCGGATCCAGCAAGGGGGGAGATCCATGCCCAGGAACTACATTTCACTGTTGAAATTAAACTTTCTGTCCAACAGGGGTAGTCTGTCAAATTTGGGAGATGCATTTAGCAAGGAGACCTTGACTGTGGAACGTATTTCTGGAAGAAGAATGTCACCAAGCTAAACCCTGAACTTTATTTTGACTGAACTTTATTTTGCTTTCTTAAATGCCTTAACACCCACACAAACTGTTATCTTACCCTCTCTTCCTTTACCAATGTCAAGCAAATCTATATGGAGTCAGTGTGAGAAAATAATTCTTTTTGAATATTAGAGAATTTAATTCAGGTTCAATTGTAAGTTCTCAGATCAAAACGAAAAATAAGCACCACAGTTCTAGGAAAATACTGGTTTATTTTTTTCTTTTGTCCTGCTGCTGCTGCTTCTCCTTAGGTGTTTTGAGCATACTGGATGTGAATTGAGACAGCCCTGAGAGTACTGCAGTAGAAATTACATCAATATTATTGCCAAGAGAGCTGTAGTGATTACCTATTTTGCATAAGAGTGAAGTCTTTTATTCATTGTGTCTTCAGAGATCTCATGAACTTTTGAGGGTATTTGTGATGAAACACACATCTGTTGCTCTAGGGATTGCAGAAGAAACATCTGTGCCATTTGCCATGTGATGGCTCCTGATCAGTAAGAAGAACTGTGTAAGCATGTCTGGCATCTCATTGTAGCGATGAGCACAACCAGCTAAACATACAGGTATGGAAGTGCAGGAGTGTCTGCTCCCTCGGGCAGGAGGAAGAACCACTTGTTCTTTCCAACATGGTAGGGAACCAAGAGTGAGAGACCTTTACATAAGGAAGAAGAGCTTAATAAAGAGGCAAGGAAACAGTCAGGGTGAGCAGACACAAAGAGTGGTATGGCATTGACTCTGCTAGATCTCAGCACTGTGAAACATGGGTGGGTAGAAGACATCATTCATTAGCTGCGTTGAGGGAAGGGCAGGTGTTCAGACAAGTGGATTTGCTGTTAAGAGGCACTGAGTGCCAAGAGATAAATTCTGTGGACCAATATTCATTGTGTGGATTTTTACTCTTTGCCTTTCCTAACCCTTTCTGTTCTGATGCTCTTTCAGCTGGATAGCATTGCTGGTGAGTGGGTTGCCCTTCCTCCACTGCCGTCAGCCAGGTGTCTCTTCGGGCTGGGAGAGTCGGACAACAAGATCTATGTAATAGCAGGCAAGGACCTTCGCACTGAGGAGTCGCTAGATTCAGTGTTGTGCTATGACACTGTGTATGTTTCAAATTTAACTATGCCCACTGAGGATGTGTAGATGGCCCATTGTTAGCTGAAAAAACCTAACGGTGATCTTCTTGTTCCAGGGCAATGAAATGGAGTGAGATCAAAAAACTACCCATTAAAGTATATGGCCATGCAACTATCTCAAACAATGGATTGATATATTGTCTTGGTGGAAAAACTGATGATAAGTGAGTGTCTAAGTCTTTTCATGCCAATTAATAACATTATCTTCTTGGTCCTTAATAAATAATATGTCCTTACACTCAGAAGTGAGGGTTTCCCTTTTCGGCATCTCTGGATTAAGGTTGGTAACAATCTGGCAGAGGGGAACACATTATGGTATGTAGAATATATTTTTTTGTGATAAGGTAAATTAAATATAAATTGTAATCCAACTTGTTATTTTAATAACCATGCTTATTTCCAATGCAAATTTTACCTACACTGCAGACAAATTAGCAATACATAGCTATGAGGACCTTCACTGAAAGTATTCTTTCCTTTCAGATAGAAATACCTAGGTGCCCTTGGTGCCTTAAATGGCTACCTAGAAACAGAGACTAGACAGGAATAAAGGAAAAAGGTGATATTTATTTGAAAGGCCTTCAGATCTACACTTTTGGGCTCCAGAGGGTCCTGCCTCAGTGGATCCCAAAATGGACAATAGGTCACAAGTTCTTCACACTTTTATATCAGCATAAATTCACCAACCAGAACCCAGCCAATGATGGAATTTCCCCAAGCTTGCCCCCCTCTCCCCAAGATGAAAGTTTACAGTTCTTGAGTCTGGGTGTCCTTGGAGAGAAAACTAGATTTTGTTATGTCTATCTTCGCATAAGAGAACAGCACTTAACAAGCTACAGGAAACTTCAGAGTTACACTAGCGGTACAGGATTTGAAAAATACAAAAGTTAAAACCTAAGGCATCACCCTGGAATTACTGTCCCAGTTTTTCCAATTTTCTGACCTGTGATACCTGTTACACCTTAATGAGTATAACATTAGGAAAATAAAAGTTTTCACTCACACTGAACATGTGGTGGTAATTTTTAAGTGTTTGTGTAGGAGGTATTTAAGATAGAAGTTTGTCATATCAGCTGAAACACCAACATAATCTTTCTTTTACATAACCTTTGCTATCTATTCCTCCACAAATCCATCTGAATACAATATGCTGGGAAAGGATGTTGTCTTTCTCCTCAAAGGTACAGTGAAATTGCTGCTGTTTACATTGTGTAATGTAAACCACATTTAACATTTTATTTAGTCCTATGGATGTGATTACTGCTTTGTAGACATTGCAAGGATTCTCAGATTAGATACAAGAAAGGATCTCCAGGAGAGGAAAGAGGTGGTATAGATAAACCCATACAATCTGCCTCAATTAGATCTACTTGGAACTAGTCTAAAGTTCATTAGAAGTGATCACTGGTTTTCTTTCTCCTTCCTCAGGAAATGCACTAATAGACTATTTGTGTACAATCCCAAGAAAGGAGACTGGAGAGACCTGGCTCCAATGAAAGTGCCCCGCTCCATGTTTGGAACAGCCATCCATAAGGGCAAGATTGTCATTGCAGGTGGTGTCACTGAGGAAGGCCTTACTGCATCTGTTGAAGCTTTTGATCTGACCACCAATAAGTGAGTGCAATATTCAAGCTATTTTAAGCAAGTGTTTTATCATCTAGGTTTTTAGAAGCTCTGAGGTAAGAGTCACAAAGCTGTTCAGGTGAACAGCTTTCTCTACTCACACTGAGACATTTGCAGCAACAGGAGCAGTTTACAGAGCCTGTCTCTAGACATTTTTCCTTCACCCACACACACTCATTATGCCAATGCCACTTGAAATAAATATGTGTTTTGGAAACTATAGGGAAAAATGAGAATAACTGAGGAACAGTATGTCTGCATGAAGCATATTACTGAAGAATCAGGGAATCTGTAAGAAGTAGTCCCTGGGAAGAGATGTTGTAACAGTGTAATAGTGTCACTTAAGAGTTGCAGAAGTCCCTGAGGGGATAGAGACACTGAAACTTACTGTTGATAAATCTCAGAATTTTTTTCTTGTGCTAAACTGTGGCCTTGGTACCTGAATTGCCCAGAGAAGTATTTTAGTGCATTTAGTTTACAATATTTCTCATGTGTTCAACTTGACCTTTTCTTTTCATCCTTAGATGGGAGATTATGCCTGAATTTCCCCAAGAGAGAAGTTCCATCAGTTTAGTCACTTTAAGTGGAGCTTTGTATGCTATTGGAGGCTTTGCAATGATTCAACTTGAATCTAAAGAATTTGCACCTAGTGAAGTCACTGACATATGGAAGTAAGTTTCATTTTAGTCACTCTTTCCTGGTCAAAAGCCTTATCTAAAATTGAGGTTTGTAGACACTGGAGGATAACACTATTTTTCTGTTTAAGTTTGACAATGATCCATAGCACAAGTTGTAAAGCACTTGTTGACAGATAAAAAGGTTTGTCAGAAAGTGACAAACATGAGACTTGGATCTAATGACTACTTCCACCTACTAATTATTTGACCAGTCCAAGTCACGATCTTCAGCTTCTTTAGAAGAGTACATTCCCCTCTCTTGGCAGGTTTAGCCTTGCCAATAAAAACATTCTCGTGACACTGTGATGCAGAAAAGCACGGATACACAGAGGCCTGTACATATTGATGTGTCCATAGTCAAATGAGTAACTGTTCCAAGAGGATCAGAAGTCCCTTTGTCCTAGATTTTTTTTTGAGCTAATCACAACAGCAGTGATGAGACATCATATCTCTGCTGCGACTCTTGGTTGCTAATGTAAATTCAGAAGTTTTAGTTGGCAGTAGGAAGGAAAACCCCCCAGTTTTATATGCAAGAACCTGAAGAAATTCAGAAGGGATGCTTAAGGAGGAAGTTTTTAGATGGTAATTAAAGCATGACGCAGGCCAACAACAAGCTTTAGGGACCAGGAAAATAGTAACTCGGGTTCAAGAACATCTTTCTGTTCTGGAGTAGAGGGCAAAAGCAGCCTTTCGTGGCACCCTTCAGCACATGGTTGCTACAAGCCTTTGCAACCAGTAGACTACCCTCCTTTTCATGTGTGCTGAAGCATCAAACTCAAATTTAAAGAAGCTATTTTCTAACATTTTTTCAAATGCAGGTATGATGATGAGAAGAAGGAATGGATTGGCATACTGAAAGAGATCCGATATGCTACTGGAGCCTCCTGCCTGGCCACACGCTTAAACCTCTTCAAGTTATCAAAACTGTAAACAAAATGCTGGAAGATATGATATGGTGAGGGAGTTTTGATAGGCTCTTCTGGTTTCATTGCATGAAAATGTCCCCAAATTGTACAGTTTTGTAGCAGCATACTAGTCATACTGGAAAATTTCTGAAGAGTTATAAATTAATGTTGATTAGATTAAGATTTTGGCAAGAACTGAATTTCTCATTCTGTGAAATTACAAACGCTAGTTAGACTCCCTTGCACTCAATACAATCCAGGTATTGGTGGCTTATCCTCCAAACAATGTCCATTAATTAATTATTAAGTTAAATACAGCTAATAGGTAGCTAATTTTATTCTAACTGGCTGTTTGTATGGCCAGATTTCCCCTTTTAGTAAAGTATGTAAATCCTGCACTCTTCAGCAATATCTTGGAAATATTTTCATCACAGACGTCAGAAAAATAATTTAGCTTGGAATTGAAATGAATGTTGAAAACAAAAGTGGCCTAATACTCTGTGGCCTAATAAATGCCAGTCTCAGCCAAAGCTATACTAGTAGACAGTGAGAGGGAAGAGAGAGAAGTTCACAAGGTTAGTAGCTCTACTGTTTCACCTACTATGTTTAGACTTCTGAAAACAAGGATTTTCCACTTTTTTATGCTTTTATATTTATTTCCAAAGCAACTATTTTATGGAAGTTTTTCTCAGAGATCTGAGGCCAATAACAAGCATTCATGAAAAAGTCCTAAAACAATTATCATCAGCAAATACCTACGACAAGAGGACTTTTTCATTTACTATATCGTTGATGCATTTTGACGCTGAAACTTTTAACAATTAAACTTTGTTTTTAAAACTATAAAAGTATCACTTGATGGTGTCTTTTTTTAGTGATTAGCTCATCATCACTATCATATTGACAGGACACAGATCTCTTAGTACAGCCTTTGGCCAAAATAGAGCACTCAGTTTTCTTCAGAGCATGATTACCTTTTTTTGTAGCGTATCTCTTCAAAGGATTTCTCCACTGCGTAAAGAGGGTGTCATAAATCTAATTACAATTGATGTAGCAGGAAAACTGGAAAAGAAGCCCTCCACACCTGGCTGAATAGCAATGCCAGCTATCAAATGACCTCTTGCATTGCCCTCCTCTGAGACAGAGGTAAACATATACAAAGGCACAGCCATCATAGTTCATTTCAGTATGTCCACTAGTACTTCATCTGTGGGAGATTTATTCTGTTTATCCCTTTAGTACCCAGATCTGCAGCTGTCCTTAGCACCCTTTTATTGGCTCCAGTTAGATCACTGGTTTACACCACCCATCTGCTCTAACACTTGCTGATTTAATATAGAGAGAATGAGTGCAAAGAATCAAGGACAACACATTTTACTGAATTGCTTTTTTTTTGCTTATCTTCAATGCCCTTTCTGGACCACTCATAACAAGTTTTAATCCTCTTCTCATTGTGCATACTCATGATTTTATCCATACATAATTTGAAGAAAACTAGCTTGGTACAGTGACTGCTAGAACCCTGAAAAGCAGGGTTTAGCTCAAACACATGATCACCCTGACTGATGACTTCAGCCACTGCCACCTTTCTTACACTCCAAGGCTGATACTTGAGGATCATCTGTAGAGCAGCAGAGTCATGCAAGACCTCTTTGACATCTAGTCCACCTTCTGAAATACTTATATTTATGATTGTCTTCTCCATTTTATACAAAAGATAATGCACACAGAATCTTTCTATGTGCTGTGCCTTCAATGACATTTCCTCAAAGTAGTCATTACATCTTGGAGCCCTTTTCCATTTGATAACTGTGTCTAGACTACCATTTACTAGTTTTGTCAGTCATCCCACAAACATGGGGGCTGCCTCGGGAGGAAAGTACCTGGCAGTTCAGATCAGTTCTGTTGGTTTTTCCTGACTTTCCACTCCTGTCCTGATTTGTATTCAGTTAATAAAAAATTTTTCTTCTGCTGCTGAATAGTAAAAAAAATGTGACTGCCAGATGCATAATGGCCAATTCAGATAGGCAGTAGGTCTTTCTCTGCCAGGTTTCAAGTGAAGTGGTAAAAGAATGTGTCCTGCTTCTACTAAATAAGCCAGAAAACATATCCTCATTGCACACATGAGCAAACAGGCACAGCTCACAGTCATCCTAAGGCGATGGCAGCTGTAGACACAACATGGCTGCCTCTGAAAATGGGATATTTGCCAAGCATGACCACCCTACAGTTACTGCCCTACAATGAACATTCTTCTGGCTATTCCACTTCTTCCTTCTCAGTCTCTTATGCCTCCTGCACAAACCTTGGCAGGGTATTTAAGTATGTGAAGGTGTTTGGGAAAGCTCAGCCATTCTTCTGCACATACCACATCACATGGTAGAAGCAGCTGGAGGTTCCTCACCACACAACATTTTCCCCCAGCACAGTCCCCCACAGTACCTCTGTTCTGAGAATGGCAACGAATTATTGTAAAAGCAGCTCTATTCTTAGCAAATCTGCATTTCAGTTTCTTGGTTTCAGCATACAGATACTGTTTGATTCCTAACTGCTCGTTCTGTCTCATGCTGGAGGACAGACATAGTTTCCAGTAGATTGCTGACTTCAGTCTCCTAGTCAATAGTATTTCCAACTTTTTATGTGGAGAGTTTTATGTCTGGCTAAGCCTCTCTGCTATTTATTTAGGAGATACTAATGTAATTTTATGGCAAAACTGCCAGATTCATGTGCTCATAATAGCTTCCAGATAATGGGAAATTTGAAGCATTCCTGTCACATCTTCATGGCCCACTGTGACCTGCCTTTTGCAATCCCTAACAAATTCATTATTAAATCTCTTTACATCTGATGACCTTGGCAAGCCTTGGTTCAACAGATACAGATAAAGAGATTTTTGAAACTTGAATATTCCAAGATTACGAGACATTGGATGGTATGTAAACTGTTTTTATAAAAGTACTTTAGTCTGCATGTCTGACATCACTGTATTCCATACAGCTGCTGTCTCAGGTATTCCAGCTGTTCACCTTTTGTTGACAGAGCCATAGAATTCCATTCGAAGTGAGGAATCTGTAGAACAGAATGGTACAAACTGACTTTTAACATTGCTATAAGCCATATACCATCTAAGAGCAAAGAAAAGGCTCTCTGATAGCTGTTTTCTTCACTTGAAGGTATTTACCACCTTCCAAAAGCCTGCTTACACTAATACTGAAAAGATCCATTTCTTATTGTAAGATTCTCCTCTATGTAAGTACAGTCAGTCTGCTTCCAAAGAGCAGCATAGTTGCAGAGATATAAAACAGATGCTCACACAATACAGGCTGTGACAACTCCGTTACACCCTCCCATCTTTTAAAACACAAATGGACAGAAAAATCCCAGGTCACTGTAGTTTGTAATGTTACTGTATCAGACTGGAATGGTGTATCAGTAGTATCACATCAGAAAGGATGATTATTCTTTTTATAAAAGTCCCAACCAACAAAATTTAATCTTAGAGAAGGATTCTAGCTAAAATTAGGGTAGGTGAGTAAATATACAGGAGTGTCTGCATTCACGAGTCTCCATTTCCCAAATGTTTCAGTGCTGGTGGTGAATTATCTCTGCCTCTAGTGTTCCCTGTCACAGCACTACCACTGCAGCAGGCAAAGAACATCCATATCCCATCTGGCAGCTGCCAAAACTGTCTTATCACTCAAGGAGGGTATGTTCAATCTTTTTCTTCCATAGAAATCATAATGAATTGAACTAAAACTCTGATTTCACTTTTTCTCCTTTATGCAGGCTACATTGAGATTGCTAGTTTGCCTGCAGTAAGGTCAGACTGGGACTTTTTGACTTCAGTTTTGCCTCACCCTCTTTCAGAGAAGGTGTGAGTTCTATGAAGTCCTTTACACCATTTTGAGGACTGCTTGGAATTTCCCCCTTAAATAAAATATTGCTCTCTCCCAGTAGGTGCTTTTAACAATAAAAGTGTATCTAAATTTGTTGCAAGGAAAGTGGATCATTTTGCACTGCTGATACAATGCAGAAAGGACCCAAAGTAATGTGGAGTGCTCACCTGAACTACCCGGTACCCCAGCATTTCCAGGTGTCGCTTTTTCACTGCAGGTTCTCCTTTCAGGTGACGTGAATAATCTTTGCTAAAAGCTTTTGAATCGAGAAATTCCAAAGCAATTCTGCAAACAGTAAAAATGCACATTTACTTTCAGGTCCTACCTGAATAGCAAGAAGTGATATTTCTAGTTCAGTATTGATAGTTGCAACAAGACTAGAAAAACATGACAATTCTCAGAAAACGAAAATTTAACAACTCCCTGAAATTAGACAAAAACATTTTCCTCCTCTTTATCAAGAGAATTCAGAAAGAGCATTTTCTCCCTGCATCTGTCTTTGTTCAAATGGTAAAAACAGCTAACCAGCAATTTCAAGGCTGACATCTGACGAGGTGGGAGGAAAACAGTATTCCAATCTCATGAAACATTTCAAGAACCCGTACTGGGTTTGGCTGGGATGGAGGTACTTTTCTTCATAATCAGTTCCCTCCTCCATCACACTGCCTAGGAATAAGCCATGCTATTCAAATGGGTAGGAGCAGCTGCAGCTAATCCATCACACCCCAGAAGGCTAAACCTCATTAGACTTTGGAAAAAGGAACAGAACTTTAGGACATGACCATCAAAAACCAGGTCTAAACTGGATGTAAAATTGGGAAAGCTAATATGCAAGAATTGAGTGTACTAACCTTTGAGCTCCTGGTGGCAGAGCCGTTCTCCCTTCATCCTTGATGTCACGTCTCAAGTGTATTCCCTTCACACCATCCAAAGGTATATGCTGAACCATATAGGAAAGAGGCTTTTTATTTACGTCCAGGACACACTCAAAATCTGCCAGAAAACACAACAAACCTGTTTACTGACAAAATAAAAGTGAAATAACATCTGTACAAGGTTTACTTCTAGCAAAACTAAGTGATAGCCATAATTAGAGATACCCAACATTATTCATATTATGAAGAAATTTTAGAAACTGTATTTTATATGACAATTTCTTCTTTGCAATATCCTGTGTTATCTTGTGGCCATATGACCAGGAGCTTCCTAATCTCAGTGATGACAGCGATATGAGAAGACTCCACAACAGTTTTTAGAGTATTAACTTCTCACCTATTTCATAGTAGTATGGTGTGAGAACAGATATTCCTGAGTAATGGCTCCCTCCTAAGATCTCTGTCAGCATTCTGTGAATATGCTGTCGCTGTGGATTTATTCGGCTCGTGCCTACAAAGACAAAGAATTCATACATCAAAACTTCCACAAAATACTGCTTTGAGACATTGCATTTTTGACAGCCAGGTTACTGAATTAAATCTTTTCCACAGATCCCGAGTGTTATTCCACCATAATTCAGAGACAAAGTGATCATATTTTAGATAAAAAGTGGCAGGTGCATGCTATGAAGTAAATTTCAAATCCAGACTTTAGATACCAGGATTTTTATATTCACATACTACAAAACCTTCAGTTTTAGGTTTCACCTGTTGGATTTTGTTTGCTTTTAATCGTGTTTAGACACCTATTTACTCACCTTGTGTTTATTACAGGCACACCACACTATCTGCCACTTCTCTGTCCATTGCAGATTAACACCTTGTTCCATTAAACATCTTCAGTCTAAGAGACAAAAGTAGCTGAGTTCTATAGAGAGCACAGCAGATCTCCCCATGAGAATTAGTGGAGGAGATACTGCATTTGCATTAGATGGATTTTCTGAATTGATCACTATTCTGAAAGATCTCAGCTGCTACACTTGATCACCAGCCTACTGCTTGATCTCTCATCCCTGATGGATCTAAGTTCTTGTGAGGAATAAGGGAGGATCAAATTCAAAAGCAGGCAGTAAAAATGTATACCTTGAAAAATTTAGGTCAAATGTTCAGTCTTGTAAGCGAAGCAAGGAACAAAATGTCCCATCTCTTCCAGTACAGAATGATCCTCCTCCTGCCTTTCCATCCTTCACACCATACACACTGTTTCTGTGCATTTCTCTTCATTCTTATGAAGAAATACACCATCTCTACTACATTAATTCTCACAAGGAAAGCTAGTTTGCTCCCAGTTGCACTACTAAGCAGTTGCACTTTTCAAGAATACATGCTCAGCAGAGAGGGGCGTGCTTTCTATTGTGTGCTAGTGTCAGCATGATGGTTTTAGAAGAAGCATCTAGTATATTGTTAGAAAAATAGACTATTATTAGTAACAAGGGCAGTTTTCCCACTCCTAAATTACTTACTGTTCTGGAAGACACGCTGGCAGTATGGCTCATGAAACCAAGGGATGTGAAACTCTGGGCATTCCAGACAGACTGCTCTGTTCAATTTCATGAGGCTTGAGTGAACTCTCTGCTTCACTGTATCAGGCAGGACTGATTTGAAAAAAAAACATAGAAATGTGTGAACTGAAATTTGAAAAAACCCAACAAATTGAACTAAATGGTAACCTCTGAATTTTTTACTAGAAATGCAAATATCTGCATGCTGTGGCATTTATAAAATCCATGCTGCAAAATTTTAGAAAGGTCCTCAAAATCCCTGAGAAAATAAATTTTAAAAGCCCAGTTCTGCTCAATATTAAGAACAACAGCAAGATAGAAGATAGAAATTGCTTTTACCATATAAATTTAATGAAGAAGTTGAGGGCAAAATGGCAAGAGTACATTTATGACAAACGACATACAGGTAGAGAGGAATGAAACAGTCTCTTTTTTAGAGAGAAGAGATAGGTAGGACACATTTCTTGCAGACAAGAATCCCACATTATTCCTTCAGCTTTGTGACTACTTCTAGTAATAAACACCACAGTCAGGTAATTTTATTTCTTATAAAATTGAAGAATTACTAAATACTGAGTGCAATAAGTTGACAGTAAAATTTGTTTTTTATTACTTTCTCTCATCTGCAATACAGGTCTGTACTTTTAAAATAAAGAACAGATTTTTGTTCATTCCTTCCCTTTTAGCACTCAAATTATGATGATATTATATAGAGGGTGTCTTTCCTGAAAACAGAATCATTTAAAGAGTAATTCTACATCTCAAGTCATATGTAAATCCACAATTGCATTTTGTGCCAAATGCTACACAATCAAATTCATCAGACAGCTAGATAGCTACCTTTAAGTTGAGCATCCAATTTACTTAGGAAAGAAACATTGAATATTGTCTTTATCAGAACTGGAGGAAAATACCCAGCCATTGCCAAAACATGACCAAGCAGCACCAAGTGATATGCTTCAAGACGACCTTGAGAAACCAGAGAGAAACTCATATTAACACATGACAAATTTGAAAGGATTTGCAATGCCCTTTCCCTGGCCTCCCAAATCGTCTGATTTTCTCTCTTAATGTACTACACAAATCTCTACACACTTCCTCTACAATTTTAACTATTTCTTTGTGATGAATCGCAAAATGTATCCTGGTCCCAAATGATGATTCCTGGGGGAACACCATGACAATTCTATCCAATAACAACACAGTGAATTAATGAGAATTCTCACTTACATTTTACCATGACAAAAATCCTTTGCTAGTCCCTTATTAACAGCCATTTTTAACAGGGGAAACAAAACCCAAAACTGAATATTTGTCATGGTTTAACCCTAGTAGGCAGAGTATTAGTAGTAACATACTTACAGTTCATTTGCTAAACAAAAGTACCATTCTATTCCCATTTTCATTCAGTGAAAATCTTTGTCTATTGCACTTACTCAAGTTAGAAGTAAGATGCTGGATACAACTCTTAAAGAATTCTTCATTGTCAGGAGGGTCATAATTCAAAGCAGAGAAAAGGAAGAGAATAAAATAGATTTCAGAGGGAGGAATCTGAAAAAAAAGACATCCTAAATCAAGTCACTGCAAAATATCCTAATATTGCTTTATAATAAAGAAAACTTTTATCATTAATTCAGAATTTGGAGATTTAAGACTAGATGAACTATTTTCTAATTTTTTCTTTGGTCAACTTTTCCTGGAGAAAGTAATAGAAAAATAAAATGCAGTAATAGGTGAAATTGCAGCCACATATAAAACTTAGAATTTATTTCATGTAGGTGATCCAAGTGTTTCTATACACTTAAAGAACGTTTTAAGAAGGTTTTGCAAGAAACTAGAAAGTTTCTTTGCTAAAGAAACTAGACTGCAACAGAATAAAATTGAAGATTTATATGAACACCAGACTGAGAATGAGAAAAAAACAGTAAGAAAAAAAGAGTAATTTTGACCAAATAGACAGGCTATTGGGGAAATCCTCACAGCAATGAGTAATGTTAAAATATCCATCATATGGATATTGATGCAACTATTTATAAAAAAGTTTAAAAAAAAATAAGATGATCAAATGTAAAGTTAAATGCAATGGTTTATGGCTGACCTAACATTGAGTGAACAATAAAAAAGAAATGAAAATTACTGAGAAGTGCAAATTTATATACATAGAAGTAAAACAGCTTTAAGTGAGCACAAAAAAAGATGATCCCCAAATCAGGTACAGTGAAGAAAACTCTTAAAAACATGCATGGACTGTGCTCTGAAACACATCAACTACTAATCTGTCCTTTCCTACTGAATAATTCACAGAATATAGAAAGAAAAACGGTGATACCTTGTCTATATTTGCAACACTCACAGAAGCTATTCTGTCAAATAATGCAGGACAACGGTGGTCTGATTTTATAAGAAAAAAAGACAAGGGTAATACATTTGCCCATGTTATTTGATCTATCAAGTCTTGACACATGGCCATAGTTTCCTCATTCAGGACTTCTTCAAACCACTCTCCATTCACATGTGTAAGTTCTTCCAACAGAAGATTTAAGTTGTTGGCTTTCTGAAGCCTCTGAAATCCACAGTTATTTAGTTTTTGCAGAAGCTTGGCACATAGCTCAGAACTGTTTTGCCAGTGCAACTGGCCATGATGATTCCATTTGACAAGAGCTGTTGCAATGCAATTCAAATGATGGAGCCTGCATTGAGGCAGAACTGCTGCTGCTTTATTTATAATCATTTCCTCCACGTGAAAAGAAGGAAGCATGGCCAGAACACGAATTATGGCTGTAGTATCAGCAGGTGTCACACTGGATTTTAAATAACTGGAAGAGAAATAGAAATAAATAGTCCATCAGTAGTTACAAAGTGCAAATGTTTAAACTAAACAAAAAAATTACGTGCTTGAAAATTCTAATTTAGAAGTCAAAAGCTGCACATCAAATATAAAATAAGCAGAATATTAATGACTTGGCAGAAATCCACACATCTTTTTTTCAGTGAGATTGACTTCTCCCTTCTAATTTATTCAAATCTGAAGAAAGGGAAGAAGACAGTAGCAGCTCAGTCAGCTGGTGAGACTCCAACTGATAAACACAAAATTCTTAGTAAGGCCAGAAGGTCCCCACTTGTCAAGGGTATCTGTGGGTTTATGGGCCTGGTTAATTTCTGTGATTTCTGTCCCAGGGAGCACCAGGTTTTGAGGTGCCTGAGGAATATGAAGACATCATCCACAAAAACAAATGTACAGCTGAGGTACTACATTCCTATAGAAGCTGAGCAAGGGAAGCAGGATCTCTTCTCTGGCAACTTTCTGTTGCAACTGTATCAGCCTAAGAACTAACTGGACAGTTCTTCAATCAAAAGAGTACTTCTGTGTCACACTTTCACTTGTCCCAACCAAGGCATTCTTACTGTCTGTTTTTCATTACTTCTATCAAACATCAAATACAATATTAATACCTACCCATCCTATCAAATACCAATAAAAATTTATTGTCATTTCAACATCATTATAGTACAGTGGTCTAAGGAAAAAGGGGCAGGAAAATATTTTTAAAAGATATCTATTAGCATATATTGTTGGGATATAGATAGATATAACCATATCTATTAGCAGATATTGTTGGGTCTACAGTCAAGAAAACATCTACTTTCTATCCAACATCTACTTTCTATCCTCTGATTTATATGTTTAATAGAATCAAATACTTGTAACAGTTTGTTACTTCTTCATATTTATGGAAACAAAACACCAATATCTTAGCTTGCTATTTAATATCTTAAGTAGAGAACTGTTTAAAACTTAAATAGCTACATTTCCAAGAATTCACACTTACCCTAATAGTAACATTTTCAGTTTGGCAAACAGCTCCAGATCCTGGCAATGCAACACCACCAAGTACTGTGTTAACTTTACCAGCTGTAATGCATGATAGCTATCCAAGTGTTTGTGCAGAACAGAAGCCATTCTGAACACAAAGAGGAAAAGATTACAGTGTTAAGCGAATACAACATACTGCGAACCCCAACGTCCCGCATGGAAAAGGGGCTCCTGTGGTGCACAGTTCCTATGTGGAGGGGTTCACACACATGCGCTCCTCTCCACACCAATTCTGACACTATTCTACTTAAGACAGAGCAGCCTCTCTCCACTTACTGACTGAATTGCAAAATTAAAGCCCTCAGCACAGCAAATCAGCTACTTCACACTACTAACTTCTGCTGCAGATTCCACAATCAGTTAAATTTAGAGTGGACCAAGCACACAATAAACTAGAACATCATCACCAGCTTCAGCACCACCACACTCACTTACATAACAGTGGTTGCTACAGCTGTGTTAGGCTAAACCTGCAAAGAGGGGGATAGATTGGTAGGGAAAGATAATACCTTAAGACCTTCTTACAGCCTTAAGACAGTGAGACTCAAGAAGAAAAGACATTAATTCACCTGATCTGATCTTCCTTTTAGTATCCCTTTGCTCCACAGGATACAAGTGTATCCCTTTTCTTTCAAGGATCTATTTGATTCATAGAACTACCTTCGACCCAATAATTGCTCACAGCCTGCACTTAACTCTGGTGCATCTCTTGACATATCCAATGCTACATCTTTCATGCCCAAAACATCAACTTCTTTTCCATTTGCTGTATGACAGATATCACCTCTCCCTATAAACAGTGTTCAGTTCAAAACTGCAGAAAATGTGGCCCAGGTTCTTAAAAACACAAGCTTTAATAGTCCAAAATGGGACACAATGACTTTTGAACAAAAAATTCACCAAAGTAACAGGATCTCCAAGACAGAGATCCAACATGTCCTAGACAGGACATGTTCTCTGCAACTTACTACATTTCATTTGCAGTCTCATGACTTTACAGTAATTGTTAAAGGCTAAGTTTACTGCAATAGGATCACATATTTGTAAATTAGCCAGATACTCTATGACAGTATCTTGGTAAGGGTGAAACGTCTTTCTTTGAAATTCCTAAATTGCCTCAATGACTTCTGGGTCAAGCTGCAATATTCTAAAATCTGTAATAGCCAATTATTTATAGTGCACAAGCATTTGTGTACAAGAGATGCACCTGCCACCCCTAACTTACTGGATATGTCAAAGTTTTCCACACAAAATGGAAGTTTACCTAGAGAATACAACTTCTTAGTAGTATAAAAAATTACTTTTTGAGTAGATGAGAATTTCTGCATTTCATTTTCTGCATTGTCTTCAGTATCATCAATACTTGGTGATGGCTAAATTCCTCTGCCATGTGTGCTGCAGTTACTAGCAACCTAAAGAGGAAAAAACATATTTTCCAATGAAAAACAGCTGAAAATCTCTGGCAAAGATTGCAGCCATTTTCTTTACCTATGAGGGAAAGAACCAAAGGCTACTTCTGGAAGCAAAATTTTCCCAAACTAGAGACTTTTGTTCTGTGGACTTTTCTTCTAAACAGTTGGTCTGTATAGCACAGATAAAGGGGTGTGAGTGTGTTGGATCCGTGCATATTGTTCTGATGTTAGAAACCAGCGAGCCCAACAATTCTAAAAGCAGACAAGAAGTAGGGAAGGTAATCTAAGACACTAAACAATTAAAGTTCAATCAGCAAGCTACAGATAACAGAATCAAACATGAACTGAACCAGTTCTGAACTGGTTAATTGTTTATCACATTTATCATTAAATGTCTATCACAAACAAAATACATTTTTAATAAAAATCTAGGAAAAGCTTAAGTCAGCTACGGCAAAACCAACACATGCTTGCAGCATATCCAAATCTCTGAATAAAGGAGATGTTCATGAAGTATGAAAATATGACTCATTGTAATTAATACAGAAAATTCTGCCTAAAACTGCAGGCTTTGAGAGACCCATGAGTAATACCACCCCCAAACAGGATTTTGTGGCACAAAAAAATAACTTCTGGCAGAGTAAAAAAAAAATCTGTCACACAATACTATGCTCTAAATAAATGCTGACGTGTTCCCTAATGACTATCTTTCATAAAGAATAGGATGTCAGCAATCTGGTATAGGACAAGACTCAGGCTTTTACAGCTACTGACAGTCTTAAAAAGGAAAAAAGCAACACATATCACTGCATATATTTCTCAGGAGAAAGACAGAAAGGTTTTTACTACCATCCAGTGTGAAAGGAAGGCTGTAGTCTAAGAGACAGAGCTACAGGATAGCCTTGCATAACAACATTCACACAGTCCTTGATTGATGGATCTGATTCAACATTTTAAAAAAACAATTTGCTTTGACAGTGTTTCCATGATGAAATCATCCATTGCTACAACGTTACAACCAGGAAACCTAAGGCTCAGCTCACAGACGGGCGCAGAAATTCCTCCAAACACATTTTAAATTTCTGTGCAAGAATACCTATATCATAAATAAGAAAAAATCATTAATAAACTTACCTTTCTCTAACCTTGGATTCTGCCATAGGCCCAAGAGCAAAAAACAATTTTGCAAAGGTTTCAGGATCGTAATAATCATCGATAGATTCAGACAGCAGCTGTTTAGCAATCAAGCGGAATTCAGCACTGTCAAAACCCAGCTGCTCATACAGTCCAAAAATATGACTAATACTGTGTATATCAAGATGGAAGGCACTTTCAAGGAAAATCCTGTTGCATTTTTCTAGCAATGGATGATATTTCAGTTTAACATTTTGGAGAAACTGTAGTATTCTTCTGGCATAGTTGAAGTGGACTTCATCCTTTTCTTTTAAGAGCTGTTCAGCCTTGTGTAGTAATCGATCTCGAAAACTCTCTGTGATAACATCAGATATGCTGATCATCAAAACTGATAAGATCCTAAGAAATTCAAAAGATTTTTCATTTACACATTGAACATAGTAAGCAATACATTTTAGATTTCTTAAATGAAGTGCACAGAGAAAGGAATGGTAGTTGAGGCATTGTTGGCTTCTCTGCAAAAAGAATTTTAAATCTAATGTAGCAAAAATGGATGAGAAAAAACTATCAAGCCTACTAAAGTAAAAATTCTGCATTCAGTTAACTTCTGAAAGGATTCGGATTTTTCAGCCATCCCTTACATATTTATGCATGATAAAAGCATTTGCCTAAGGCAAGACCCTGATTTGCCTGATTCACATTTGCAAAAATATCTCTTATGTTCAATAGACACTTAAGGAACCCAAACAATTCACAAGTGACAGAATGGGGAGAAGAGTCATTGTCACTCCTAAAGAAAGAATCCTTTCCCAAGGAAATAAAACTTATGACCCCAGAGAAAGTGATTTCAGTAAAGAAATGCAGTCCTATTCAAGGAGTTTCATAAGCAAGCTCCTCACATCTGCGAAAATAAGTGTTGGGACTGCTGGTGCTATATAAAGCAGAAAAAAGAAAGAGAAGCCTTTGCTATAACAGCCCCAGGGGAACAGAAGCAAGAAAAAAGGAGCTTGGCCTTCTTTTGACTAGGACTGTTTTAAGTAGTTTAAATACGAGGGTAATGTGCTAGACATGCTAGTAAGAGAATTTATTAATTCAATTTGACCAGAAAAACAATGCTATGAAGAAAAATAGACACAACATTACTTTAAAACCCCTTATTGCTGCTAACAAAGCCATGTCAATTTCAAGGGAGAAAAAAGGGAGAAAAGCATCTTCTGGTGAGTCAATAGCCTCTTAATTATCAAAAAAACTCCATGTTTAGAATCAGGATAAAGGTGATTCTAATATCTGCTGTACTGTTAAATAGAGCAGTGGAAATTAATTAAATGTTTATAACCCATATAAACAATCAAGCAGTAGTTTTAATTGTTTAGATTGGTTATAAGGAAATTCTTCATAAAGTCATTAGGAAAATGCATTCATTTGTCAATCAATGAACAAACACAAAACACTTCTTTCCCACAAACCCCACCTGAAGAAAAGCAGCATCCAGTTGAGAAAAAGGGAAAGTATTCAGCAAAGACAGACCAGTAGTTGAAATATATTGCTTCTTCTGCTTCTTAGCTTCATTCTGACACTTACCTTATGTCCTGTATAGAATCCAGTTTCATGTCCACAATATGAGCTACTTGGCCCATTATGGGACTGAAGTGCCTGTGTTTCTTGTATAAGCACAGAGCAAATTTAGACAGAGCTGGCAAACTAAGCCTGTCAAGACATTAAAGACACTCAGTTTATTATAACGACATAAAAACCAAGGTTATAACCAAATTAAAAAACAAGGAAACAAAGTATGTAAGCAAAACACCTAGGTGTTTAATATTAAAGCACGTTGTGTATATGGAGTTCTACAATACTTAGTTGTCCTTCAGTTAACCAGATCAGCCTAAGAAATCAATAAAGATTATATTCTCGAGCAATGACATGAAACAGATAAAAGGATTGTGAGCAATTTATTACTTGAATACAATTTTGTTTTCAAGGTACACTGTATTTATTTACTTGTCAAGATACTCCACATATTAAGAAGAGGCAACTCTGGGCTGGTGCCAAGACTGACACTAGGTTCTGCCATTATCCCAAAATTAAAGAATGAAAACTACTATATCCCCAAAAAAAAAAAAATCAAAAGAAGACAACAAAACACAACAAAATGCACAAAGGCAAAATGTTGCTGTTCAAATACAAAAAGTTTTTACTAAAATTGAGATAAGCATGGTTCTAACAACCATCTAAGACCTGGACAGCAAGCACTGAGATAAAATTTTAAATATGAAAACCTCCAATTTACTTCAAACAAATAAATCTACACAGATGATACATTTCAAAATCTCAGATGTTGGACCCTGTTGTTGCAGTATCTGAATCTCTCAAGCATTTGTGTACCAAAGTCTGCATGTATAATTCTCAAAACCTTCAAATATACAACTGACATTTAAAATACTCTTATTACTTTTTAAACATAAATACTTTTTGAGAACTCTTGCATAACCTTACATGAAGCAAATCATGTTTGCAACTTATACCTTTCACAAAGCACAGCAGTACAATACTTGCCTTTCTAATCTTTTCCATGCTTCTGTAACAAGCACTTTTTCTAGAGAAACATCGTCTTCGACATTGAGCCTTCAAAAAAAGACAATATTTTAAAGTTTGCTTCAATAGTTATAAAGGAAAAAAGACATACGTCCTTCCATTATTTATCATAATGTTTTACTTTTCTATCACTCCCTCCATTCAAACAGATTATAAACATTTGTGCATGAATAATCAGAATTCATAATAATCATAAAACACATTTACTGGGACCGCAAAACAGATCCATTCTGCCTCCATCTCCAAAAGTGAGGCACAGAACATTATGCCATCCATGTCACATAGTCAAGAGTATGTAATGGTACTTGTGTACCATTTTAAATCATAGGAGCTGTGGCAGGGCAGTATCATCACAGTCTCCTTATAGGATAGCTCTGTACTCAAAATTCCTTCTCTTTTTATTACCAAATACAAAATGTATTTAATGCTCTTTACCTCAGGATACTATATAAGGTGTCCACTATGACCTCATCTTCCATGTGTTCCACCTTGTTTTCTGCCAAAATGCAAAGGGTGAGAAACTGGGAGTGATTTCTCACATAGTCACTAGTCCTTAAGAGAAAGGGCCTCTTCTTTTGCAATTCCCACAGCATGTTCAATGCAATTCCCACATGCTTTTCAGAAAGTCTGGCCTTGTTCCTTCCAACAAGGCTGAACAGTTCATCTTCATGGGTGCAGCCACTTATCTGGCTCAGAAGTAGATCACTACACAGAGTCCGAGCTTGGTAACGTCTCAGTGTAAACAAGCAAATCTGCCTCAAACAAAGCATTTTGCAATGCCTAGCAGCTATTTTTAAAGTATCCCAAAAGATTCTTCTTTCTCTTTTCACAGTAAACCATGCTGTTACAGATAAGAAACTCAAATATTTGAAAAAGAGAAGATCATTTTTTTTTGATCCCGTATGGTCATGTATTAAGAAGAAGTCGATTCTGAGGTACCTGTAATGAGACAGTATCAAAACACTTAATTTCAGTCACAACAACTAGGTTAAAACCAGTGTCTCTACATTATGATGTTCTAAGTAAGGTAAACTTAAGAAGAACCTACAGCCTGCACTCTTCTCACAGAAAAGCTCCCAACAATGAACACTGACATGGTCACAAGTACTATGAAGTTAGTCCACTTGCTAAGTTTTCAAATTTAGACAACTGCCTTTAAAGGGCACATGTGCTATCATGCTACTGTTGAGAAGGAAAAGCTGACCTTTTAACATGCCAGCACTGTATGACTAAGTGAGGTTTGCTCTCACTAGGCCATAATCCCAAACTGGGGTTTAGGAACTGCCAGAAAATACAACTATTGTTGAAAAAGGAAGTGAGATGGCTTCTAGCCAAGAAGGCTTATCACCTTTATATTACAGGATATTGATCAGTCACATGCCATCAGCTGAAATCGCCATTGCACTAAAGAAAAGCAACCTAATTCCCAAATTATAATGGAAGCTACAGCCTTATCTAATGAAATTTATGACATATTCATTTGTTTCCTTAGAATATACACCAATTTGTACACAGCGCTAACAACTAAGTATTCTACAACAGACACAATTGGTTCCAAGTCAGAGAACACAATCCACTAGTGTTTAGGGTCATAGTACACCAAAAAAGCCTCATCAAATTCCCTCAACTCAGAGATCATGGAAAAGTTCAGAAGTCTTGCTTTAGAAGATATAATCATCAACTCAAATTATCAATACCTTCAGCGAACTTGAATGCTCTTCAATCGTACACATGATTCCATCAGTGCAACACTATCAAGGCAATGGCAGCAGTACCCACTAGGTCTGTTGAGGAAGAAAAAACCTTATTTGTGCAGCCTGTGCAAGGTACTGAAATCATTCCAGAAAGTTGGATATACGCAGATTTATTTTGATGTCTATACAATCCTCTTCAGAGAATAAAAACCCATATAGCATATTGTACTACACTGCTCTCACTGACACTGGGGCAGATACAAGGAAAGCTAAAATGAAGACATTTTAATTTATGATCTGCTACCATGTGAAGTGTTTTCTTTCCTATGAAAAATGAAATACAGAAAAAAGGTACAAATTTTTCACGTGCATTAAGTATCCTTTATAATAATTATTTGCTTTATAATTCCTTTTCAGATATTGCTTTTATTTGTTCTATATGGTAGTTGCCTTTAGAAAGAATTTCCTTCCCACAGTAATGGCAAGCTAAGCTGTAAGAAGTCAGGACAAAGTAGATACTGGAAGAAAATATAAAAACCTTCAACCTCATGCAGTTTCCTGTAAATCCAGTTGACACATCCTTTCCCCTTCTCATGCTGCAATGGACCTTGCATCCCCTAGCCTACTGATGGGGAATCAGGATCTCTATCTGAAACAGCTTGTGGGAAGCTTTCAAACATTTCTCTGTTCCATTGCACAGATGCAATGATTTACCACAAACTTGTATATCATTTTAAATCATAGTTAATTCCAGTATTTTTCAAAAAGTTCATCAATAGAACACACTGGATGTTTTCAAACATCTAAATACATACAGCCAGGAAGTTTGGATCTACTTAAAGAACTATTTCTAAAGTGTTCAACTTACCATGGAAAATACACACTAGAAGGACAAGAAAGCCTTTAAAATTATTTTCAATCGATTGAAACACAATAAACGCTTTCAAGGCTGAATTACAAAACATAGCGAGCCAGAGAGTCTCCCAAAAAGGAGAAAATGTGGACACTCACTCCTCCCCAAGAATAAGAACTATTAAAGTAACCAAGCCTAAAGAGAGCTGCTTGTGCCGTACAGGATGTTTCTGCCCTGCCTGCCAGAGTCGCCTCAGTTCCCGTGAACACAGTCGCGGACAATTCACCACCCCTGTTCCCCGGGTACCAGAGCTGGCCCCGCTGCTGCCCTGCGCCCCGCACCGCCGGGCGACTCTGAGCCTGAAGCGCCCCAGAAAGAGCGTGGGAAGGAGCCGAGCCTCCGCACGAGGGGCGCGACCCGCGCCGCCAGACGCGATCCCCGCCCCTGGGGGGCCGCGGGCACCGCTGAGGGCCGCTCCCTGCGCGCCCACGGCACCCAGCGGCCAGGAGGCACCGGCCGGGCGGCCAGGAGGCATCGAGCGGCCGGGAGGCACCGGGAGGGTGGCAGGCACCGAGCGGGCAGACACGGCCCACCTGCCGGCCGGGCGCGGGGCGACAGCGGCTGCCATCGCTGGCTTCAGAGAGGGCTCGCTACCCGGCAAACTCCACCACCCGGCGGGGTTAAACAAGAAAGCAAAAGAGCCAGAGTCCGCTCCGCAGAACACAGTCCGAGAAGCTCTCGGTTTACCTTCGCACAGGACCCTTCCTGCAGTCGAGCCACAGACGCGGACTGCTCGCTCCGAAAGGCGCCCGACTGCAGCGCCAGCACCTCACGCGCCTCCGCACTGCCATTCGCCGTGCGCATGCCCCGAGGCTGAGCATTTCCCGCGAGCTGAGATGTCATCCAGCGCAGGGGGAAAGGCGAAAGTCCAGCCAGTTGAGACTTTCCAAAGGAAATAAAAATAATAATTAAAAAGGTCCAAGGTCATACTGGTTATTGCGTATTAAATAAAGCAACGTTTTGATAATTTATTCTGAGGGGGGGGAAAAGTCTTCCCTGCATAGGAAAAGCACAAAGGGACTGAAGTTCAGAAGGGTGAAGTTGTAGAGTTAGGCTTTGTTGTACTGAAATTAATGTCATTTTATTTAACTTTTCTTCTTTTAATGCTTTGCAGCAAAAATAAATTTAAAATGAATGAGTTTTGGGAGATAAATCTAACATACGTTGTAACAAGTACGTTGAATATGCATAGCTCCAGGTCAACTTTCTGGACCTTTTCTCACCACCATTGATAGCAGCAGAGACATCTCAGATTGCTCTACATTCTATCCAAAAGCCAGAACCAGGACTATTACCACGACCAATTCCGACCAGCTGTGTTGCAGCTGTCTATCAAATGTTTGAGGTTTTTGTCTGTCACCTCCTAATATATTGGGTGATTATGAATATGGAACTCACTCAAACTAATAGAGTAGACCTTATGTTATTTATGATACGTCTGTGGTATTTTAGAAAAAGAGCGTGTACTTTTTTTAAGTGGAGTAGTTACAATTTTTGTAACAGTGGAATTTTTAACTGCAACAGGTTCTGTATCCTCCTGCTAACGAATTCCAGATTACCCCAGTTAAGGTTTACATAGGCGTGCAAGTAACAGAGTGAGACCTGAACCCTCAAAGGGTGGCACTTAAGGTACCTCTTTCAAGAATGTTGTGCAAACTGACATAACAATTCCAAGGCATCTGAGAGGAAAATATTGTAGAGTAAAACAATTCCATGTTCATATGAAGGAGACTTCTGTAAATCATACAGATTTATCATTTACTGATATGATAGATGCTGAACTTTTCACTTTTAACTTGTGAAGTACATTTGGATAAAACAGTGCCTAAACCAAATTAAAAATGCTAGATAAAATGTTAAATTTTAAATTGGACACATGGGGGGGAAGCAAGACTTAACAAGGCACGGTGTGCTGAAGCCAGTGTTGATTTAGTGAACAGATGTTCACTCACCAGCTTCTTCAGGATTTCAGAACTCACAGGTGTCAATTTCACATTTCAATTTTTTTTTTACAGAAAACCATAAGGAGATAATCGGATTTTCTGCTTCTAACCAACTTCTCAACAGCCAGTCATGCAACTTCCATTACTTCCCATTATGTATGTGATTATTGACCCAAATGCTTACTGGTTTGAATTAAAACCCATCAAAGGAGGTACATACTTCAGTGCCATACTTCACAATTTTGAAGATGCTCACAACTTTATGCATTATCATAAACTTTCATGTCTTTAGTTTTAGAACGAATTAGTTTTGAATTGCAATACGCACATATGGGATACTATTATCAGTTAACTCCTTTTTTGCAGAGTTGGCCTAAATTTTTAATTCTTTAGAAGCCCTAGCGAGGTGTACTGCTGGAGGAACGCTGAGCGCTTCCGGCACTGT
>VZRF01009540.1:276411-292852 GCA_013396875.1 Vireo altiloquus | reverse complement strand
TCCCGCCCCTCCCGGCCGGCCCGGCCGCCGCTTCGGAGCGGGCCTGGGGCGGCCGCCCCGCGCTGTCCCCGCGCTGCCCCGGCGCACACGCCTCTCGCAACGACCGGCGGCCCTTGTGCGGGGGGCGGGCGAGCCGCGGCTCTCGGCGCATCCCGGGTGAGGGCGGCCCCTGAGAGGGAAGGGGTGTGAGGAGCTGCGAGCGCGGCCCGAGGCAGGCGGGAGCAGCAGGGGTGGGTGAAGCGGCGCACGGGGCCTGGCGTACATCGCGCCGGGGGTCGGGTCTCCCCGGCCCGCTGTGCCTCTCCGCAGCCTGGCGAGACGCGGGTCTGTACCCGCAGCGAGCGCCCTGGTCGGGCTCGGGTGCCGCTGGGGAGTTTGAATGAGTCTTCCCTCCTCCCCTAGACGGGGAAGGAACGGAGCTGTCTGCGTGCCACATGTTCACCCATCTGCAGGCCTCTCCTAGGGAAGTGAAGCCTGCAGGAGCTACCGTGTCTGGTAGGACACTCCTCTGCCTCTCTCTTTTAGGGATTCCTAAGGCGTTCCAAAGACTTTTATGAGTATTGCGTTTCAGGCTCATTTTGTTTGCAGCCGTAACCGAACTATAAGTACTACGTATATATGGCTGTACTTTGAGGCCCTGAAGAGGCTTTGAAAGAGAGATACTTAAGAGAAAAAGAAATACTTCACTGAAACTGTGGACAGAATATCTGTTGTAGTGCTAAATATTGCCTTTCAGTTCAGTCACAATTAGAAAATTTATCGCTAATGATAAAGTCACTTTGGCCAGTAGTTTTTAATTTTCCTAATGTTTGACTGGTTAAGTTAATTATATTTAGTAATCATCTGAGACCTGTTTTAAGAGATGCATCAGACCATTATCTTACATATAGTCTATTTTCTAAGATGTATCTTTTTTGAGACAGTATTTTGGGAGTTTAATTGTTTTTTTCTTTATAGCCTGTAGAAGAGACTGTTTTTTGGACAAGGGTAAATGTTCCTAGGGATTTTTTTAGGTTGATGCGGTTTTATGTTTGTGGTTTTTTTCTTTTATCTTTTTCCCGCTCTTTTGTTTCCCATTGCATTGGGATCCAGCGTGACTCAAATTTTTGGGTACTACCATGATAAAAATATGGTAACAATTTGAAAGTTAGACATGATTTGTGAAGTATTAGTTTAAGAAGTCTAAACTCACAGAGCTTGATTTATCAGTTTGTAAAAATTATTTATAAATATTTCAGAAATAATGTAGTTTCCTGTATGTGAAGTAGATCTGAAGGGGAGCATAAAAATGACAGCAGCATCAGTAGCTCTCTGAGAGCACCCTTTGGGACTATATTCTTATTAAGATTTTCCATTCTTTCAGTCCTCTGCTGTAAAACAAACTTTTTTTTTTTTTTTTTTAAATTAGCTAGCAATCATCAAGCTGTTATCAAGACAACATTTGGGTTTTTTGCCTCATAGGATCTCAGAAAATCTGGGGATTATGAGGGAGTTTAGAGTGAGGAATATGTAATGGAGTGGAGGATTTTACTGTGTTTCAGCATGATTTCTCCACTACCAGTTCACTCCTCCATGTGATGGTAATTGAGCAGCCATCTTCCATTTGGAAGCAGAGTCAGTGAGTGCCAGGGGAAAAATCTGGCCCTCTTCTGATGCAGTGAGGTTTAAGTCAGAGGCTGGGGTGAGGCATAGAAGGGATTTAGAGGAGTAGAGAAAGGAGTAGAACATGAGAATAAAAGATGATACAACAAGGGTTTTTTGGTTATGGTTGACAAATTCAGAATTCAGAGCTGTTGCATGGTTGTCTTGCCTTACTCTCATCTTCAGTACAGGTAGGAAAGGATTCTGCTACTGAAATTCAGTTTGGGATTTACATGACTTGGGGATTACACTCCATAAAAGGGGGGTTTTTTCCCTTTTATGCAAAACATAAACTTGCCTTTTCTTAGCACTTTTAAAGTTTTAAAATAAAAGTTCATGGATTCAGGCCTATGCAAATTCGCATCAACAGGTGCACTTATTTGTGCACAGACCTAACAGAAACACCTGTATCTTTTCACAAATCATAACCCAGGAAAAAAAGTACTTTCTGCATAAATTAGATAATAGAAGATCATGACTAAGACTTGACAACAAAGATTTTTACTTGCAAGTGTCAAGAACACGGTTAGATATTTAAACATTTTTCATTGTAGGTATCCCTTTTCTAGAAAATGATCCAGTAGGAACATGTATTTCTGTTTAAACAGTTTCAGAATGTTACTATCTTTCAGGTGAATCTTATGCTCTGCCAGCTGAGGTGTTATAACTGGGTGTGCATTCCTTATACTGTGGTACAAGAAGAGTAAATCCATGTTCATAATTGCAAAAAATCATACTGAAAGTGATGTAAGTGAACTACCAGAAAGGCAGGGTTAGTAGTATGTCCTGCATATTTAGTCAGGACCTATCTAAGGGTGATGTTTTCTTAAATCTCTCTTGCCTCATGTCCATGGAAGACAACAGTTGATATCGCCAGGTATCTGATTTAGACAGACTTTTTCCGTCCTTTATTAGACAGAAACAAATCCTGTGTCAGTAGGTCAGTAAAGACTTGTGACATTATTGTAGAGGAGGAGGCCTGGTGGTAAGTGGTGTCAATCCCCTTTGCCTGCAAAAATGTTGAAAGTTTTATTTTTTGGTTGGCTTTTTTTGGAAGGGGCAGTCATATTGAAAGCTTATAATGTGTGATTTTTAATGATGGCTAGAAAGTCTTCCTGCATAAATTTCATAGACCTGTGTAGAAGGCAGATATTTTCTTATAGGTGCATTAAATTCATGTGATTGCAAAGACTTCATCCTAAATTTGAATAGTATTCTAATGTAGTACTTTATTCCTAAATCTGACAACGAAAGTCCTGTGCTGCTGATTAGAGAAATGAAAAAAAAAAAAATTTCCTTAGAAATCATTGCTACTAATTCAGTTTTCAGATCGTGAAGTACAGAGGAAAAGATTGTGGTGTTTGGGAAAAAATGCTGAGGAAATGATGGGGATTGAGAGTTGGTCTGTTTAGGTTTTTGTTGTTCACATCTTCGGTATCATGCTAACCCCAGCTGCAAGCTCCATCCCAGGAATGGAACTATGAACAAATTTTCATGTCCTATTTCACAATCATAAATTAACTTCTAGTTTAATCCGTACTGGAAGGAACATGTAACATTTTTAGTCGGTGGCTCTGCCTTCACTTTAAGCTGATATGTGCTGCTGCTATATATTTTTGTGGGGGGAGGAGGAAAGGGTAGTTTTTATGCAGCTAGGTATCCACTTGTATGCAAGCTAAACATGTGGGTGTAGGAACCCTCTATTGTAGTGTCAGCCCACATTTATATTGTCTTCAAGTGACTGCAGCCACAGCCTTAAAGAATATATGTTCAGTATTCACTTTGTGCATTTGCATTTTCTGAATGCAAAGTTTTGCTTTAAAATACATTTCTGGAGATGCCTGTCTTTGAAATGTGTATCAATGTAGTTTAGTCTTCCTGCATTTGTAGATAGTGTGAAACAAAATGGTAGGAATGTGAATTTATGTACTTTATTGTTCACTTCATTTGGACATTAAATGAAGATCAGTGCAGGTAATTGTAAGTTGATGCAAGGAAGTCCATAAAAAGGCCAGGCAAAGGAGAAATTGAAAATCTGGAAGACCTGGTGATAACAGGGAATAGGAGTAGGACCCAATATATCTTTTTCCTACTAAATATATCTTTTCTTACTATTCTGTCCTGTACTGGGATGGAAACAAATCAGTAGTCCCATGACCTGTTCAGCACAGTTATAAATAAAGTAGTTTTTTCCCTCCTATAAAACTAGGAAATACTGCTGTATTGCTGCTTGCTGTCAGCTTCTTTGGGATGCATGACACACTGATACTTCATTTGATGTGCATCTGTGAATGCTTTCTAGCCTATTCAGACAAAAGGTTCTAGTATGTGTTAAAAAGTATTATTACCAGATCCCTGATAGCACAGGTGATTTTGGAAATTAAATTACCCAAGATGTGTATTTTAAGCATATCAACAAATATCAGTGATAATCCCTGGCCAGAAGATGCTTGTGAACCGTTTGGGATAGTTATCTTTTTCCATCGGCACAGGTAATTTTGAAGGAGTAGAGCTGCTGGTAGCCTGGCCTTGAGCTGGCCACCTTTATCCTGCAAATATTTAAACAAAATAATGAGGCTGATGGAGTTGTGAAGCAATGTGAACCCTGAGGGACACAGCTGGTGAAATGTTGGTTGTGGATGCAGCTGTTCTGACAAGACTAAGTACTTTCAGTGTATTTGTCAACAAATACCAATATTCTGTAAGCTGAACTGTGATTCTACTTTCAGACATAAAAGAAACAAGCCTCTTTTTTTAGATATGCTGAAGTGATGTTCTAGGTGCTTGGTTGGCTTTTGGGTTCTTTTGGTCATAGGTTCTACTTAGACTTAGTAAGAGCCTGTTAAACAGAAGGTGGTTGAGAATGATGAATGGCTTGAAAATTTCAGGGGAGTACTCGGGCTGTTATTTTGTCCTTAGAGTTTTGGAGGGAAAAAATGAGCTGCCTTACTGAGATTGTCCTCCTGCATAGCACATTTTTTTCAATGTATGTATCTTGAGCATCTTGTGAGTTGACATCAAATTCACATTCCTTTCAATAGTGAAATTCCATCCAGTTCACAATTTAAAAATGCAAGGTATTGAGGGTTAAGAATATCCATGTTCTAACTAAAAGTAAATTTTGAGACAGAAATAGCACAAGTGATTTAAACCCTGTTGTTATCAGACATGTCGTGCTACTGAGCTTTACTTGTAGTTTTCTGACTTCATTCTTGGTGTTTTCTGACTTTGTTCTTGGCATATTTATTGTGTTTTTCTTTGTTGGTTCTGTATTTAGCATTCAGACCCCATGTACTTACTTTTAATACAGACAAGTTTTTAATGATCAGTGTGTAGAAGATTGTCTTTGGTGTTACATACTACATTAATAGAAATTACTACTTTAATGATTGTTTGTAACTGGGTAGTTTTCCCTGTAGCACATCAGGAAGAGGTCTGGCTAAAATAACAGTGCAAAGGATACTTAAGTGTATTGGAGAAGAAACACTCACTTGACTTGTGAGGTAGGTAGGATAAATGTCACTGCTATCTTAGCCTGGTTTTCTAGGCTCGTGATCTTGAGAGTGAGATAAATTTTCTTGGCTTGGTGTTTGTCTGTTCAGGGAGTTCATACTGACCCATTGCCATACCTGTCATTTGGAATCAAGTGCAGCTGGTGTTCGGGGGATATTATTGGAGGATTTAGGGAAAGGTACCGAGGTACATTGGTGGTAATGGTTAGAATATGGGTTAACTTTGTTCCACTGTTCATGAAACAGTGCAGAGGGAGAAAAACATCAAACTGAGAAAACTTGGTGGCAATATGGAGTTGGATATAATTCTTTATTTTTGCTTTCTCTTTCCCATCCTCTGCAAAACAGAGCTAAAAATTGACCGACATAGTATATTTATATTTATTTCACAGTTTAGCTTTAGTAATTATCAGTGTTAAAAATAGAAATTGTGTCACATATTAAGATAGTTGTCATTTAATTTGGCTAAAATACTGTATATAAATGTTCAGGCATACCTCTACATTTCCCAAGCAAATTACTTGTAAAGCAGGAAATTCCTTTTCACTTAAGCACTAGAATTAAATGCTTAAAGTTTGGGTACAAGCTATGAATCAGTTGTGGTACTCATGTTCCTTTGAGGTCTCACTTCAGTTAAAACTGCCGGTTCTAGCACCAAGCAATATTTATTATAACATTTATTGTGAAAGTTTTCCTTGGAAAAAGTACCCCTGTGCAGCTGTATAGTCTGTCGTGCTGCTGATGGTGAGCCACTGGCTGTCCTTTGGGCTGGTCTCAGTCTCTCCACTCCCACCTGTCTCATCCCCTCCCTTGGCCACGCTGCCGCCTTCCTTGTGCTGCTCGCAGTCTGGTGACCTGGGCAGCCTCCTGCTAACCTGATGGCATCCAAGTTTTCAGCTAAGGGCATTTTCTCTTTGTTTGTACTAATAGGAGAGAAATGCTAATTCAATTCAAGCAGACTGAGATAAGCCTGCTGCTTTTGACCAGTGTCTGCCTTGTGTGCATGAATGTGTTTGTTACACACCTGGAGACTATCCGATGATATTCTGCATTTTTTAAAACTCTTCTCATACTAAAAATCACATGAATAATTAACTACCAAGTGATGTTTAATTTAAACCAGTCCTGCATCGTTCTTGCGATTTTTGCTGTGTAATCTTAGCAAAATGTTAGGAGTGACAGCACAAGTAGAGAAAATATAGGCTCACATGATTACACTGCTGTCTTGATTTCTTACAGCCTCTTGTTCATATGCTGAGGGTGACAGATGGTGACAATTGAATTTTTCAACGATGTTCTGTGGTACAGCTATGAGTGAAGCTTTAGGAGAGATGTGTGCAGCGTGTCAGCTAGATTTGGGCCATGTTTTCTGGCAATAAATAATTAGGACTAAAAATGTATGGATTCTATTCCAAATTCTGGAAAAGGTACTCCTGTCTTACAGATCCTTTTGCTGTCACTGTTTGAGGTTTTTTTTTTCCCATTCTGAAGTAACTCAGAGAGGATAGCAATTTAGAAAAGGAAAAGAATATGATTGTATATAATGTTGGAGATGCAAATGGAATTATAACATAGCTTGTTACACAAAAAAAAAAAAGGTATTTATATAATCTAAGGGAAAAGTTGAATTATAATTCTCTATAAGGAATAATAGAATCATTTAGGTTGGAAAAACCCCTTAAGACCATTGAGTCAAATAGTAAATTTAACAGTACCAAGTCCACCACTAAACCATGTCCTTGAGCAGCACTATGCATCTATATATCTTTTAAATGTTACCAGTGATAGTGTCTTAAGACATAAACAATGACATAAAAGGAAAAGATACAATGAAAAGCCAAAACAAATTTAGCAGAAGTTGTGGAACAGCTACACTCTTGTATTTTGTTCATCCAGAATGGTTTGGATTCTAATTAGTGTAATGCCTGGTAACTGCCATGACAGGAATCCAGAAAATACTGAATTTTGAAATTTGAAAATTGAATGCTTAAGTCTTGCCTGTACATTACTGTATTTTTTTCCTTTTGTATTTCCCCACCTGAAGTATGGCACTCAAGTTTAAATTTAATGTTGTTGCAGCAAACATGAAGGAAATCACTCATTTGGGGCTACAATACATGAAAATGACCTAAAGTACTTCTGAACTTCTAAAGTTGCCTGAACTTCTAAACAATGCTTATGTTTGCTGTCTGGAGTTTTTTTGTTTGCTTTTCTCCAGTTTTTATTGACTTTTGTATTTTATTGACTTGCACATGATTTCAGTACACACAAGGAAAAACAAATTTTTATTTTTATTACTTACAGTATTTAGACTTCTGAAGCCATGGGAGTAAAGGTCCAGAGACCTCGCTGCTTTTTTGACATAGCCATCAACAATGTACCCGGTAAGAAAATGAAAATATCGATTCGGTAGCATGATGTTCATATGAGATATGAGTAAGAATAATACAAATACCATTTAACGTCACAATAAATATGGTGCGTTTTTTTTTCTAGCTGGAAGAGTGGTCTTTGAATTGTTTTCAGATGTGTGTCCAAAGACATGTGAGAATTTTCGCTGCCTTTGCACAGGTTTGTAGATTTTATTATTTAGTCTGTAATTTTTAATGGAATACCCTTTTAACTAGTTTGATGTCTGTTATTTTTCCTGACATTTTCTTAAAACATGAAAATAAGTTCAACATTGGTTCTTGACACCTCCGAAGATTTAGCCAACTGTACACATACGATCATACACATATGATGGAGAGTCAAAGCAGTTGTAGCTTTGGCTTAGTATGTTGCTGGGAGTATGCACTAACCAACTTTAAATACAGGCACTGTAAGCTGATTTTCTGTTACTAGCAGATATTACTGCTCACATTATATAACATCATCCAGTCTTGAAAGGTAGCCAGCAAGAGGTCAACCATGCAGACTTACTTTTCAGTCTTATGATACTTTGAGGAATTTGAAAGGTAGTGCTAGTATTCATCAGTTCTTTTTCCGTTATTTTAATTTCTTGATGGAAACTGGTGATTTCTACTGCTATTGAAAGTTTATTTCTTGAGGAAAATACTCAGAAGATTCTCTCTTGGAAACATTTACAAACAGAATTATTTTCCTGTGGACTGCATACTTTTGTTGCAAATGCTGACAGCTTAGCAAACTTGAGTTTATTGTCGCAAGAGTAATTTTGTGAATACATAAGTAGCATACGTACTTTCTGTCTTCAGCTTTTTCTGCATCCTTTCCTTCCAGCTTGGTTGTTTTTCAGGTCAAGGGTCTGTAGCTGTTAATAGTGAATCCCTCAGCAGTATTAATATGATCCGAATCAGGTGTGGATACATAATTACATTCATGTTAACTAGAACATGTAGTACACCATTCAGGATGTCTGCAGGAGTGTAGCTTTTATCTGATATGACATTACGTTTACTGGCACAAAATCAGATTATCAAAATTTATTAACAAATTTGAACTTTAATGATTTTTAAAGGCTGTGACTACCTTAACACATGACTGTGGCATTCTTGATCAGCTGTCAACTGCCCAGAAGTCAGATTATTGAGTAAAGGTGTTGCTCTCTGCAACTGCCTTAAATTTGTGAATTGAAGTCTTTGACCAGCATTTCAGGTCAGCAACAAGTATGATTAAGTTCACCCTTTGTTGCTGACATCCATAATCAAATTCAGATCCTGAACTATTTTATTGCCTTAACACATATAAGAATAGTGAGAAAAATATGCAGAAAGTTTGTGATATTGATCATCAGCAAACTAATTCAAACTTTTAATTTTTATTTGTTTTCCTTACTCATCTTTTTTTCTGTCAGTTTTGAAAAGTGTATGCTATCTTCATGAAACAGGGATCGACAGCTGCATGTTTTCCTGGTGTACGCCAAGTTAGTGGAACATATGCAACTTCACATTTATCAGAGTTCCCATTAAAAGTGGGTTTTTTTCTAGCTATTCAAATCCATATGGAGACCAGTCTGTTACAGATTAAGTTCAGAGGCAAGTGCCCTTGACAAAAGCTGCCAGTTTAATAGCTCAGGATAAGATCGTAGAAGATACTGTCTAACAGTTTGCCAGCATGGAGAGGAAGTGGTCTTCCCTGGGAAGTCCCACGGATTGCCTGACTGTTACCTTGGGGTTTGGCTCTGCTGTTCACAGGACCCACCATGAGCCATTCACCTTGCTAACTCAATAGAAACCTTACCTCTTTGAGGGTAGCAGGGAAAGGCTGTTACGTTGTAGTTGAAGCAGTCTGGTGTAAGGGAGGAAGATGGCAGTTGTCATCATGAGTGGGAGAGGGAATGAGAAGAGTCCTCCTTCCCCCTGCCTCTTTGGCTTTCTTACAAGCTGTGTTTTAACTACAGATCCGAGTGTTTCTTGCATGTTTCTGAGCAATACCAGTTATAAATGTAAACTGTTTAATTTCAGTCAAACTGTGTGGAAGAGACCAGAGTTGTATACTAATGTCAATAAGGAGTTCTTCTGGTATAACTGTAGAGAGATGATGTAGTTTCTGCACTGCTTTCTTAAATGGCAGTTTCTTACTGGTATTGCAGGTGGGTGTCCGCCTCACAAGCTGGTTTTTCAGGGCATAGTAGATGACTTTGGTTAAGTGCTTACATAGCCCTTTTTTTGTAATGAAGATTCTACAGATGCAAAGAGTAATTTTTGGTTTTGTTCATTCTCTTCTTTAGGTGAAAAGGGTACAGGAAAGTCCACCCAAAAGCCATTGCATTACAAAAGTTGTCTGTTTCACAGGGTTGTGAAAGATTTTATGATCCAAGGAGGTGACTTCAGTGAAGGTATGATGTGAACCTTTAAAGAAAACTTTAATGTTTTTGTAATAAAACATTGCAGAAGTTCTGTATAGAACCATTTACTTATGTTAATTATTCGCTGACAGATATCACTGCTTTTTTCCCTTTTTTCTGTGTGAGAACCTTTCCACGAAAACTTGTATAAACTTATATACTTCATGCACATACACACATTTTTGCTCTGTTATCTCGAATATTCAGAGAACTAAATACCTCCTATTGGAAGGTTGAAGGTGAGAATAAAATATTGTATCTGTTGCTGGGAAATAAAGAAAAAATGAAGACTGCTGCTAATACATGGGAGAATACTTTCTTGTTTTCCAAGTTTTTTGCTTTTAGATTACAAAGATGGATCATGATTGTTTGCATATCTTGAACAATAATGTCAGTGACTTAGATGCAGGTACATCGGTATTATGAAGCACCTTCCACGTAATGTGAGTCTTTTAATCATTACTTTAAATTTTAACTGTCACTTTTCCTCTTTTAAGGAAATGGCAGAGGAGGAGAATCCATTTATGGTGGCTTTTTTGAAGGTAGGAATTTTATCAGTCTGCTCTATTTTGGTGTTACAACAGACAATCACCTTTACATTCTATAGTCTCTGTTCTGTAAACCTGAATTCCATTTTTTTTAAGATCTTTTTCTGGTCTTGGAGACCTTTATCCTGTTTAAGTTATTTTACTTTTAAGATATGAACCGTTTTAATGAATGAAAAACTAAAACTGAACTCCTTTATATTTGTCCCTTTTACCAGATTTATATTTTTATTGCTGATTTTAGACATTTACTTTTGGCTTGATCAGCTAGCTAAAAGTTGGTGATAGTCTTCTCTTTGAGGGAAAAGGAGAAAGGTGTGATGAGGTTGGGTTTCCTTGCAAATTTTTATTTAAAAGAACGCATAAAGCCCTGCTTTCCTGAACCCAAAATGAATTAATGATAGAGTTTTTCGTTTCCTCACAGTCCTGGTTCTTTCTCCGCCGGTGTTGCAGAAGTTACAGTTGCTGTGTTTCTCAGCCTGTGTTTGTCTAGAATGTAGTGGGCATCTCTGTTTCTTGGAGCAGTTGTGTATTACACCGCAGCCCACGTGATGAGTAGCTGCCACCAGCAGGCCAGGTTGAGCACCTCTCCCCTCCCAGACACTTGACCATTGGTTGTTGTCTGAGCTTGCAGCACACAGGACCAGTCTGCAATTTTGTATCAGACCTTGAGTGGAACCAACGGTTTGCAACTGCCAAAAGAGGGAGGAGGCCTTACCTTGCACTGACTCTCCGATCAAACTTAAACCTGATCCAGCTTGCTAAAATGCCAGAGGTTATTGCAGCAAAAAAAATTTATATATTTCCATGTTATTGAGTGGATCCAATTAAATAATTTGGCAAGCATCAGAACCAACACAAATGAGTAGCTAGATTTGAGGAAATGTATGGCGGGGAGACATGGATAAATGAGCACAACTTCCACTTGCCTTCTGGGTTGCAAGCTGGCTGTTCAATTTGGCTGGCCACAGTATGAAACTGAACTTGTGGAAAGTTTTGCTTTTGTGCATCAATCAACCTACTCACCATACGATTAGATTGACATTTGATGCTTTTGTACAAGTGATTAGAGAGTGACTGGGACCATCCCTTTCACGGCTAGTGAAAGTAATGTTACAAATATTCTACATTTTTCTTTGTTAATGCCTGATTCTGCTACCTGTATCCAAACAGTATTGAGCAAATGCCCTCTTGTCTGAAGAATTTCCTTCCCCCAGAAGCCTTCTTGCTGTTTTGGAAAAGAAGGGAGGGGATTATCTCTTACAGGCGTCTTAAATGAAGAATAGTGATTACATTTTACACTTTTTTCATTTCGTAGTTTCACTGGGATTTAGTTTGCACCATTATCAATTATTTGCTCATAAGAAGCAGGATTCATTAAAGTTAAACTAGTTTTCTTAATGGCCAACTTGATAAATTCAATTGTGTCTGTCACACAAACAAGTTGTTTGGGATTGCTATCAGACTGGATATCCATGTGTACCAAAAAATATAAACCAACAGAATGCCTGAAAATTAGAGATTTATTAATAGTTAATACATAGCTTCTGTTCCAAAGAAAAATAGAAAGAGCAACAACTTAAACATCTCTGCTAATGTTGGTAGGAGACAAATCTTTTGTGCGAGAATACTAAATTTTAATTTTTTTCCCCTCAGGATATCCATTGATTCATATTTCTCCTTGTCATATAGAATGAACAGAATAATATGTTTTTAAAATAGCTGTTATTTTTAGTCTATTTTTAATACAACTTCTAATTCAAGTGACCAGCAGATTTATTTAATTAGGATGAATTTACTTAGACGATAGCATTTACCTAAGCATATATGGTATGCTTAAAGTAACTGAAAACACTTTCTTTAGATGAAAGTTTTGCTGTAAAGCACAACAAAGAATTTCTTCTTTCAATGGCCAACCGAGGGAAAGATACAAATGGTTCACAGTTCTTTATGTAAGTATCGAAATGTATTGAAGTGTCTTGAAATGTGTATATGGTTTGCTATTTGTAAGCTGTAAAGGGAATCCTTTTAAACATTGATGACTGGCTCCTGTGCAAAGCCAAAGTTAGTGGCTTTTTACAAAGTTGCCTGGAAGTAGCCATTTTCCTAATATGCTTATTTTTCCCCTATCTGTGTTTAGTATTAATTTTCTGTGCAAAAGGGCTTTTGGTAGTTTTCAGTAGCTGTGTTCTAACTTGGGCAATAAAGCAAAACTGTTAGTTCCTTGTAGAATTCTTAGTACTCTAATGAGGTGTTTTCTGGAAGGAAGCAAAACAGCTCTGGGGGCTCTCAAAAGTAGTACAGGGCTTTTTTTAATCACAAATTAGCTTTCCGATACAGTTTTATTTATAGCTAAAACTTAAATTCTTAAAATACATTGTAGTAGACTCTTAATAAATTATCTACAGAAAACATTCTCAAAATACATCACTCTTACCCATGTTTCATGGCCTTAGTTAACATAACGAGTTGTGGATGTCAGCATAAAAATCTTATTTTGGGATTTCTAAGTGATCATTATTCCAATCATGCCAGTTTTCTACTCTGCCATAACTGACATGTATGCCTTAGTAGTGCTAGCATAGGGGAAAGCTGAGAGAGAGTCAGTTCTGCTTCTGTGTCATATAATTTGTACATGCAGATACGTTTTCTTCCAGTGTTTTCTGGTTATTTTCTAATGTGTAGAAGACTACTTGCATTTTTCCTGCAGATTTTTATATTTGTTTCTGGTAGTATTTATATAATTTAATAAGTAGAAACTTAATATATCTTACATGAGGATTCTGTCTAAAAATTTATGTGCTATTTCAAGTTTTTTTCAGTAAAATATAATAATCAAAGTGTTTCATTGAATAGGTAGTTTAACATATAAAACATTAAATATTTTTAACTGCACATAAACTTAGAGTGATATATTGGTTTTGTTGAATTTTATTAGTGCACTCAAAATAATGTTCACCTTTCTATGTGTAGATGATATGCTTCAAATGCTGACTGCTTTTCACTAACACTGACTTTGTCTTTCTCTTTAAATTAAAATCTGGAAACGTCAGAACAACTAAACCTACGCCTCATTTAGATGGGTAAATATCTCTTATTTTCTTCTTACATTTGTTTGGGAACTACGTTCAGAAAATTAAGTGCTAAGAATACTTATTTTTATTTGCATTCTTCAGGCATCATGTTGTTTTTGGACAAGTCATCTCAGGTCAGGAAGTTGTGAGAGAAATAGAAAACCAGAAAACAGATGCATCTAGTAAACCTTATGCTGAAGTACGCATACTGAGTTGTGGAGAGTTAATTCCAAAATCCAAAGGTAAAGTTGAACTGTACATATGAGGAAATTTTGCTTGGTTTCTTCCATGTTGCTTGCTTATAAAAATATTTAGGAACTTACTCATGATAGATATTAGCGCAATAGGTGAAAAGTGTTGCAGAGCAGTTTGTCTTCTAAAGAACTTAAAAGTTGTTGATGCAAAAGACATAAAATAACAATCATACATGCTTTTTTCCAAAGCTTCTCCTCTCTTGAGTTTTCTTATACTAGCTAAGTTTTAGTATAAAGCTGGCAAGCACTTGTCACATCAAGTAGAGTGCTATGTTAAGAAGATTGGTGACAGTATGACTTCATTTGATAACTTCTACTTCTCAGAAAATATTGAACTTGTTTCAGGTTGCTCTAAGGTAACTCTCCAAAACAAGCTCATAGATTAGAAAAGCCTGGATTTGGCCCTTTAGCTCAGACACTTTATAGGTTACTATAAACTATTCTTAAGGAGAAATATGACAGAACCTGCCATTCATTCTGGAAGGGATCTCCTACTCTGCCATTTCAGAACTGGACACAGTATGAGGGCTTAGATGAAGCCTTATTTTCTAAGAGAAGCAGAATCTAAGATGTTCCTGTCACCATGGAGAATCTCATCAGTGGAAGCCCAAGATGCTTGTTTTGTAGGAACTGTGGTTGGGGATTCTGCTGCTGTTTCATTCATAGCGTGTTTTTTTGAGATGTACTGTGAAGGGTTGCACCAAGAATATTGAAGCACAGCAGAAGAAACACAGTTTGTTTGGCCAAAGGAAAATACAGGCATTTGAACTTCAGCTTCTTGTTTTTTCACCTCCCTTTTGTTCATGTACTGTGATATTTGGCAGAATGACTTTGGCGTCTGAAGTGATCTCTTCAATACCACAGAATTCCAAGCAAAGTTATCTTTTGGCTCCTGACTTCTAAAAGGTTCTAAGTCATGCTATGTGTTAGGATACAATTACAGTTTTTTTCAACAGTACTCAAGAGCATGGCATCTCTTAGGAAAGGCACAGGTGATACAACTAGAAAATAAAGCAGAGCAGATACAGGACTGGTGAAACTAGGGATGAGATACCCACTTACGTAGATGTCTTCGTCAGATTGCCACACTCCCTTTCAAGTCCACTCTAGAACACTTGAATGACTAAATAAAATTTTTGGCACTGAGCAGTCTGATGAGTTACAGCCTCTTGGCAGGGCTTTAAAGTGCTTGTCATCCAAAGAGTGAATGAAATAAATACAAAATAATTTGTTTTCCCTCTAACTTCTCTTAAAAGAGAATAGGCTTCTGGAAGGATTTGACTTGCCTTGCCTTACCCTTTGGTCTGTGTCCTTGTACCTCTGACTTAGTACTGCTGTATTCCTGGCAGCTCTGATTCCTGTAGCTGGCCTGGTGTGCCATGGAGGGAAACTGATACCAGGGTGATGGGATGGCCCACTCTATAAAGGTATAAAGCTCAGTTCTAGATAATGATGGACAGTAGGAATGTTTGGAGAACAAGAAGCCTTGTGCACCAGGATCAGGCACGTGAAGGGCAGAGCTGAGTGTGGGTGAAGACAACAGCTCTGATGGGTATTAATGCACAGCCAGCCTGATAAAGATGCTGTGTGACAGGCCATGGTGGAAATTCTCATGTGTGGAGAATCCTGCTTTTGAAAGGGGAAGGCTCTGTGTGGGACCTCCAGTGGGAAATGGGCCACTACTGTGTGAGATGGTGACATGGCTGGAACTGTTCATTAAATGCCCAGCATGGAACCACTGATTGTTCCACTGAAGCAGTGGAAATAAGAGGAACAGTGTGGCAACACATCAGCTGAAGTAATTTTGCCAAGCTGATGTCCAAAGGTCACAAGTGGAGCAGGAGAAGCCCTTGGACTTGTCAGTTAATGGACAAGTTGTCAGTTAATGGAAGGGGAATCCAGATAGGAGGAGCAGCTTTTGGGACACAAGGTCATCAGCAGAGAGTCATCTAACAGTGGAACTATTTGTAGTACAGACTATGGAAGGCAAAATGGAACTGATTTTGTGAATTATGATGCAATTACCAGGGAAGATTGCTTCTAAGAACTTGATTTTGAGATAAAGGAGTAAGGGTATTGCCTGTGAGGGAACTACAGTGATGAATTTCTGTGGGAGGGTACATTAGGATAGCAAGGGAGTCTTAAATATTTGTTGTATGAGCTTGTCTGGTAGGCAACACGAAGAAAGGGAGTAGGTCTTTATGGAATGAAGATAGAACTGATACTTGGGTTTCACAGGGAAGCTAAGATGGCACTAGCAGAAGGAATCACAGTAAAAGCAAGGTGCTTGGTATGAATGTATTTGTCATAGGTTTAAGTTGAGGGAAGGCGATCTGATTTTTGGGTGTCACGATGAAAAGCCAGATGAAGTGCTTTACGAGCTATGTAAATTATCTCCTTATATAGAAGAATTGGATTTATTTAGGGATGAGTGGATGATGACTGAGCTATGTTACTGGATGCTATAAATTGAATGATACAGTGATCACAATCACAGTATTGCAGAGGCTTAGATAAGAAGCTTTTAACGTGGGATTTGAGAGGATGATACCTAGGAAAGTAGTATGTTTGTCATATTTTCCTTTGGATTTTTGGTTTTTTTTTTTTT
>VZRF01009540.1:233417-276369 GCA_013396875.1 Vireo altiloquus | reverse complement strand
TTTTTAGTTCCTCAAAGTTGGAGGAATAAGTAAAAATTGGAAGATTAAAAAAAATTTTAAAAATCATTTCTTTGGCCAAGTGGTGTATTTTTAGATCTTAAAGTTCTGGGGAAAATCCAAAGATGTGGGGAGGTAAAAAAGAGGAAGAAAGCAAAGTATTAACCCAGTATTTAGAAAGGTTATTATGGACTAGCTAAGCTAATATAGTTTACAAGAAAAACTATGGAACAAAACCCACAATGTTAATTTTCTTAAAGACAGGTGGAAGTTTGGTATCAGTTTTGTCGAACAGGTCCTAGTCATCAAGTGTGGCTGCACTGTTTGAGGTCGTATGCCTTTGCTGAAACAAGGTCATCTGGGACACATCAAGACTGTAGACCACTGACATACTGATTCAAAACCAAAGAAAATTAAATGGCTTTGGGCAGTGGGCAGTTTTTAATGAGAGCCTCTAGTGAAGATTCCTCATGAAAAAGGAATTTCTAGGGGATTCTGCACGGAGCAGTGCTAGGCTTGATTCATGACCTTCATTGGTGTTATAGGTGCCCCTGTAGAATCACGGCTCCTAAAAGTGTGCTTTCTGCAATTGAGGTAGATTATGGCTGCATTCATAATTTATCAGGTTATTTGATTTGCTATAAAGTAACTATTTGCTTGTCACTGGGAATTACAAGATGATGTGGTTTGTTCTGACTTTTATGCCTGAACCCAACTGTTTTCTGGCCAGGTCATTTCTTAACTTCAGGCCATGGGGCTAATGTAAGGCTTGCTACAGTCCCACACCTGCTGAGATACAAAGAGCACTTGTCTGTGGCATGCAGTGTGATCAGGTAGTTCCCAAAGTCTGACAAATACTGTAGGTCACAGTGAATGGAGTAGGAAGTGATGTATCTATATCAGATGTGGTCATAAGTTGAAAGCTGATCCTGAAGGTAATGAGCTGGAACATTTGGACTGTACATAGAAGTCTGTTTCTTGATGACCTTCATGTTCCAGGATTGGTCTCATTTGTTGTAATCTGTAGTTGGACAGTACCAGTTTGGTTCAGTATTCAAAATAGCATTTGCTGCTGGGTAAGAGATAGTTAGATGTCACCAGAAAGTCTATCCAAACCCTCTTGTCAAATATTCTTTGTTCTGTAACTAGTTCTGGACTTTTTAGTTTTGTTTGTTGTTTTGGGGGTTTTTTTCCCCATGCCATTTCACTCCCTACCTGCCATATGATTTCCCAACTACATCTGCCATTGCCTGCTTGCTGCACAGTGGGAATCACATTATATTTGTTGAGGTAGTGGCTCACTAAGTTGCTTCCAGATCTCTCTATTACTTACTTACTTTAAAGTATTGACTTTAACATACCTGAACTTGTTACGAGAATGCAGATAAAACTGTCACATGTTTTGACATACTTAAAACATAAGCAGGAGGAAGAAAATACAGGAAATCACTGCATTTATTAATGCCTTATTCAGACATACCTGAAATTGAGCTTGGAGACATCTTGTTTTGCCTGAAGGCATGTAGGAAACACTGTAGTGGAATATAAGGATTTTTTTCCTTTGAATGGACCAAAACTGAGGGTGTAATAGATCAGAAACATTTAACTTTTGAAATACTTCTTATATTCTTAGTATTTAGAGGTGAGGTGAGATGATTCTTTTTGTTTTGTTGTGACCTGGCCTACATCAGGCTCCTTCAATTGAAATTAATTAGAAAAATGGTTTTCTTTTATAAAAATGTACTTGTTGCATTCTGTAAATAGATAAGTATTTAGACTATCTAAAACTGATACAAAATATTACAGAGACATTTTTTAAATATAGTGCTAAAATAAGGATGTTGAGCAAAAGTTTGAGAACAGAGAGCAGTTATCTTGGTCTGAACCTACAAGAAAATCAGAAATATAAGGGAGATGTGTCTTTTGGAAGCCCTTAAAGCATCCTTAAAGCATTTTAAGGGCTTCTGCAAGAAGCCCTTAAAACATCTGATGAGAACGAGCTGATTTCGATCAGCAGGCTGCCCTAAAGTGGTAAGACTGCTTGCTAGTTTATACTGCACCTGGAAATGACTGGAAGTCCACTATACTCTATAAAGGACAGAAGTTTTTTAGTTGATTGTCAGTCTTTGGTTAGTCTGTATCAAGTGGGGCTTGTGAATAAACACGTAGAAAACACCATGTGTAAGTCACAGAATTACAGAATATTCTGAGTCAGAAGGGGCCCACAAGGATCATTGAGTCCAGCTCTTAAGTGAATGGCCCATACAGGGGTCAAACCCATGATCTTGGTGTTAACACCATGCTCTCAGTTGTCACACAGCTGTGATTTTTGTCTGTGGTGCTAAGCTGAAAAATGAGTGAGATTTAGTGCAATGAGATTGAATTCCATCCACTGTACCAGTGGGGGGATTTGGTAGTGATGTAAGGTGGAAGAAAATATCCATAAAGAGTATAACCATAAAAAGAGAGGCCAAGATTGTTTCTGTTGGGATGTGCACCACATATCTGATGCAGTTTCATGAATTAAGCTCCAGCTAGCTTGTTGGCCCCCAGAAGTGTTATGTCAGCCTGTTTGATTGGAAGTGAGTGTGCTGCATCACTGTGAAGGGGAAATCTTTCACCACTCTCTGTATCACTGCAATGTAAGACCTGACAGAATAGGATAGTGAGCTAAGTTCAGTGAGTATTTGGTTTAGTCTCTGCCTCTTATTTTCTGTTTCAGAATTCATCTTGTTAGTGATTTGATTAGTGAGTTTTAGCTTCAGCTGAAACCTGAAGCTAAAAAAATTTTTTTATAAACAATCTATAAATAAATTTTAAATAATTCTTTGTATGTACCTTATGTTGAATAAAACTTCATCAGAAAACTTACATGGGTTTTCAAGTTCTTATCAGTAAAAATTTTAAGCTTAAAGTTTCATAGATCCAAATTCTGAAAATGTCTTCTTTTTCTAGACATATCCTTTATTGCACTGTGGAGAAACAGTGATTTCACCAAAATTTCAATTTGTTCTTAAGGATTTTGATGAAGTAATCTCATGGCACGATATATAAGAATCTGAGGCAGATACTGGATGAGATGATTTTTCTGAGATTAGTTTAGAAGTGTTTGATATTAAAATGTGTCTTTGCTATTCTAATCTAAAGCCAAGAAAGAAGAAAAGAAGAGACACAAGTCATCTTCCTCATCCAGTGACTCAGAAAGTTCAAGCGATTCAGAATCATCTTCTGATTCATCATCGGATTCTGAGAGTGCTTCAGAAGAGAAATCTAAAAAACGGAAAAAGAAACACAGAAAAAATTCCAAGAAACATAAGAAAGAAAAGAAAAAGAGAAAGAAAAGCAAGAAAAGGTCAGTTTTGAGATTTGTTTTGTTACATGTGCACCATTCATGTCATTCTCCTGTCTTATAACTACCACCTACGTTTCTGTAAACTAGCACAGCAGGTTTTGCAGTCTGGGAGATAGTAGGTTTCCATACACAAGAATAAATATTCTGATGTGCTCCTGAAGGGTATGTTCATGAGCATATGTACTGCAGCTTGCAAGGGAGTAAAGGAATGGACTAAGACTTCAGTTGGCTTGAGAAGTTGAAGCAGTGGTAGGTTTGAAGTAGGTAGGGATAGCTTGTTGCCTGACTTTAGTTCTGTACAATTCAGTTTGTATCATAGGCAGTGGAACTTACGAAAATGTAGTATGCAGGCTTATAGCAAAATTAAACATAAAATTAATAAATTCACATATGTAACAATTTTTTTATCTGATATGCCAAAACTTGCAGTTTCACTGGAAAATAGTAAAAGTTAGAAAGGACTCTTGCTTTTGAGCGTGTTGTTTTAGATCTAATAGTTTTGGTATAGTTCAGTGTGAGAGAAGTTGTCAGTGCAAGTGTCATTTTTTTAAGCTAGCAGTGAAATTTAAGAAGTGTTCACTTAGGGCAGTGCTACCTCAACGCTGTTTCTGTGTGCTTAAGCCCATTTCACAGAAGCTTGTAAATTGCTTGGAATTACTATAATCTGTAGACAGTTATGTATACTAGTGTAAAATCTGAACTTTAGTCTCCTGAGAGCGTTTTTAAAAGAAAATAAATGAAACAAAAAAGTTGTATTTAGATAGAGAGTATGTGTATGTTCAGTGTTGCACCATTGGACCAAAAAAAATGTTGATCAGAAATCTACTGCAGTTGTATATTTTGGATTAAAGATATCATGGGAGGAAGAAAGTTGCTTCTGAAATAGCTCCATTTTCTGAGATTCGTGTGTTATCATTGTATATTGAATTAAGAGAATTTCTGAATTATTTAAATAGATTGAAAGGTCTTCCCTCATCCAAATATCTCATTATGCATATTTTCTATATAAAAATAAAGCTCATCCAGTGAAAGTGAAGATGAAAACACTGAAGCACAGCCATTATCTACTGTCCGTCCTGAAGAAATTCCTCCTGTACCTGAAAACCGGTTCCTGATGAGGAAGAGTCCTCCTAAAGTAGATGAGAAAGAAAAAGAGAGAAAAAGCAGAGAGAAGGAAAGAGAAAGGTAATATATCTGGTTTAAGTCTGACTATGTGCTGACAATGGTATGGTCACATTACTGTTTTAGAACTCCAATGTTGAATCTTTTTCATATTAAACAGTTCCATGTTGTAAGCACTGCTGGATGAAAAATAGATTTCTCCCTTTATCGGAAGCTATTGTCTTTGTCCTAGAACAAAGGCATAGTCTTTGAAAATGGTTTTAGTGAATAAAAAATGTGTAACGACTGCTCAACTTCATTTAGAATGCACTGGAACTATCCAATCTGAATCTATAATTTATTCTTTTTTCATGGAAAAACCTGGAAATCTTGTAAAATTATTGGGGTCGCAAACCTGAAGTTCTGCTGTGTAGATGTTACCATCTGCAGTAAAATAAAATTGTATGTTTTCATCTAGTTTCTGAAGAGATTTTAATATTGATTTTCCTTCTTTTTTATTGTACAAACAATATCATTCTTTTAAAATTATTTTTAGTAATCTATCGAATTCACAGTCAACATACCAGAGGAGGCTGTTAGTCACCAGATCTGGAAGGAAAATAAAAGGAAGAGGACCAAGGGTAAATGTTTATAATCTATTCTTCAAAATAAACAAGGGGGTAGCACAGTCTCACTGCTGCTGTTACTAACCATATTCATTGGGATAGTTGATTTAAAAAAAAAAAAAGTGCATCATTATTGATTTGGGGACTGAGGCTTAAAGGAGGACAGAAAAAAAATTAAATTACCTGTTTGAATTCTGGGTCTGTTTGAAGAAGGGGGTGAGAAAAAACCATAAAAATGCTTATTTAAATTAATGTGGTAATATTTAAATTGGTGAATAAAATTAAAAAAAAGTTCTGGTGAACACAGAACCAATAAAACATCAGTGCCAGGAATGTGGGGAAGACTTCTCCCCTTTTTGGCAGAGGGGAGCTGTCAAATTGACTCGTCTAAAATTGTGAAGCCATAGGCTGTGTGCTGCATGTAGCAAATGTTTTTAATAACTGAAGTGTCTATCTCTCAAATTGTTAGAAAAATCCTTAAGAAGTGTGAAGTATTGTTTTCACATTGCCTGGCAAAGATGAGAATTTTCATTGTTAGTAAACCGCATTAGCATTTGTTCTAATTAAAAGTAGCAGAAAACTTCTCATCAGACAATAAAAATCCTGAAGTAGAAGTTACCTTAAAATCAGTTATTTGATCAGACACTGTATTCCTGCTTTAGTTGAATGTGTGATACTTTTTACAGTAAGTTATTAACTTGTCAGTGGAAACTTGGTATATACATGTGAAATGTCATGTTAGGTGCTGTGTAGAACTGACTGCCAGGGGCTGAAAATCTTTCTTAGGTGTCACAGCGTGCGAAATTCAAACTTAGGCACAATTTTCTCTTTTTGCCTCCAAGCGTTACCGGACACCTTCCAGATCTAGGTCAAGAGATCGATTCCGGCGCAGTGAAACTCCTCCACATTGGAGGCAAGAAATGCAAAGAGCTCAAAGAATGAGAGTGTCTAGTGGAGAAAGATGGATAAAAGGAGACAAGTAAGATTATTTCTTTCTGGAACATGTGCATGTGTATTGAGTTAGGTTTTTTTTTAATTTCTTTTTTGTTGTTGTTTATTTATAAGTAATACCTGTCATCTTGGATTTTCAATTACACTTGCTTTCAAAAAATCAATGTGCTGACTTGGTTATTCCGTTATTTAATTGTGTCTGAGTTTAACCATGGTACTGTAAATAGATAGTTATTAATATAAATGACCTGATGAGAAGTTTTAGTTGTGAAGCTGTCTCACTTCTGGCTTAATTTTTCAGTGCGGAGGGAATTGAAAACATTTAAAAAATTGGTTTTTTTCTCTCCAAGGAGTGAAGTAAATGAAACCAAGAAAGATAATCAAAAGAGCCCAGGAAGAGGAAGAGAGAGAAAAATATCAGACCACAGGCAAGTTTCTGAAAGTCCAAGCCGAAGAGGGGATAAAGAGAAGAAAAAAGATCACAAATCCAGCAGTAAAGACAGGGATACAAGAAGAAATTCAGAAAAAGATGACAAGCATAACAAAAGCAAGGCCAAGAAGAGAGCTAAATCTAGAAGCCATAGTAAAAGCAGAGAGAAATCAAAAAGTAAAGAAAGAGACTCCAGGCACAGTAGACATGATGAAAAGAGACTAAGATCAAGAAGCAAAGAGAGAGACCATGAGAAAGGTAGAGAAAAAGAAAAGCGCTATGATTCTAGAGGGAGGGAGAAAGAAAGAAGTAGGAGCAAGGAGAGAAGTAAAAGAGCAGGCTCAAGGAGTAATGAACAAGAGCATAGGAAGAGCAAAGACAGGGAGAAACGAAAGTCAAGAAGCAAAGAGCGTGAGCATGCGAGAGGAAAACACAGCTCCAGCAGCAGAACGCGAGATCGAAGCAAAAGCAGAGATAGGGGTAGGAGAGGAAGATCAAGAAGCAGGGACAGGGATCGCAGTAGAAGTAAAGACTATTCACGGAATAGAGATAGAGAAACAAGAAGAAGAGGAAGATCAAGAAGCAGAGAAAGGAGAGGTACACCAGATAAATACAGAGGAAGAGAAAATAGGAGGAGGAGAGAATCAAGGAGTTCAGAGAGGGATGAAAGTCAAAGCAGGAACAGAGAGAGATATTCAAATAGGGAAAGTAGAAGCTCATATAAGAGGAATGAGAGTGAAAGCCAAAGGAAGAGGCGTTCAAAAAGCCGTGAAAGTAGTAGTCCTGAATCTAGCAGAGATAAGAAGTCTAGTAGAGATCAGGATAGAAGTCCAGACTCAAAAAAAAGAGCAAGTAGCAAAGAGAGAGAATCAAAAAAATCATATTCACGCAGCAGTAAAGAAAAGGAAAAGACCAGATCCTCAGCAGAAAAAGAAATAAACCAAAAATCAAAGAGTCAGGAAAGAGATCATGCCCCTAGTAAGGATAAAAAGTCTGATCGTGAAACAAGTCCTGGAACAGATGATGACAGGCATGGATGAGTTTGTGGACTTAATGTTTCCATTGTCTCAAAGTTTTAGAGACATTTTGGGGAACGCCTTTTTTAAAGATGCGGACTTCAGTTTGGTCTTTTGATAATCTAAAACCTGGATCATTTGTACTGCTAAAGTTTTAATAAACTTGAAATGAAAAACAAATTACATGTGTAATACAGTGTGCTGTGTTTTAAATATTTCATTGGATTATGTATCCTTCTTGTGTGTTGTCAGCTAGAAAGGGAAATTCCATGCCACTTTTATTTTTTACCTAATGAACATAATTCAGTGCAAGCAATGGCTGCCTGCAAAGAAGTTTGTTCCATATAAGAAGAAATCTGCAGATATACTACATGTCATCTTAAAGCTAGGAGAATATTGCAAGATGTCCATTACTCCAGTCTTGCTACAGGTGTATTTCAGTAGGTATAAATCCTAAGGAAATTTATTTATAGAGATAAATTATGTTAGTTTTTATTGTAATCACAAAGTGAATTAATTTAAGTAAATCTTTATTGTTTGTACTTTTGTCACTGCCAGCAGTAGAATTCATTCATGTTGTAAGGCAGTCATCTCTCTCTGGGAGTTATTTCCTTGTCCTAAAAAAATTTTTAAGTGCTCATCAGTGTAACATTTTCCCCTGTAACCTTTTTCCATTCCATGCTTTTATGTTTGTCTACTGCAGAAATGGACACTTCAGACTACCCTGCCCCAGTCTCTTAATTAGTGGATGCACAAAGATGAAAGAGGTTACCAGAATTTACGATGGGGTCGGAATAAGGAACCAGGAAATCCTTTTGACTCTTGTTTCTTAACAAGTGCACGAGAACACTCTTGCAGTGCTCCAGTACTGGTTTCTGGAGTAGTTGAAACAGAATTTCAAGTAATGTTTTAAGACATGCTCTTAATATTTTTTTTAAAAAACCCTTAAATTTGCTTTTTTCCCTGTTTCCCCTCATTCTAAAGACTGTACTGTGAATTCCTTCTCATTCTCTACTATGCATGTGTCCCTCAAACCAGTTCTCTCCCTTTTCTGCTTTCCTCTCCTGCCTCTAGGTCCCACCCCAGTTTGTATTTCACCAGCACGCCTCCATGTGAAAGAGAAGGAGGTTGGCTTGTGTTGCTGCAGCAGTGCCCCCATATGTGCAATCCCCAAAGAGCAGCCAGTCTGTGGTAACTCAGGGCAGTGCTCCAAAAGAGGAAAGATTCAGTACAAACCCCAACACTCCTGCCAGTCCTTGGAACTGTTCACACCTAAGACTGGCAAATCTTGAAAGTTCTGAAGGGAAGTGACAAGCATTAATCTTAAGCTGTGTCAAAGCAAAACAATATTGTAACAGTTGAATTTTTTTGCCAGATCTTTCACTGGATGACACAACTTGCTTTTACTGTCTTTGTAATGAGCTTGTCAACATTTTCACTTTATAATCAGCTTTGTGATCAGTGTGTGTTTACAGCAGATTAGGAGAAATGCTGAAACTTGCTTGACATTGTGATTCAGACAGTTGTTATTCTGAAGAAAAATAGTTGTGTCTTGAAAACAAAACAAAACTGAGGATTGTGGACAACATAAGCGATGTTTTTAAAGAAAGAAAACTAGAACCGTGTAGAGTTACTTTTTAGCAGAATAGTTAGTGGAGCTGCTTTGGCTGTCAAATGCTTTTTTACTTTTTTACTGTGTTTTAGAAGCTTCTGTGGATTTTGCATTTCAGTGGTCATTTTATGCAGAATGTTTAAAAATGTTCCAAGGTCCACATGTGGGTGGATGACAGAGCTCTGTCAAGAGAACTTAGAGGAGTGAACCAAAGATCTGCATAGGGGATCTCTTCTGTCTGAACTTTGTAGGACTTTGGAGAAGTTGTCCTATTTTGGGGGACTGTAGTAAGATAACAGTAGGAAGTTAGGCTTCAGAAAATTGTGTGGCATCTTAACCATGCATTTATGCCATGCATGCCACGTGCTTCAGAGTCTCATTTAAAAACTGTTTGCAATGTCGTTTCATTATTTTTAATGGAGCTAACACATGAGCAAGCTATTGCTGAAGAAGTTTATTTGCACTACTGAGAATATTCTTGCCAGTATCACTGAAGCTTGTATAAGCTTGCAAACAGAACAGTTCACAACTATACTGACTCTGCTGGCTGTAGAAGAAGGGGAGGGGAAATGCAGGCAGCCAGCAATACTGCAATCCGTAGAACTTTTTTCTTATTGTCTTTATTTAAAATCTCAAAATGGAGATTATATCCACTTGTAATTTGCAGTTTTAACTACTTATTTCAAAAGATGCACTGGCATACCCTTTTGTATGAACTTCATTACAGTTCAGAAAATTATTTGTGCAAGTTAAAAGAACTTTAATTCCTTTATAGCACATTAAAAATTCATCTGAGTTGGTGGCACAAAGCCCATTTTCTTGTTTTTAATGTACTTTAGTTTTGTTTAAAAGCCAGTTCCACTAAATTGCAGTGGTGGGATACAGTTGCCTGTATTATATTTGGTGGTAAATTGGTTTAGTGCAGAGCACTTTGTTTAGAAACACAATTGCAGTCTTGTACAAAGGAAGGTTTGCCAGATTTATGCTTTTCTTTATCAAACTGGAAATTGAGAATGTTGATTAAGAACTTGGTGGGACTAAAGCACAATCCCAGGAACAGCAAGATGTCCCCAAGCACTAGTCAGTTCTTGCTGCCTTGTGAGGAGGCACTGACTACTGCTTTTGCAGTCCTGGAAGTGTTTCTTCCCTCAGCAACGGAGCTTTGCTGTTCTCAGCCTCACCAGGCACCTTGTGCTGTAGTCACAATATAGCTCAGTGTCACAGGTCATTCACTGGCTTTTGGCTCAGAGGACTGATGTGGAAGAATTTCAGTATGCCAGTGGTAGTAAAAACAACCCTCATGGTCTTTCCTTGTGAATGTGAAAAAAAGTATTAGAGTACAGCTTTTTCTGCTGCTAGCCCAGAACTGACCTTACTCCAGGGAATTCATGAACCCCAGGACACAATATAAAATGAGGGCAGGGATTACTGGACTGACTTTGTCAGCATATGTTTAAGTGTCCATACAGGCTTGAAATAACTTCCAAAGGTTAGACATGCATTCTCTGTTGTATTGACAACAGATGCTGACATTTCACTAATACCATGCAGCATATAAATACCTGGAATGCTGAATTTATAATTGGCAGTGGCTTTCCAAACTTTATTAGAAAGGGACTGTTATTTTATGCTGGATTCTCTGGGTATTGCCATCAACTCAGAAGCAGAAATTCTTGCCAAGGGCGAGTAGATAGAATATAGAGTTGTGTAGACACTATTACCTGTAAAAAATGTGTTGCTGTCTGCTAATTCTTTAACACAGCTATAGTGTTTCAGTTGTTGTTCTGTTTGTTTCAGTTGGTTGTTTTTAAGAAAGAAAAAAAGCAATGGTTATCTTTTAACCCTTTGTTCTATTTGCTTGTTAGAATTTTAGCCTGAAACTTTGCACTTTGTACTTGAAATCCCAGACTACAGGCTATTATTGCAGTGTTCTTTGTCAGATGCCTTGAAGAATTTGCAGTGATCCCCAATAATGTCTGATTTGTAATAGTGTCAGTCTGGCAAATGGATTTTAGGTTAATGTAAACAAAAGCAGCAGTCATTTAGCTGCCTTTTCTGGAACTGTTGATTTATTGAAGCAAATAAAGTATTTTTGGACACACCTCTAGGGGCATAGTAGACTCATTGCTTTTCCAATAGGCAAAAATGTATATTCCTGCTCTTAGGGCTTCCCTTGTAATAGAAAACCTAAAACTACACATACTATACTTTATCAAAGCAGCAGCCATGAATTTTTTGGGGGGAGTTGCTTGTTTTGTTTTGGTGTTTTGAAGGGGTTTTATTTTGTGGGGTGTTTGTCAGCCACACTTCTAGAGTAAGTGTAATGGAAATGTAAAGAACTGTAATGTACCTTCCTTTTGCTGAAAATAGTAATTTTCCTAATGTACTATTTAACAAAATTATTAAAGAAAATGCACATCAAAAAGTTTGTGAACTGCATTTTGCAAAATTTGAATCTGGTACAGTTCTGGGGTTACCTAGCATAAAACTTTTGCTTTCTATTTTGGTGCTTATGTACTTCTAGTTTAACTCTTACTTTTTACCCTTGAACAATTCATGTCATTAGGAACACTGTTTAAACAAAACTTTGTTGTGTAAAGGCCAAAAGTAATGTTCACCTGTGAGTTTGTTTTTTTTTTAAATACCATATAAAAATAAATTTTCTAGTTCTAGTATGAGATTTCACAAAAGGAATAGCAGTAATAAAATATTAAAAATGTGATGAGTTTAGACAGTAAAACTACATAAAAATAAAGATACATTTTGTAAAAGAATTAGTAAGTTGGTATCTTTCCTTAATCATAAAGTCATTATTCAAATAAAACTAGCAGGGCAATTAACATGCATAAGTTCAGAGGAGAAATCTTGAACTGCTGAATATGCATATGATTGGTTTCAAATTTATATTTGTATTCATGGAAGTTCCAAGACAAGACATTTAAAGGACAAAATAAACTGAATTAATGCAGCACCCTGATTTTGAATTTAAATTTTGCAACATGTAAAGCACTTAAGGAAACTTCCTGCTGTTTTTGGCAGGACGTTAAGACAATGCAATCCCCATTATAAAAGGTAGTCTGTATGTGGATTTAGCCATAGCTGCTATTGAAAAGAAGGGTTGAAAGGATTGGAAAGAATTAGGCATAAATTATGAACAATTTTAGGAGGAACTAGCTGATAATTGGGTTCCTTCATCTAAAAGAACTGTTAATTACACTGGCAGTATTGTGCATGTAGCATTTAGCAGAGTATTTTGTAATTAGTCTTTTGGACACTTTGTAATTCATAGTTCGTAACAGGGAAGATGATCCAGTTGTAAGCTAGGAGAATGAGTTCTTGATTTGAAGTGTGTAACTTGTGTACTAAAGTACTTCTCAGAAATAAATGCTTTTTTTTGCATATTTGTTAGTGTATTCCATGTCTGCCACATGTGCTTCTTTCAGTATTAGCATCTGCATTTAGAGAAAAGTCATATTGTGCAACCTATTTTTGTAAGTTCACAGAATATTCCAAGTTGTAAGGGTCCTACAGGGTCAGCTCTTTGAATGGGCCTTACAGGGATCAAACCCATGAGCTCAGCATTAGTAGCACCATGCTCTGACCAGCTGAGCTCATCTCAGGGTAAATCTGCTTGGCCAACCTCCAGCCTTCTGAAGTGCTGGTATTTGAGTACAGATTTACAAGGCACAGTGATTTGATGTCAGGACATGACCTCCTGAGTTAAACCAAGATGGATAAATTTTTACTGAAGATGTGAAGTCAGATTTTTATTCCATGTTACATTAGATGATAGTGTTAAATAGTAGATGTAATTAAGAATTGCTATGACAGAATGGCAAACGACAGTCTATCTATTATGTCTGTATTGCAACATATAAAAATGCAGCCATGTAATGAAGCTGATCTAGTGTCTTATCTTAATTGCAAACTCTGCTTCTTGCCAACTATGATCTATTACTTCAAAAGAGACAAGTCTTTGTGTGTTTGTGTGTGTCTGAATGTGAAGCAGAATAGTTTTCAATAGTTACAGAAGAACTGTCTGTTCAATATGAATGTAAATGGAGTGGTAACATAGCATACAGTCAGTATAGAACTGAGGGAAAGAACAACTTAGAATCAAAAAGTCACCTACAGCAGTATCACAGCCCAGCTGGTTGGCAGCAGAGTGCTTAGGACAAAACAGAGAAGTGTTTTTCCCATTTCCTGTAGTCAGGTTAGCTGAATGCTAGATACATAATGTTGCTGCAGACATCTCTTTCCCATAAAGGATTAGAAGACTAAGCCAATGCTGCAACTTCCCAACATACTATTTCTACCTTACAGTGCATTCTCCGAAGTAAAAGTAAGTAGAGAACTGTCACAAATAAAATCTACAGTCACCCTGTTATAGACAGATGCACTCAATTTTATTTGTTCAGAAGGTATTTTTGAAGTCAAAACAAAAGGTTTGAATTACACCTGGAGGCCCAGCAAAATTCAAGGAGTACAGTACAGATGAACTGATAGTTTACCTTTGGTTGTTACCTCTTGACTTTCTGAAAAGAATCTTCTGCTTTGTTGCATAATAAAATTAGACTAGTTACTAGTACAGTACAGTTACAGTACTAGTTAGACTTGTGAGCTATGGCACTTGTTTCTTGAGCTTGACTATAGGCAGGTTCTGGCAAATAGCATGTCTTGTGACTTGGTCCACAGTTAGCTTCTGCTGTTGGGCACTGATTGGTTTTGCAGGCACGTAGAACTTGGAAGGAAAGAGTGGCTAGCTTCTTATTCCTTGGTAGATGCTTCTATAGTGATCAAATGTGTTTCTAAAGAAAAAAGAAACAGTTTAGGTGTATAATTAGTAGCTTCTATTCATTGTATATGCACTGATAAATTGTAGCTGAAACTAATGCAGAAATACTTAAAAGCTTTATCAAAGATAGTTCCAAACTTTGCCCTTGTCCAACTGTGCCAGTTGGATTTTACCTTGTCTGCTCAGTAACACTTTTTTCTTCCGTACATGCTGGAATTTTTTTTCCAACCTTTGCTTATTTTTCTTTATATAGAAAAGAAGTCAGACCAGATGCTACTCATTTGGAGGGGGCAATTAATATTACGTTAACAGAAATGCGGTGTTGAATTTTCCTGGACTTGCAGTGCTGATGTTCAAGCCCTTCAGTACCTAACAATTGTTAATTTTTATGGATAACATATTGGAGCTGAGGCAATCCACAGAAAAACAAAGTGCCATTCTGGTTTATGCAAGACAGTGTCAACAAGCTACAAACAGCTATGCTTTAAGACTGCTTACTAGAGACTGGTTTGCCAGATCAGAGGACAGATGGGAATCATTCATGTGTTCATTTAATCAGTCATTAAATATCTAGTAATATCAAAGCCATGATATACCTAAACAAAAAGAAGCTTAGGTTGAAGTGGTGGCAGTGCAGTAGTGTGAAAGCAATGGCTTCACACATTACAGGTTTATCAAAGCCACAACTGATTTTAAATAGAAAGAAATGAGGGTAATTCCAAAGAGGACATCTCATATGGTCTTCTCATATCTCTTGCCTTCACCTCCCTCTACAGTCTTAGCCTTCACTGATTATGGGGATTTTTGCATGCTGTTTAGAGGTAGTGAATTTTCTGTCTCTCAAAAATACACTGCCAGAACAGGAAGGATGATTCAGTATCAGAGAAAAGGAGGAAGATTACAGACTAGTTACAGCACTCTTCCATTCAAGAGATAACAGAAAGGCCTAAGTTAATAACAGACATTTGAAAGAATTTAGCTGTTGAAACAGAGTAAATTATTTGACCTAACATGACCAGAAAGCTTTGAAAATATTTTTTTTTCTTTTTCAGAAGTATAGAGCAAGTCTGTATTGGGACATGAAAATGTTCATCCTTAATAGTCCCATGGTACCAGCTCTTCTGTTCATGGACAGTTTGTTTCCAGGTAGGTATTTTCAAACTTCCTCAGACCTGATTGGTAGCAAAGACTGTAATGTTAAAAGAACTTGCAGAGATCTAATAACTCCTACCTGGAACACTACCTAACAGTAATGAGCTGCACAGTTAGCTAATTCAAATTCCCTTAGGATATAAGGCTGTTCTCTTCCATTTCCTAGGTAGGAGTTGTATTAGATCCATGATAACAGTACTGTCTTACATGTGTACAGAGCCACCCAGGTATGAGATGCAAGACTGTTGGGAGAATACCATGTTAGTCACTGGAAGTCCACACGTTCAAACTAAAGTTGCTGTTCTACTTCCAACATTGGATCACAGGTGTGGAAAAAATCCAGTTAGATTTAAGGTCTTGTGTTTCAGTCCCTCTCAGGGCTGCCTTGCATTTCTAAGGTCTTGGCTTTCAAATAAGGCTAATACCTATTATGACTCTCATCTGCTACAACATCCTGAAGCAGAACAATATCTGAGAGAATGGTTTTTTGATCAAAACCAGTAATTAGAGTTTACTAGTCAAGTTATTTTTCAAAGCATTTTCTGATTTGCTAGCTATTAATTAAAACTTTATAGAATCATTTAGATTGGAAGAGACCTTTAAGATCAAGTCTAGCTGTTAATCCAGTACTGAAGTCCTACACTAATTAATCCATGTCCCTAAGCACCATCTACACATCTAAATACCTTCAGGAATGGTGAGTCCAGCTAGTAAGTAATACAAGAGTGGCCCTAGGCATTAAATGAGAGATACCTCTCAATTTGATTCTTCCAGGTCAGCAACGTCCCTTCTTATCAGCTACAGTTGATCTTCCTATATTTTGTTACCATCTTCAAATGGTAGGTGAAAAGGAATCTGGTGAGCAGCTGCAACAGCCTCCTGCCTTACAGAGGACACCTTTCACCAGTGACATTCCACCACTTCTGGCCATTCTGATCTCGTGTCATCATTACTATGCTTTACAGAGGTTTTACAGAAAATTACTAACTAGAATTAGTTATTTAAAACAAGCATGCAAAGCATGTGCATCTCCAAGTCAATAGAATAAATTGAGATAATGATTGCGGCTGGATTTTTTTCATGCTGAATTTGGGTAATTAATCTATATTTAGCCGACATGCTTTAACTTTACACGGGATTCCCACTTTAGGTGTACTGAAGAGTTGTTTTCTGGTACTTGAGTTTGATGGTTTTTCTGTCGATGATCAAAGTAAAAGGAATATAAACATGATGGAAGAAGGCTGTAGACTTCAAATGCAGACATACATAATCTGCAGAACAGGATGTTTCTGGAAGCTGAGTAGGAAATGAGGCTGCAATCCAATTTGTTTCTTGCTGCTGTGGAGGTAGACTGAAAACCCATTTAACTCACCAATTACATAGTAGTGAGCATGTGCAAATTTGCACTTAGGGATGCATTTGGAGCATTATCAAGCTCTGCAGATTTCAGCACTTGCTCCTGTTGTAGTCAATACTTCTTCTTAAGGCTCCAGCTTCTGCCATCACAAGGCTTTAATAAAAGCTTCCATTTCTACTTGATGAAAAAAAGCTTGATGTAATAAAATAAGCACTGGCTCAGAGAGAAAGGAAATAAATTTTTCATTAGTGAACTAAGAAAAAAAGTATTGAGGGACAATTTCACAAGTTAATTGCCATGTCTGTTTTTGTAATATATAATTTCCAAAATTAATTACTCCAAGATAATTGGAGAGAACTCTATGTGACTTTTAGTTGATAGTTCAGCAATGTTAGCCTTTTACTTTAGGTCAGAAGTGAGGCTTTGAAACAAGTCTTCATTGTTCCTACTTAGTGTGCTTTGATTCACATTACAGAATAATGGGTTGTGCTATCTGACATGGGTACAGAGTCAGTCAGCTCCACCCAGCCATGTTCTTCCATCCAAAAAGAGTGCAGCATCCCAGACCACAGCAAGACTGACCAAGACAATAACCGAATCTGTACAGGCCCTGAGCAGAGTTCTTGGCCTTGCCCTCAGGCAGAGCTTTGAGGGCCAAAGCAGGCTCTAATAGTCCTGGAAAAATGCCAAGTGTTTGCTCAGTACTGAGCAAGCTGGGGGGTCATGTACATGTAGCAGGAAGAACGTGGACAGCATTGCACCAACCATCTTCACCCACCCACCTCCCAGTTTTTACTGGTTTTAATACCGCAGATAATATCCACTCCACCATTCTTGCAGTTGTCCTAATTAGAAAGCCCACGTCTTGTTCCTTCCTTGAATTCTTGAAGAGAAGTTACATCCAGTAATGGCACTGATTCACTCACTCACTGTTTTTATCTCTGACATGCTCGATCCTGATGAAAAGCAGCCTCTCTCTGAGCATCGTAGTCCAATTCTGCTTGCTTTTCCTGCTCTTTTCTTGCCTGCTTTTCAGCCTGATGAAGAAAAGGGAATAACAAAGCTTAGTATTTTGTTCTCAACATCACCATCCTCTAAAGCTGAGAGAGGGTAAAAGCTTACAGAAGGTAAGCTGCAGCATTCTTAGTCGATACTTGGCACTTATCATCCCTCCCCACATCTCTCTTCCCTGCCACATCCCCCCAGAAAGGGTACATTAAACAGCTGAGTGAACATCAGCATTAGCTGCTGCTCTTTGGTGACCTGCCCAGAATATACAGGAGGACAGCAGTGCAAGGTTGAAAAAATATCATAATGGCACAGGACAGGATGTGATCTGTCACTGTTGATCTCTTATGACCAGCCCTCACAGTAATCCTCCCTGACTCATATGAGCCAAGTCAGCCTGGAACAGGCTTCTGTTCTGCTGCTCTAAGAGGAAGCCCATAAACCTCTGAAACACATGTATCATGCATTATCAAGTTTACAGCAGTAACCATCTCACTCCACAAACAACCTTCTTGTGGTCCATGGGTAAAGTCAGTCACCTCTCCAAAATCAGCAGCTGCAGTGCATACAGGTAAAAACCAAACAAAATAAAACATGTCCATCACACCCACCTTCCTCTCTCTCTCTCTCTCTCTCTCTCCTAGAGGAGGTCTAGTACTATGGGTTTACAAGTATGCTTTTTTCTGAAGGGATAGACAGGGTACAGCTTTTTTATTTACCATTTGCTGGAGCTGAATTTTCTGTACTTCCATGTTTGCATCACGCTGTCTCTGTTTCTTGGCTTTTTCCATTTCCAAGTAGATGCCATTTTCTGTCATCCACTGATTACGATCCTTCTCAGCCTCTTCTTTTTCCTGTCTCTCCTTTTCTTCTTTCATCTTCATCTGTAGTTTACAGAACACACAACAAAGTTAACCAAGGAGCTGGCCAGCTAAGCTGGCAGTTGTATCTCTGAGAAGCAGCCCTGGAGCAGCGCTCCGATCAGCACGGTCATTGTGGCTGGCCAGTGTCCAAGCCCAGGGTTTTCAGCAGCCCTGGCAGATGTGTGCCCAGCACAGAAGGGGGAAAGGGAGAAGGGACTCCAGGAAAGGTGTCAGCAGACTTGCTGAAGCCTGCTGATGCATGGCACCAGAGTCACCAACTGTGATCTGGGCCAGGCTCCGCAGCTGGAGTAAGCAGTGCAGAGTTTACACAAATTATGAACAATTACAGAGCCTTCCAAGTTTAAATTTTTTTGAAGAGAGGATCACATATGCTGCTGGCACCTTTCTTAAGGATTTAGTTCTAAAACTCCAGATGACAAATGAGAAGCAACTGGTGAGAACCTACATGTGTGTGTTACTCCAGATGACTGTACTAGAAACCATGGCATTTCCAAACACTATTCCTATGTACAAGTATGTGACAGAGGAGCAAGAATAGCCCACATTTCTTACCGCAGTGGCTCTGTGTTTTTCAATGGATTCAATGGCAGCCTTTTTTAAAATATCTTTCTCTTTGTTTTTCATTTGGTACTCAAGTTCTACCTCTGCAGCTCCTCTAGCAAGACGATCATCTTCAAGCTTAAATGCCTCATTCATCTGTGCAGTTAATTGTTCAAAAGCTTTGTCCTTATGCTTCTGTATCATCCTGCAGGAGAACATGAGCTACTGTAACATACCACGACATCTGCTCAGATTACCAGAGGCAGCTGGTAACTGTTGCTTGTAACAACACCAGCAATCCTACCTCCACCCCCAACAGCACCAATTACTATTGGAACTGGCAGTCATTTTTTCTGCACTTTCTACTTCAAATTATAGAAAACTTGCTTGCATCAAGTTCTGATTTTGTTGATATAACAACTGAGAATAATGTTTGTCACAAAATGAAATTGCAAGTTTGAATCTTAACACTGAAAATTATCCCTGGACCCACCTGTTAGTCTCCGCATCTTTTTCTCTTGTCAGATCAGCCATCATTTCTTTTCCTTTTATATAAGCCTTAATCTGATCATCATCTTCATCTTCTTTTTGTTTCTCTCCAGCTTTAAATATTTTCTGTTCAGCTACATATTCCTGTTTAAATGGAAAACTACTTTTATTTTCACGTAGAATGAGATTTTGGAAACATGAACTAAAAACAAATTCTAGCAAATTCTTCAGGCCTAGCCTTTAATAAGGAGTCCTTTATATCAGTGGAGAAGCTATAGAAGATAGAAACACAGAAAAAATTCTCATGATCTACTTATGATAAACTACAACAGAAGTAAAATTAGTATGTGGTTGCAGCCCCAGGCTTATAGTATCTTTATATTCTCTCCTCTACCTTCCCAGTGGCTCCAACTGTACTGTACTGTTCCCAGCCTGTGTATTATTCATATGGTGCAGTCTCTGAAGGGCTCAAACACTAAGTCTTTAGAACCATCAAAATGTAAAGCATAAGGCTTTTTGTAATGACTCAGAAATAGCACTAGTGTATCTTGGCAGTATGTATAGCTTTTGTTGCATATACAAGGTTGGGGGGGAATGGGGGAAAATTTCTATATTTGGGGTGAGGAGTATGGAAGGAAAAAAGCAAGTAGGGTTTTAGTGGGAATTCTCTCCTTTTACTCCCTCACATGGCAAATGAATCATCACAGTACCTCTGCTTCAGTTTCCGTGCTCAAGCAGTCATTGGCAGGGAAAGGGTACATGTGGTAAGTAGGTCATCACCAAGTTTAAAAGATATTGTCATACTCAGGCTATTCCCTCTCCCTAACAAAGAAAAATTGACTTAGAGCAAGTACATGGAACTGAAATCCAGTTCTCAAGTCAGGACAATCTCCTTGCTGACTCTAGCAGACTTTGTCCATTGTAGACCAGTCAAAGCTCAGGTGCCACATTGCAACTTCTAAGAGCTCTTTCTCAAACACACAGAGGAAAGACATGGCCTGCAACTGGCAGAGTAGGCATTTGATGCCATGCTACTAAAGCTGTCAGCATAAGACCCCGTTGCCCACAGTCCTCTTTATTTGTTGGTTGAGTCCAACCATCACAGCCAAGGTGAAATACTCATTTTGAACTGTCTGCTTTTCTGCTACTTACATGATGCAGCCTCCTGCGTTCAACTTTTTTCTCCTGTTCCTCTTCTTTTTCTCTCTGAATTTCCAGTTGGTACAAGTGGTTTGATCGCTGTATTCGTTCCCCTTCTCTTTTGTTTTCTTGTTTGGCCAGATCTGCCCGATCCTTGTGCTCCTTTATTCTGAATCAGAAAAGGGAAGTGAATAAATGAGCTAGGGACAGCATGAAGTAATAATGAACAGATGCAGATTATGCACATCTACAGGCACGTTAACAGTAAAAAACCCTGATCCTTTGAGGTAAAATATCAGAGATCAAAACCAGAATCAGTTTCTATAAGCTAGCTCCAAATTCTTTGGCCGAAGCTCAGTTCCAGTCTGAGGATGCTAGGGAAGACTGTACTAGCAAAAGTGAACATGACCAGTGTGTGCACTCAAATATTAGATTGAATTTGATTAGCCTGTTTAATTGTTATCCCACTCCCTGTACAACCTGGGCCTTTGCCAGCAAGCAGTCTTCAGTACCACAGCACTGTGCAGGATATGGCCATGATGCCCATGCTATTTGGAAGCGTGAAGGCTTCTAGGCTGGGGGAAGCAGCAATACTGAGGCACGCCACTTGCTCTCAGTGCCAGAATTGAGCCAGTCTTGTTGGATGTATTAGGACAGACAAAGCCTCTGACAGCAAGAGACGTTTCTGAAGCTGGAGAACAGTTACGGAGGAGCCACAGGATGAGGAAAGGTGACACGTTTTCCATCTGACCACGACGTAAGGATGATGTGAAACCCTCGCTCAAAAGCTGTGAGCCACGCAGCCCCGGGCACGGCAGGCGAGTCAGCGCCAGAGAGCTGCCCCTTCCCGCGGGCCGTGCAGCCGTGTCCCGCCCGGGCCGGGCCGGCCACGGGAAGGTTTTTAACCCAAACCGTCCCGCCCCATCCCGGGGCCCTGCCGCCGGACTCACTGCGCCAGCTGCTCCTGGGCCACGGCCCGGCGGCTCAAGTAGCGGCCACGCTCTCTCTCTGCGTCCTGGCGGGCGGCGTCCGGCCCACCGCAGTCCATCGTCGGCCTATATTCGCCGCCTCTACGGAGACGGAACGTCTGCCGAAGGGGAAGGAGGAATCCTCACCGACGGCCCGGCTGTCCCGGGAAATCTCCTTTTGCCGCCCCGGTCGAAGGCGGTGGCCGCGGCGAAGAGTGTCCTCGGGAGCGCCGAGGCGGGAAACGGCACCGGAGTGGGCGGCACCGCGCCCAGCCCCGCCCCGGGCACCGCCCGCTCTGTCACGCACCGGGGGAAGGAAGGAAGCCAGCCCGAGCCGGGGGCCGGACCCTGCTCCGCAGCCGGTTCGTGAACAACTCGTTTCCTCGCGGCGCGCCCGTACCCGGTAAGAGGCTGAAATGGCCCCTCCGCCGGTTCCGTTCTGCTCCGGCCGCGATCCGCTCCCTCCGGTTCGCCGGGGCCGCGCAGCTCGGCCTGGCTCCGTGCGCTGCTGCGCCTCACAGGAACCTTCGCCCCGCCAGGCCTGCCTGTTGCTGAGGCACAGAGCCCTTGGTGGCCCTGGGAGCTGGCTGAGGAGGTCGGACCTCTCTCTCCTTCCAGGAATTCATCCTTTGCCTTGCCTGGAAGAGACTCCTTGAGGAGGTAACTGCTGCACCTGAGAAGGACAACACCCACCTTACACTCAGGGTTTTTAGTGTAGGAGAGGTAAAGCCGGTTCAGCTAGGCCGAGGAACTTGAGGACACACCAAAGATCCACTTTCAAAACTAAAATATTGGCAAGCATCCTTTTATTTTTTAAGGACTTGTATTATTTTCTAGTCCGGCCAGCAGAGACTGGCAGCTGTGGGACACAACAAAGCAAAGGTTCAGGTTTCTTGGACTTTGTTTCCGGTGGACACCCGGATAGAGGGATACCCTGTTTAAAGCCCAGGGTACTGGTGGAGGGAAGTCATTTCGGGAACCCCTAGCTGTCCAAGGCAAGGGAATGATGTTAACATTTCACCAAAGAAACCTAAGCTTAAGGAGGGAGTCTTGTCTCTGGCTTGGCTGTTGCTGAGTAAGTCTGCTGAGGAATCTGAGATACAATTTTAGACCACAGACTGAATTGCTGTTCGTTTTTTGAAAGAACAGCCCAACTATGTTGTCTCCTGTTGATGTGCTGATTCTGTAGGCCCTATTTACAGCTATATCAGGACCTATTTGCCTCTTTGGTGACCTTTTAAGGGCTGTGATCAAATCACATTATTCTTTTCATGTAATAAAACTGATTTATGGCATGACATTTGTTTTTAAGCCATAGCTGCAAAATGCTACCAAAACTGCACACCCTAACTATTCTAACTTTCACATATGTTCTCTTTTTTTCTTCCCCTGTAGTTGTTTTGGTTTGGTCTTTTCAATTATGGGGAATAATGAACTGCAAGTACACTAGTGAAAAATGTGACTTTTAGCCCTGGGAATTCATATCATAGACCTGAAAAATCAGGGACACTGAATCTTTAGAACAATGAATATTAAAAATATAACAAAAATAGTGAGCTTTTGGCTGGAACAGGTTATAGTGACAGTCAAGTATATAACATGAATTCCTGTCAAGTTTAATAAACTAACATTCATGAAACACAAGCTGAGGATTTTTGAGAATATAACACTTATATGGCAATCTTTTATTTTTTTCATAAATAGATTCATGGTGTATATTTGATATAAATCATTTACAGTGTAACTCTGTAAGGTTCAAAAGCATTTTTTTTTCACTTGAAAACAACTTCTGCCTTTCCTTGGTGGATAGTTTAAATGTTATTTCATGGTTTTGCTTCTTGAGCAGCATTACAGCTACAACAAAGTAACTGAGTCCCAACATGGAATTATATGTTTGGAAACTAGGATTTATTTCTTCTTTTCTCAGAAAAATGGCCCACGTCCAAGTCCTCTTACACCTTTACATGCTTTGAGAACAGGATAAAGATGATGTGTAGTCTTGGACTCTGTTTCAATTACTTGCTTTGCATATTTCTGAAATTCATGCTCTTTAGCAAGTGCAATAGCCTCTCTCTGAGCATCGTAGTCCAATTCTGCTTGCTTTTCCTGCTCTTTTCTTGCCTGCTTTTCAGCCTGATGAAGAAAAGGGAATAACAAAGCTTAGTATTTTGTTCTCAACATCACCATCCTCTAAAGCTGAGAGAGGGTAAAAGCTTACAGAAGGTAAGCTGCAGCATTCTTAGTCGATACTTGGCACTTATCATCCCTCCCCACATCTCTCTTCCCTGCCACATCCCCCCAGAAAGGGTACATTAAACAGCTGAGTGAACATCAGCATTAGCTGCTGCTCTTTGGTGACCTGCCCAGAATATACAGGAGAGTAGCAATAGGCCATAATGGCACAGAAGAGGATGTGATCTGTCCTTGCAAACCAGCCTTGATTTGCACCAATAATCTGCAGAGGCTGGTCCCCAACACCAGCATATGCCAAGCACATGTGATTAACAACAACCCAACAAACACAAAAAATCCAAACAAAACAGCAAACTTCGTCTCTTTCTCGCAGCAGGAGCTAATGCTATTGGTTTAGATGCNTGACCTGCCCAGAATATACAGGAGAGTAGCAATAGGCCATAATGGCACAGAAGAGGATGTGATCTGTCCTTGCAAACCAGCCTTGATTTGCACCAATAATCTGCAGAGGCTGGTCCCCAACACCAGCATATGCCAAGCACATGTGATTAACAACAACCCAACAAACACAAAAAATCCAAACAAAACAGCAAACTTCGTCTCTTTCTCGCAGCAGGAGCTAATGCTATTGGTTTAGATGCATGCTTTTTTCTGAAGGGATAGACAGGGTACAGCTTTTTTATTTACCATTTGCTGGAGCTGAATTTTCTGTACTTCTCTGTCTGCCTCGTGTTGTCCATGTTTTTTAGTGTTTTCCATTTCCCAGTAGATGCGGTCCTTTTCCATTAACATATCACGTTCTTTCTCAGCCTCTTCTTTTTCCTGTCTCTCCTTTTCTTCTTTCATCTTCATCTGTAGTTTACAGAACACACAACAAAGTTAACCAAGGAGCTGGCCAGCTAAGCTGGCAGTTGTATCTCTGAGAAGCAGCCCTGGAGCAGCGCTCCGATCAGCACGGTCACTGTGGCTGGCCAGTGTCCAAGCCCAGGGTTTTCAGCAGCCCTGGCAGATGTGTGCCCAGCACGGAAGGGGGAAAGGGAGAAGGGACTCAAGGAAAGGTGTCAGCAGACTTGCTGAAGCCTGCTGATGCATGGCACCAGAGTCACCAACTGTGATCTGGGCCAGGCTCCGCAGCTGGAGTAAGCAGAAGTAAAATCAGCCCAAGTTTCTTACCACAGTGGCTCTGTGTTCAGCAATAGATTCAAGGGCAGCCTTTTGTTTTGCTTCTTTCTCTTTGCATTTTTTTTCTTCTTCAGCTTCTATTCTTGCAGCATCTCTAGCCTGTCGAATACCTTCTATCTTTAATCCCTCTCCCATGTGTTCAGCTAATCGACTAATCATTTTTTCCCGCCGTTCCTGGATTAATCTGCAGAAGAACATGAGCTTCCATAACATACAGGGCAACACACCTGGGTCTACCTGAAGCTACCAAACTCAGCCATCCTGCTTCAACAAACAGCTTCTAGAGTCTGCTCCTCTTGCCACACAGGCTGTCCCACCCACCCAACTCATGATCTTCTGTTCCTCCTGTTTGGTGTATTTTTATATAATCTGATTTAGCAAATAAATGTTCCCTGTATTATTGTATCACTAGTTTCTGTTGCAATAATGAGCTGGATCACTCCGTAAGGATCTCACCTAGCATCTTGCCATCAGGAGAGGAATGCTGGAAGTATTGGACAGAAGCAGGAAGGGTAGAAAACTCTTAGATTGACTCAGTGGTATCATCATGTTGTACCTTCAATGTTAAATTGATAAAATATCTCCCCTTAATAAGATCATGATGTAGTTAATTAATGTATATGCCTTGTTAAGAAGTCAAATAATTTTTCTTGATCTGACTCAGAGAAATACAGCTTATACTCAAAAATATTTTCATCAAGGATCTTAATTGTTTTTAATTGTTGAGGAGTGTAAGGTTTGGCAGGCCATATGGAAAATCACTCTTAAAAAGCACAATACATTGGTGCAAAGCTCTGCACTTTCATAAGCCTCTGTACTTTGAAGGGTGGAGAAATTGTTCCCTCACACTTTTACTAAGGAACCTGTGGAAGAATTTCCTTTTTCCCCTGAATTCCCTGCTCTCCCTATCAGTAGAATTTAGAATAACTTTTTAGAATAACTATTGATTGTTTTATATCATGAGCCTGAATGATCTGAAAACAACTACAGTATAATTTTTAGATTATTTACAATTTACACCCTAGCATTGTACCTACCTACGCATTTCAGCTTCTTTCTTTTTTCTCATATTGGCAATAATTTCCTTAGCTTTAAAATGAGCTTTGACCCGATCATCTTCTTCCATTTGTTTCTGTTCCTCTATTGCTTTGAGTATTTTCTGGTCATTTACATACTCCTGTATGGGCAAAATGGTCCGGATGTAACAGATGACACAAAGAATATCTGGACCTGGGGTAGCAGCTTACAGGAATCACTCACTATTCCCCCTCCTCAAGTTTCTTTCAAAAACAGAGGAGAGGAAAGGGATTCTCAGGAAAGGAGAGAGAAGACAGGAAAGGGATACTTCCACTTCTGCCACCCTATTCAAACATGCATCAAGAGGAGATAGATGTGAGGCTGGGGAAAAGGAACAGAGCATCAAACAGCTGCTTCTCTGGTCCATTGCACAAACAAATTGCTGTGCGATGCAGAGAACATTATCCCATGCTCTCACTGACACACGAGGGCAACAGGGATGGTGAGTAGCAGGGGACTGTCCAACCACCACCCACACACACAGATCATTCTGCTCCTGGTCTGACCTCCTCCAGAACTACCCCAGTCAAAGAGCTTAATCCTAATCACAGCTGAAGAGGAATTTTCTATACTTCTATGTAAAAAATCAACTGTCTTTTGTACCCTGGCCAGAACCATTCTGAAGCACTTCTAGTTTTTACTTAGTAGGATGCCTTTAAAGATGAAATGAGATGGCAGCAGGTCTTGATTAAATTCCTAAACCTCTCCAAGCATAAATATAGAGTGAAGTTAAAAAGATACATTCAGTCTTTGCCTATTGCAGGAATATGAAACTTAAATCCAGTTCTCAAGTCAAGGAGATATTCCTTGATGTCTATAGCCACATCTTTAACCATAAACCAGTCAAAGCATAAAGTGCCAATATCTCTTCAGACCACAAAAGGGAGGGGGCTCCAAGAGCTCTTTCTCAAAAGCACAGAGGAAAGACATGGCCTGCAACTGGCAGAGTAGGCATTTGATGCCATGCTACTAAAGCAAAGACCCCGTTGTCCACAGTCCTCTTTATTTGTTGGCTGAGTCCAGCTATCACAGCCAAGGTGAAATACTCATTTTGAACTGTCTGCTTTCCTGCTACTTACATGATACAGCCTCCTGCGTTCAGCTTTTTCCTCATGTTTCTTTTCTTCTTGTCTCTGAATTTCCAGTTGGCCCAGTTGGATTGATCTTTGTATTTCTTCTTTTTCTCTTTTGTATTCTTGTTTGGCCAGATCTGCCTGATGCTCATGCTGTTTTATTCTGAATTGGAAAAAGGTGAATAAATGGTCTAAGAACAGCATGAAGTATTGATCTGCATAACCATAAGTACCTTGCAGTGAGGAGTGTGATAGTTTGAGTTGAAGGTAGGTACAATATCAGAGGTGAATAGCAGAGCGACTGTTTGTAATGGTAGCCCTGGCAGAAATGAGCTACGTGGTATGCTCACAGTTTGCAGTCTCGTGGTGACAGGTTTTAGCTGGATGAGTCATTAGCACCTCTGCATTGGTAACGCTCAGGCCGATATCTGCAGCATCCTCGGACAACAAGATTTCCCGAGTATGACTCGCCATACCTGTGTTTCTTTTGGGCATGCAGGCAGCAGCTTAAGCTGGTGGTGTTCTATACTAAGTTTTGCAAGGATTCATGTGTTATGGCTGGAATATGTAAGACCAGACTTTGAACCCTTCCTCTGCCTTGGGAAATTTGATTCCTCTATCAGACCACCCTGGCCAGTCCTATAAATACCACCAGGGACCCCTCCGTAAGATTTACAGAAAAGCTGAGAGAAAGAGTAGAAGTGACAGTAATGCCTTCTCTTGTTGTGCAGTCTGGAAGTTTGTTATGGGTAAATGGAAAATCTAATTTAACCTTTTCCTTGTCTGGAACAAAACCTGAGTAAAATACACCTAAAATTCATTAACAACATTTGGATAGTGATTTGACTAAAACCTGATGATGCTTGCCAGAGGCGATTTTGCATGCAGACTGTTGTCAACTAAAAAGCCATATAGCTCTTCCCTTTTGGGCAAGATCTCCTGTGATCTTCCTTTAAAAGAGTGGCATTTGTGAATCAAATTATTAGTAAGTTTTGGTAAAAACCTCATAGAATGTATTTTGGGAAGAGTTTAAGTAAATAATGAAGTAGGGTTGCCTTTAATTACTACTTACTGTTCTAGCTGATCTTTGCGTAGCGCCTGTTGATTCATGTAATGCTGCCGTACTTTTTCTTGCTCGCTGAGAATGTATTCTTTAAATTGACGTTGCTCTTCTTCATACTCCTTATTTTTGCTGTCAACTAATCTTGACTTTTGAAATTCAACTTGAGCATCTCTTTCTTTTAGGACCTTAGTAAGTAGAAGTGCACTCTGCAAGAGAACATTTAAAGTCATTTTTACATCCAGAAGTCTTTAAAGACATTCAGTACAATTTCAATTTAAAAAATACAAGTTGTCAACAAACATGGAACTGTCTTATTCTGTCATCCTGATAACACAGGTAGGTTTTCACACGATCGATAACGTCCTTCCGTTTTGCTGCTTGAAACTGTGCTTCTTCTAAATCAAGTAACTTTCTTTCTTCCTCTTCCTTTTCTTCACGTAATTTTTTGGCTTGAAGTTTCTGTTGTATCAGGCTCTAAAAAGTGTAGACAAAATTAGAAATCACACATAAATTTTAGATTTTTTTTTTATTTTGCATTTTAGCTTTAAGTAAAAATATAGAAATGTTTATGTTAGATATTAAATGTATTTAAACAGCATTTAGTTAAAATTCAAATTCAAAAGCAAATGTTAAAGAAAGGGAGTACAGCTAGAAATGTTGCTATGAATGTTTTTGTATATACAAAAGTGACTACCCTTGTTTACAAATGTATCTTTTACTTACCAGAGTGGCATTGGCTGGGTCTTTTTCAGCAGCTTTGGAGTCCAAGTGCACTTCTTCTTGTTCTTTCTTCTTGTGTGCTGCTTCTCTAATGCTGCCCTGAATCCTTTCCCATTCTGTTTTTGGGAACACAATTACCTGACGAAGATCTGCTTCATTTGGAAGGAAATACTCATCTAGAACATTATTTTCTTTCAAATTATGTGCTGTGCAGAGGGAAGAAAAAATACAAAGGTTACTTGATATCAGAAAATCCAACAATCAAACTTGTATCAGGATTTGAATTCTCTCATGGTAACAATACTAAGTTATCCTTAGTATTAGTTAGTCCTCTATCCCCAGACCCCAGAGCTAAGACAGGGTATTTATGTCTGTAGTCGTCCTATGACCAGTGCATGTACTTGGACGGTGGCAGTGACCAACGGGATTGTTTGTATGTCGCCTTGCCTGCTTGTGTGTACGTGTGGGTTTGGCTTGTAGGAATGCACTTCGCAGGCAGCACTTGGGCATGATTCTTAGAACAGCAGGGAGCAGCGACCATTCTCAAAATGAAAGGGAGAATATTGGTAAAGCCATTCCACTGGCTGGATGAGGCAGCAATTTGGGCACTATGCCTTACTACCCTTGTCCTGTATACTCATCATATTTACTGAAATCAATCTGTTGTAGAACAGTTTCTTGATTTGTTGGCAAGACTAGCATTTCTTTCTTGCATTAGGCTTACATACACGTGTGTAGGCATAAATGCAGCTTTTCTAGGTGATGTCTAGGTTTTGTGAAAAGCTCTTTCAAGTGTCACCACCAGTTTTGAAGGGAATGACATTCTGTACAGAGTGGCCTCCTGTAGAAATTGTTTGTTTGTGTGACTTGCAGCAGACTGACACGCCGTGTCTGAAAGGTAAGGAGGCTTTTCTTAGAGTGACACCGGTGTCAAAGTTTGTTTTCCAGTCTCCCGACAGGGACCAGACCCGATCCTCTTCCTCTGTCCTAGGTGAAGACAGCCTTGCCAGAAGTAAAGGCGCACTGATGCGGCGGCGCCCTGCAGGCAGTGAACTGCCAAGCCCCTCGTTCTTCCCCAGCTGCTGCCCTTGGAGGTTACTGGACCTGCGCTGCGTCCAGGTCAGTTCTCTCCGCTCAGTTCCTAGAGGAACAGCCCCTCTTGCCGTCTGCAGCTCGGGGAGCTTTGGGGAGAGTCACGCTGGGCACCCGTAGGGCCTCCCGGAGCCGTGCGCCCGCGGGCTCGGCACTGCCCTCCCNTCACGTGACGGCGCGGGCGGAGCGCGCGGGGCGGCCCCGGGCCCGCCGACGCTGCCGGATCCCCTCACGGGCTCGGCCGCAGCCCCTCGGAGGCTGCCCCGCGGGCACGGCCCCACGGCCTGGCTGCTCGGCTCTCTGGGGCACCGGCTGCGGGGCCCGAGGCAGGGCTCACCTGCCCGCGAGCGGTCGGCAGATTCAGCTTCACAAATGGCTGCATTTGGTTTCGTTGGCTGCTTTGATTTAGTGCGGCCTCCGTGAGGGCACAGGCTCCATCTGCTCGGTGGACGTTTCCTTCTGAAATACCTATTGAGGTTTTGCCAGGAGAATCCCAGTTTGGTTGCATTGGCAAATGATGATGGCGAAATTAGTATCTGCTCAAGCTGATGATCTGTGAGTACAGGAAGAGTGGTGCTGTGTTAGCAAGTATTAGTAACTGCAGCATGAGTTTAGATACTGTCACAGTAACTATTTTAAACAAAAGTTGGACGCTGACCTTTGGCCTTTACAGACTGCATTTTTAGCTGCAGCATTAACTTCCCATCGTGGTGGTGGCTATAAATAGTTTATTTTTTTCAGATATTTTCTTCCAGAATTTTCGTCTTCTGAGCACAAGGTCAGGGTAGGAATATAGTACTTGTGTTTATATAAATAATTTTCTTTTTTGTTTGTTTTGGAAACTATTTTCTCACAGCTATGAAATTTCTGTTGGTTTTTGATTTTGACCATACAATCATAGATGAAAATAGTGACACCTGGATTGTGAAGTGTGCTCCTGAGAGAAAACTTCCTAATGAATTAAGAAACTCTTACCAACCAGGACACTGGACAGAATATATGGGCAGAGTCTTTGTCTACTTGGGAGACAATGGTGTCAAAGAAGATGAGATGAAAAGAACTATGACAACAATTCCTTTCACTGCGGGAATGATAGATCTTCTGGGATTTATTGGCGAGAACAAAGAGTTGTTTGATTGTATAATTGTTTCAGATTCTAATACAGTATTTATCGACTGGATTTTGAAAGCTGCTGACTTCCATAAAGTGTTTGATGAAGTGTTTACAAACCCTGCAGCATTCAGCAGTACTGGCTATCTTACTGTACAGCACTTCCATGCTCACCATTGTGCAAAGTGCCCTAAAAACCTTTGCAAAAGGAAAGTTTTAAAAGAATTTCTAGATAAACAGTTGGAGCGAGGAGTAAGTTATACACAAACTGTATATATAGGTGATGGTGGGAATGACTTATGTCCAGTAATGTTTTTGAAGAAGAATGACATTGCTATGCCCAGGCAGGGGTATACGTTGGAGAAAAAGATTTCTCAACTGGCCCAAAGTCTCAGTCCTGTACAGTGTTCTGTTCTAGTTTGGTCATCTGCAATTGACATTATGTCTTACCTGAAACTGCTTATAAAGGAATGATTCAATGATTCAAATGATAAGAGAAAACTGATGCAGTTACATTTTAACTTCCTGGGACAGAAAAACTGCATGCATATAAAAGCTCAAAATTGTAAAATTTGGCTATTTTCTGAAAGTATGGTTTTTTAAATACAACATAAAACTATTTATGTTCAATCCTGGTAATAATGGGGAAGTGAAGAAAGGCCTTCTAATATAATACAGATTCCAACATAAGTGGAGAAAGAGGGTTGGGACAGGACTTGTCATTATTTTTAGTCTAGTCACTCCCCTCCAACCCTCTACCAACTACATAACTGACCTTTGCAGTCTCACACACTTAGGGGAAGGAGTAGGATTACTGCTCAAAATAATAAAATTCTTAACTTAGAAAACATTAGGTGCCAGGAGCATGGTTCTGGCTTTTATACTTCTTTGATCTGATACCAAATTATTTGCTTGTAATCTTGTTTAATCCAAAGATGCATTTATATTTTCAATCTACTAAATATTTTACTGAACAAAATTACTTTTTAATAGTTTGTATTATCTTGTATTGTAAAGACAATAAAAGTTGCTGTCACTGAAATGCAACACAACTAGTTTGTGTCATGTATTCTGCTGGCCTTTGTGTCTTTAGGCACCTGGTAAGGGCCTGGAGAGAGTAGACACAAGTGCAGGTGTCAGCCTTTGGCCTGTCAGACCCTTTCTCTTCTGGAAAGCTGTAAGGATGTTACTCTTTTATTTAAAGGAAAGTCTCTCTCCCATTCTGACTACCACCCTGACAGCGTGCTGCTGCCACTCTGTACAGAGCTGACACTGGTTTGATCTTCCATGCTGACAGCTCTGAGTCAGCCAAATGCCTTTTTCCTCCTTGCTTTCTGCTGCAGTGCACAGGGCCACAGAATGGTACATATATATGCATGTTTACACTGATTTTATCTATTCATTCTCATCTATATCTATCGTACGATCTCTTACTATAAGGCTGGAAGGAAACATCTATGTCCATTTTACCTTTTAAACAGAATTTTTCTAAGTAATTTTAAAGAAATGTTTATGAACATGCAGTCTTTAGCACTGACAATGAGATGAGCCCCAAGTGTTAGACTGTGCACATAAAGGTATTAAAAATAAGTCTCATTAAAGTTAAATAATGTGTTTTCATGCCAAATGTTTTCATTTGTATATCCCAGAAAAGGTTCAAAATGATGATGTAGTCTGCTATTAAACTGAAGTCACTTTTAGCTTAAGTGCTTTTATAATTGAGAGATCAGTCCAACTTTCACAGCACCTCAGCTGCAGATCTCTGAGGTGTAACTCAGCAGCCTGCAGTTGCCATGTCCGTCTTCCTTTGTTTTCTGTGCAACATTGTTCTCATTTTCTTACAGACATTTGATGATGTCACTGCTTTCTTTTTCCTTAATTGAAGATTTTTGAGTGGTCTTGCCTGTTTTCAGGCTGATAGTATATATAAATTTCCTTTGTGTACTTCCTTCCTTGCCTCACCTATTTTACTGTATTTTAGAAGGTTGCTTTCAACAGTCTGTTGCCTAAGATGTCCAAAGTAATAGAGTTCTCAGGAGCCTTGCTTTAGTGATGGATATTTGATAGGTGTCTGAGATGTTCATGTTTAGGATCTTGCCCTATGGTCTTGTACAAGGGCACAAAGACATCTAAGGAGTGGTGGGTCTCAGGTTGTGGCAGGTTTAAGTTGTCTGGTTTACAGGTCATACAAAAGAATGGTAATGGTTGTTGCATAGGGCAATTTCATATGTTACTTTGGGGTTTAAGTTGTTGCCATTGTTTAACCTCAGCTGGCAACTAAGTAGAGCTACTTGCCACTCTATCTCCCCCTCCCCCCCCACTCAGTGGGGAGGAGAACTGGGGAAAAAAATTAAAACCTCTAGGTTGATATGAGAACAGTTTAATAAATGAAACAAAATAAAATATAGTAGTACTAAACTATTATGATAATTGTATTGAAAAGGAGAGAGAAAGGAATGAAGTCCAGGAGAAACAGGTGATGTACAATACACTGCCCACCACCCACTGATAATGCCCAGCCCATCCCCCAGCAGTGATGGGTCCCTCCCGGCCAACTCCCCCCAGTGTCTGTACTGAGTGTGCCCTCCCGTGCTGTGGAATATCCCTGTGGCCAGCCCGGGTCAGCTGTCCTGGCCATGCTCCCCCCAGCTCCTTGTGCAGCTTCTCACTGACAGAGCATGGGAAACTGGAAAGGCCTTGACTATGGGTAAGCACCACTTAGCAACAACCAAAACATCAGTGTGTTGTCAACATGATTCCCATGGAAAATCCTAAACACAGCACTGAACCAGCTACTAAGAAGGAAATTAACTCTATCCCAGCCAAAACCAGGGCAGTGGTGTGTTTCCTTAATTCTAGATGTGCTGCTGAGTGTTCCAGATTCTGTGCTGGTCTGTTCTGTGTTTTTCAGAACTTAGTTATGGAATAACTTGCTTTCAGTTTGTCCACTGATGTCAGTTACTGCTTACTTTAAAACAAAGAAAAAGTAGTGTATCAATGATTACTCAGCTTTTTCTTCCACTTACACTAACGATTGGTTTTTTAGCCTTAAGGGACCTACCTTGTAATTTGGTGTGAGAGTGAGAAATTGTTCTTCATGCTCAAAATGGGTTCTTTCTGTGGTTTTGAGGAAAGTGCTGAAGCAGGAGCTGAAAGTAGATTAAGCAAAGTGGACTACCTGAAATATTAGCAATTATGTTCTAATCACTTCAAGTAGAGGGTAGAGCTGATGATATTTGCTAGACAAAGTGCATGTTGGAGACAGAAGAAATTTTTCAATTCCCATAGGCAGATCATTAAGCTATTAATCAGATCTTGTCTGGGTTTGTTTTCCCCACTTAGAAAAGAGAGGACTTTTCCAAAACACCACAATTACCAAATTTTTCTGCATTTGGTTGCAATGGAGGGGAGATGAGTATCTTCAAAAATGAAGCTGGTTTAAGCTGGTAACCCAAACAAAAGAAAGGGAGAAGCTCCTTGAAGGGCATGCATGTTCAGTACTAAGTGTTGCTGATCTCCTGACTTGCTCTCTGAGAAGGAGATGACTTAGGTAAAAATGTTATGAAAAAAAATGCGTGACAAAAGTCATAAATGTATGGCAAACCTTCTGTATGGTAACAGGTATGCTATCATACACCACTACTATAAGAGTACTTCGTACTGTGTGCTAGTAGGATACCCTAACTTGGAAGAAGTTCCTGCTTGTCCATAGGAAGCTGATGAAATGGAAAATGCAATCAAAACAAAGCTGTTGGCAGGGGGACGAATAAAGACTTAAGGCTGTACAAGGGAATTTTCTAGAGAAAGAAGTGGAGTAATAAAGGTGAGGGACAGGCCCATGTCAGACAGTAGGGCTGCTGTAATTTCTGAGTTACACTACAAAATTCCCATTCTCTGAGCTAACAATGTATCAAGAGGAGTTGAAAAAAAGGAAGGCAAAGATGTGTGAAGGTGTGGAAAATTTTTGGTTTTGTGGGTTTTTTTTTGTTAGTTTGGATCACTTTATTTTTGTCTCATGTTATTGTGTAAAGGTCAAGGGCCAGTTTGAATTCTGTTGCAGGGTTAGCATGGCAGGAAGGATGGCAGAGGTGTATAGCTATATCTACTTTCCTGTTTGGATTTCCTTAGTTGATACTTCTGCTGGGCATTGTCGTGGAAGTACCACCAGTAATTAAAAGATTATGCTTCTTCATCTGTGTCAAGTGAGAACTCTCAAAATGTCTCCTTTTGGGTATTGCTGGCACTTAGCTAATAATAATACTCACCTCCTTTTGGTAGGAGAAATAACTGGTAGTTCTTTCAATCTAGGAAAGCTCTGGCAGGGCAGGGAGAACCTGGCTGCTGGATCCAAAGGATCCAAACCCTGCTGCAGATGAAGGAGAGTCCACAGCCGCTTGAACCCAGAGGATGCTGTGTTTCAAATGAAGAAAATGTGTTGCTAGCAGAGAAGAAAATTCTTAAATTGTAAATCACAATTTCAGAAGTTTCAAAAGCCAACATAGCCTTCTTCCTGAAAAATTTACTTGTAGTTGGAATTTGTTTGTGGGCATAATTTGAGACCGTCCTTTGCATCCTGTAAGGTTCAGGACTTTGGGGAGAGCTCTGGTTGCTCCCTTTCGACTCCTGCTCTCCGGTAATGCCTTGCTGCTCTTCCCAGTATCGCTCCTGCTCTCCCCAGTATCGCTCCTCCAAGCGCCCTGGGAGCGCGGGGCGTCCCTGCCGAGAGGCCGCTTCAGGTCGCTGACAGCGGCAGCCGAGGCCCCTCGCTTTGTTGTGTGGCTGAGTGAAACCGAGCTGGTGACGCTCCCCAGGCATCTGCTCCTGTCCCTAATACGGCCGGGCCTTCTGTCACCACGGCAGACAGCCTTAACCCCTGCCCCGGGGTGGTGAGCGCCTGGGTGGCGGTGGCGGCGGCAGCGGTTCGGGCCGGACGCTCCCGAGGCGAGCGGGCGTGCGGGGGCCGGGCTGGGCGCCGGGGCCCGCCGGCCTCGCGAGGGGTGCGCGGGGGGACGGCCGGGGCACCAAAATAGGAGCTGTCGCTGCGGCCCCGCTGCTCTCTCCGGCAGCAGCTCTTCCTAAGACGGTCAAGGGCCGCCGCGGGTTGGGAGCCCCATTGGCCGCGGCCGCGCTCGGTACGGGCGTCAGCACCGTGCCGGGGAGCCCGGGCGGGTCCGCAGCCGGAGGGCGGCTGGGCTGCGGGGAGCGGCGCGGACAAAGCAGCGGGAGCTGCGGGGCGCGGCGATGGCCACGGCCGCTCAGGAGGAGTACGCGTACCTCTACAAGGACTCCGCGCACCCCGCCGGCTTCCTGGAGGCGTTCCGGGCGTTTTACCTGGACGGGCTGTTCACCGACATCACCCTGCAGTGCGCTTCGGGGGTCATCTTCCGCTGCCACAGAGCTGCCCTGGCAGCCTGCAGTAGTTATTTTAAAGCCATGTTCACAGCCGATATGAAAGAAAAATCCAAAAACCAGATCAGCCTTCCCGGACTCAGCCATGCAGTACTGGAAGCTCTCGTGAATTACGCATACACATCACAGATCCATATAACAAAGAGAAATGTCCAAAGCCTACTCCAGGCTGCAGACCTGCTCCAGTTCGTGTCAGTAAAGAAAGCCTGTGAGCAGTTTCTGGTAAGGCACTTAGATACTGACAACTGCATTGGGATGCACTCCTTTGCTGAATATCATGACTGCTCGGAGCTAGAGAAAGAGTCCAGAAGGATATTGTTATGGCAGTTTGAAGAAGTGTGGAAGCAGGAAGAGTTTCTGGACATTGGGAAGGAAAAGCTCTCTTATATTCTCTCCAAAGAGAATCTCAATGTTCAGAAAGAAGAGGCAGCCATTGAAGCTGTCATTAAGTGGGTTGCACACAATGTGGAAGGAAGAATTGAAGACATCTGTGAAGTCCTGAGCTGCATCAAAGTAGACTTAGATAATGTGTATTTGAGGTCAGCTTTAAGCCTGCAAAAAAAAAGCCGACTCAATGACAGTAAGATAAGGTCACTCGTATACAGTGCCCTGAATCTCAACCCCAAAGGTCTTTCCAGAAGATCCACAGCAGCGATGTATGTGATTGGAGGATATTACTGGCATCCCTTATCAGAAGTGCATGTTTGGGATCCTTTAACCAACGCATGGGTCCAGGGAACAGAGATGCCAGATCACACCAGAGAGAGCTATGGAGTCACTAGCTTGGGACCAGACATATATGTAACAGGAGGTTACAGAACAGAGAGTATTGAAGCTCTTGACACCGTGTGGATATATAACAGCGAGAGAGATGAGTGGACAGAAGGCTGCCCCATGCTTGACGCAAGGTATTACCACTGCGCAGTTTCCTTGAGTGGCTGCATTTATGCATTGGGAGGGTACCGAAAGGGAGCTCCAGTCCAAGAAGCTGAGTTCTATGATCCTTTAATACAGAAATGGCTTCCCATTGCAAACATGATCAAAGGTAGGTAAACTTTTATATGGTGTCTGCCTCCAATGTCGATTCTTTTGTATTTGCCATTTTTAAGTGCCATGGAAACATTTAGGATTTGATCCAATTTTTAGAGAAGTCTATGGGAATCTCCTGTTAATGTTAGCAGGCTTTGGTTCATGTCTTCACCAGCCAAATGACTGCAAACATCCAAATGCTATGCTGGGCTGTGCGGTAGGACAGTGGGTAGGAAAGTAAGTGGTAGTCTCGGTTTAATTTTGCCTTCTTTCAAGAGTAAAATTTTTGTTCAAATTAGAGAGAAATCAGAAAACTACCCAGGATTAGAGTCCATTCAGTAGATGATCAACAAGCAAGCTCCAATAAAGAGACTGTGTTATTTTTATATAAGATTTTCTGTGAAGTAATTTGTAAAGGTATCATAATTTAAAACTTCTTCAATGGAGTTCCCTCCTATTTCTGTGTATCATCTCTTCAGGATCCTTTGTTCAATGTTTAGTGTGAGGATAACGAAAAGCACTATTACCTGTTCCTAGCAGCCAAAGTAGTGATCTACTAAAACATACAAATCACAGCCTAACCAGAGGGTATTGACTCTGAAATGAGCTCAGTTGGTCAGAGCATGATGCTAAAAAATGCCAAGGTCGCAGGTTTGATCCCTGTATGTGCCATTCACTTAAGAGGTGGACTTGATGATCTTTCTGGGTCCCTTCCAACTCAGACTATTCTGTGATTATTTTGGAACAGTAACAGCAACACTACAATTATACATTTTATCATACGTTTTTATAAATGAATGCAAATATTTACAATTAATTATAAAAATAGACTGTAAGTTGATGCAACATAGTATTTTTCTATGTACAAGGGAGGTTTTGGACATATATGTAAAAGAAAAAAAGCAGACTTTTAAAACTTTCTCCATTGTTTGTATCTTTTCCTCAGACATTGCTACTATTTTCTTTTTATTTCCTTCAAAAGTAGAAATGCTATGCTAATACTATGAGTTACATATTCTATGCTATTGTTTTGCCCAGTTTTTCTAAGTGTGAAACTACTTAGGTGCTCAGACCCCCATATGCTTTATTTCATTTTGTTGTTCTAGAGACGGCATTAACATGGCTCCATTCTGCTGGTGTCTTTGTTTATACAACAGATTAATTAGTAATACCATAAGAATGATAAAAGTATCAGAAAATATGCCCCGAGACACTGAACAATCTCAGCTCCTATTGTCTTTGCTCTTGCCAAGTGATTTTTTTACCATCTTTTTTACCATCGTCTCTTTAACTTGGGAAATAATGAAACTAATTCCCTATTCCAAAACCAATGAGACAATGTGACTTTAATTACTGCCTAAAAATCTTGTGAACTATTGTGTGACTGTATTATGTGCAGTATGTATTGGTTACTGCAGTTTCATTTAGTTGTTCTTGACTTAGGCTGATATCTTGATAAATCTATTTTATTCACATTCAGTTAAATATTTGCAAACATAATTTCACTCTAAAATATTAACAAATAATTTGAAATGGAATAATGGATGGAAGAGACCATTACATGCAGTCTGAACACATGTTTGAGTTTCACACTGTGTACAGGTGTTGGAAATGCCACTGCCTGTGTCCTGCATGAAGTCATCTACGTCGCTGGAGGTCATTATGGGTACAGGGGAAGCTGCACCTACGATAAAATCCAGAGATACCATTCAGGAAGCAATGAGTGGAGTATAGTCACCACAAGTCCACATCCAGGTAAATAATTTCTTTGACAAACGTAGAGCTTGATTTGATTACTTGTACCTTGGAGTCCTTAAGCCCAGTTAGGGGTTTTTGGCATATTCCTAATTAAAAAAAGAAATGCCTATAGGGCAGCAAGGGCTGTTCCCAGACTCTGAAAGTGGAAGGGAAGATCTTCTTCAAGCATTTTTTCTGTAGAAATCACTATATAAATACTGAATTAAAGAATGTCTGCATTCTATTAAATAATATAACTTTCTGTAAAATCTAAATATTCATTGAGATTTTGCAAAAATAATTTATATTAATTTCAAATGAGTTTTCTCTATGTTCTACATCTAGTAACAGCAAGTTTTTAAAGCAATTTTCGCTGAGTACTGGTGCTGTAGTATAGCAGAAAATCCTGAAGTGTCTCCTAAGCTCAATGAGGACACTCAGCTGCCCTCAGTGGTGCCCCATGTTTGTCATGTACTTGCAGCTTCAGTTAATGTTACCATGCTGAGTTCTGTATTCCTTTCTTTCTGAAGAATATGGATTGTGTTCAATTACATTACAAAACAAGATCTATTTTGTGGGTGGACAGACCACGATCACAGACTGCTACGACCCAGAGCAAAACGAGTGGAAGCAGATGGCTCACATGATGGAGAGAAGGATGGAGTGTGGCACGGTGGTTATGAACGGATGCATCTATGTAACAGGAGGATATTCCTATTCAAAAGGAACATACCTGCAGAGCATTGAGAAATACGACCCTGAGCTGAATAAATGGGAAGCAGCAGGTAATCTTCCCAGCGCTATGCGGTCACATGGCTGTGTCTGTGTGTATAATGTATAAGCATTTAATTTTCATCTTGCTGTTACAGAAAACAGCAGATGCAGTATTCATAACAGTACTGATTACCTCACGACGAGTTGTCTAATACAATCTCTTAGCGCACATTGTTAATGACTAGATATAATTTGTTCTCATTTTAAACAACTCAGAAATACAAATGTGGTAACAAGATTTCCATATATTTTTTAGTCCCATCATTCTTTGTCATGAAAGTTCTCAAATTACCGTCTTACAATACTTTGTGCAGCTACATAGAAACTACTGTGAAAAATGGATTTTTGTTAATCACTGGGTGAAACTATGACTTGGTGCTAAGATGAGTAAAGCCAAACATAATCCAGTTCGAAGGACTACTGGCCTTAAGATGAAATCCTTGTATTCTGAAGGTACTGTAGAAATGGATCACTGACACAAGCTAAGTGTATGGTATACAGAGCAGTATCACTAGGATAACTAAGTTATCGGATTCAGAAATGGGTATTTACAGGATGAACTCTACCTTCAAGTGCCAGAGCAAAGAAGAGTTTGTGCTAGGAATGAAGGAGAAAACGTCAGTAGTAGCCCCAGAGTACAAGGCAAAGCATGCACTAGTTTTCCAGAAGGAGGAGTATAAGGGCATTTGACAAAAGTACTCTCTTTGCCATTTTGACACTCACTTTGACATTGCCAATGAGAAATGGGAAAAGACTCTGAAGGCTTTGCAATGGGATCTTTGGCTGATGCACAGGTATTTGTAGTTTGGGTTTTTTTGAGGGGAGGAGTGTTCAGAGAAAAGCCTTAATGTGTTAACTCCTTATTAATATCAATTCAAGATCTGTGCCTGTGTGGAATGGAACGAGGAAATGAGAGAGATGGGAAAATTAACATCCCCCTGAAATTCAAACTTCTCTATTTTGTTTAATACCATTTGATCTTTTCTAAACTGTGACTTGAGCAAAGGTAACAACTAAAGAAACATGTCAAAGTATGTAATGCATGAAGAGAAAAGTCATCTATAGGATAGATTTACTTATTATTTCTCTCGACACTTAATACGAGATCTTCAAATTCTGTGTAGAAAGTGGATTTTTGTAAAGTGATTTACAGACAAACAGATCACACTCTGAGTGGCTTGACAGCAGCGATCCAAATGAAGAAATTCTTTGGGGAAGAGAGAGGCTCTTTTAGCACTGATCCCCCAATCAGTTCATAAAATGGCTGCAGAAACACCTGTTAGACATTGGTGTGAGAGGCAGGGACAACCCAGGACTACCGTAGGGTGGGAACTTCCCACACCAGCACTGCTACTTAAAATGAAATTTTGGGTTTATTTGATTTCTCAGATACAAAGAAAGGACTTCTCCAAGCAGTATGCTCTGAGTTTATAATATTTCTTTTGCTTGATCATAAACATTTTCAACTTTTTAAAAAATTCTTTCACATTTTTATGCTATTTCTGACTTGCATTTGACTGCTGGTAGCAGGTGGCACTCAACTCTGAGCTTTGATGTGAAATTCTGTGGTGTGTATATACAGTTCTTTTTTTGATGTTTTTGTATGTCACCTCACTATGTCAGAAGCTTGTGTGTGTGTATAGTGTTTTGCTTTGTTACCTATCCCACTGAGATCTATTTAAGGATCCAATGTAATTTGTTTAAAGACTCTAAACTCTAAAGAGGTATGAAGAATTGAACTCCAAGGCTGTTTGAAATGCATGGGCCAAGGAGGTGGGCAAAAGAAATAAAGTGAATTTGTTTCTCCTGGAAATCTTCATAGCTGAGAATTGCTCAAGGGCAGGTAGAGATTTAAAGGACAACATCACAAGAACATGAAGGTGATCTTTGTATTGAATGAAATCACAGTGAACTCAACATGTGTACGTAATTTTTCAGTGCAAATTATGTAGCCATAAAGCTTCATGTTTGTTGAAAAACACAAGCATAGAACAGCAGCTTGTGGCTGGCCTTGGGGTTCATTCTGGCCTGTATCCTGTCACTGACAGTCATGAGTCAGTGAAAGGATCTAAGGACAAGGTGAGGACTAACTAAACCAAACCCTTCAGCATCCACTTGTCAACTGCTTCCAAACTAGGTGCTTGACGTTGGTGAAAGACAGTGCTGTTCCATGGCTGGAGCACAGGCACTGGAAGCTGGACTCTGCTTTGTCCCTCGGGCAACCTGCAGGCAAGTGAATGCTGCTTTTTGGCCTCAGTGTTAAATGCAAAGTGGAAAAAATCCTTTAATTCTCCCCTGTCTGGAGAGCGTTTGTTGGTCTGACGTAAGCATACTGCTTAGGGATTCAGTTAAATCCTATTTTTTCAGATATTTTCAACGCATTAGAATAAATGGAGAGAAGAGTAAGTTCAGACTTGTGGTTAAATTTCAACTGGTGCTATTTTTCACAATAACCTACAATGTCCTTTTAAATTAACTCATGTCTGTAGCACATCCCAAGAAGGTGTGTTGCAATCAGGTCTTGGGCAAGGCAGGAAAATGAACTCAGCAAGAGGAACAGGGATTCTGATCTCTGAACAGCAACCTACAGGAGGTGGGAAGCTCAGAGCAGAGAATCTCTTAGCCATCTGTGTGATATGTTTTAAAAAATAGTTGAATGTAAACACTGAATTACTACTGTACCTGTATTATGGTAGGCACCGTTTTACTGTTTCACTTGTAAACTAGAAAATTAAGTAATGTGTAAGTCAAATCAGTTGTAAAGTCAATACTATTTCTTAAAATTTTCACTTGTGCGTGTTTTTAGCGCTATAGATGCCCACAGTACCTCTGTAGTACTTAAGTGAATGTTTCCAATACTTAATAAATGTAAATATACCACCCCTGTACAATTCAAGTTATTTTTTCTGTTCAGTGCTCCAAAGCCATGAGCAGCGAACGCGCAGAGGATTCCCACACGCGGAGAGGCGGCCGTGGATGGGCTGAGCCCCACGACCCCTCCCGCCGCCGCCGCCGCCGGGCCCGTCCCTGCGCGCGGGGCCCTCACGAGCTCGCGCGCCTTCCCGCCGCGGGGCG
>VZRF01009540.1:219462-233301 GCA_013396875.1 Vireo altiloquus | reverse complement strand
GCGGTCATTTCCCGCCGGCAGCGCTTCCCGCGGCGCTCGGCGCGTGCTGCGCTGCGGGGCTCGGGCGCTGCGGGGGAAGCGGAGCCGGCGGCACCGGGCCCGGCCCGAGGGCAGCGCTCCCGCTCCGGCCGGGCAGAGGTGTCCGCCGGGTGAGAGCCTTGGCCACGGCGCCCGAGGCTGTCTGAAGAGGGGTATGTTGCCGCTGCGGGCGTGTAAAAGTGTCGACAGCAACCTGACGGTCTCGTAGCACAGTTCAGGGGCCGACATTTCAATTACTTCAGTAATTCTTGTAAGAATTTTTTTCTTACATTGCACTGATTCTACTTAAAAAACAACCGTTAAGTAACATCTGTGAGAATGTGTGGTTTAGTTAAGCCTTACCCTTAAATAAAAGCCAGGCTCAGACCTCTTATGCAGGTGCTCCTGAACAAGGCATAATATGAGTAACAGTTCCATGTTACTTTATTGGGGAAGCTTTCTTATTTAAAAAAAGCCTTTCACTCTATTTCAGTAATGGTAGAATCAGCCTGCAAGTAAACTTTGTCCAGACCTTGAAACTAAATGGCTGGTAAGAGGAAAACCTACTGTAGAGCTCTTTTGGGATGATCTAGCTAATGCAGTGTGGTATCTAATTGTTCTAGTTAAGGGGCTTGACTGTCATTTTCCACTTATAATTTAATGACTACTTGCTTTATTTTAACGTGTTTTCGTTTTGTGTGGTACTGATACAGACTTTTGGCATGTGGAAGGAACAAGTTATTGTAGTTTATTAAGAAAGCCATTAAAATCTTTTGTAGAATTTTGTATGCAGTTCACACTGTGACTGCTGTTCACTGGAGCTTTTTATCAGCCTTCACTGCTGCACAGCAACTGAAAACTATTGATCTGGAACTTGTCTTGTGCCAAATAACTGAGCTAAAGAGTCTGAAGTGAGCATGTGCAGACAAAGCTAGAATTTCTCTTAAATTAGAAGGCTGCTTCTGCTTTTGTTCTAAATAGGTTAGAGCTCAATCACTGAACTGAATTCCATGCATGGCAAGTTTGAATCTTTCTTAGTCTTGCCTACAGTTTGTTACTTGCAGCTGAAAGGATGCTTTTTAGAAAAACTTTTCCATGTGAAAGACTTACTCTAAAAGATGTGTCCTAAGGCTTGTGTTGGTTCACGCTTTTTGGTATTAACCTTGAAAACACTGCTGAGGATGTAGACTTTGTTTTTTTCTCTTCTCAACAGTGGAGCTGAGCCTTATGTGGAAACTGAGTTGCTGGTTCTGGGTATTTTGGTACCTGGGCTGAGGCAGACTGGGATAGTGGTCAATTAGTTGATCCCACGGAAAAAGCTGAGACTGCTCTATAGTTTCCCATTAAATTAGATCAAATTGAGTACAATATAAAATAGAACACTGATTTCTCTCGCAAGCTGGGTGTTAAGACAGTACCAGCACCTGAGTGGTGGTGAAGTGTCAGTCTCCTGTAGTCAGGGTGGCTCATGTGGGACATCTCTGAAGTAACTGCAACTCTCAGCTTGGGTGCTCTGGCCTGGGTTTTGTAAAGTGCTTTTTAGACAAACAGATCACACTCAGCATAGCTGGCAACTAACATGTGCTGAAATCATGCTTTAAAGAGTGTTACAGTGTTAAGTACAGGTGCGAGCACAGCAGTAGAGTCCGGGATGCACATTTCAAGGCTGTGAGTGCCAAAGAACTACATGGACAAGAATTGAATATGGCTTTGAGATCAGAAAGAGGAGAAAATGGGAATACTGCAGACTGCAGTAGGCTGAACAATTATTGTGGAATTAAAGTACTAAAATAAGAAGCTGAGGCTGGCAACCGAGTATTCTGATGAAGAACATAATTTCCTGTAACGGCACCTCAGGCGAGTTTTCTCTGCTTCTGTGTTGCCAGTCATCTTGATGCTCTGAAAGATGTTACTGCCCTGCAAGTGGCAGAAGAGCAGAAAGTGTATGGTTAAATCTCCCAATAAACCATGCCAGACATGAGTGCAAAACCATCTTCTCTTCACCAGCAGCCTTTGTGATCACAGATCTATGAACTGGGGTAACGGGACCAAGAAACTGCTTTATCTTCTGTAGCTGGATTTAACAAGTGTGTTAGTGTGCAAAGGGAGAAGGAAGAAATCTGTGCTTCATAGTTCAAAACTGAATTCAAACTAATTTCTGACAGCTTCATAAAACTGTATTTTTTTCTCAAAGATTAATCTTCACATGCTATCTTAAGAGCAATTAGATAGAAATTGCTTGATCCCAGTTAATTTTCTGGCTAGCAGCTGCTTTCTTAGTGACTGATCTGATGAACTGGGATTATACACTTGGTGCCAGTTAAGTTACTTCCAAGTCAAAATGTCTTACGTGTTATCAAAGATACTTGATTCACTATTCAGTCAGAACTGCAGTGAAGAGACATTTGTAAAGGAGAGAACTAGACATCTTCAGGATATATCAGTAAATGCAGATATTTTCATTCCTTCCTCCAGTAAGTTCTGTGAACTTTCAAAGATAAGCCACGAGACAGAAATTTCAGAAACGTTTCTCATTATACCTATGTAAGAAGTGAACATTTTTGTTATTGATGTTTTGCTTAGTGATGAGAGGTTGACTTAAGGAACAATTGTTGGCTCTCAGTTTTGTTGCTGTTGTTATGAATTGAGGATCTGTGCTTAGAAAAAGATAAATAACAAGGCTGTGAAGTGCCAGCATTTTTAAAATTTATTTTGACTGCTGCCTTAACAACCGAAGTGAGGTGGGTTTTTTTCCCAGTTGTTTCATAGTTTCCTGTTGGAGTTCTGCAGTCATGTTAATAGTTGCTTCCCAGGCGTAAATGTATGGCTAATGAACTTGGCTGTTACCTTTAGATGAGGCTGCAGTGAAATGCAATGAATATAAGCCTGTAAAAAGTACTATTTAAAACTCAGTGCTTTTGCTCTGTATTCTCTTTGAAACAGCTGGTGAAAATGGCTGAAAATGGAAATGGTGAAAACATGTCTATCTTGGAAAGCAAAATCTGTCAGCAAATTGAGGTAAGTTCAATTTATAGTTAGGGATCTGGACTGAGGTGTTTTGGGGGCATTCATCGGCAGGGGCTTGGCTAGCGGGTAGTTAACTTTATGGGGAGTTAAACTCGAATATTCAGCTCTTTAAAAAATGTCACAGGTCTGTTAACAGGTATTTAATTCTTTAAGATAGTCACAATTAAGGTTTAAGTTGGAAGTTACACTACTAGAGTTGCTTGTAAACAGAAAAGGTTTAATTTGCTAGCATTTTAGATGCTATAGCAAATGAATGTATCATTAAACAATTTACTACCATGTTTGCTGGGGTTATTCTACCTGTGCAAATAGGAGAGTACATTTTAATTCTATGTGCCTTAATTTTTGTGGGGAAAAAATCCTCCTACTTGGGAATCTCTGCTGCTCAAAATATTAGCACATTGCATGACTCGCTATTACGATTTACTGCTTTGTAATTTATTGCTACAAATTACAACTAAATTTATATACCTACTTTGGATTAACTCTTTGTTTCTCTAGAGGCTTGAAGGGTTACCCTACAACAAAAAACCTGAGCCCATTGCTTTAAGTGACATCTAGAACAAAACCGCTTTCCTGAAGGACAAAAGGCAGCTGCACATGAATGCCCATTACCATATGGAGCCATTATTTATATATAACAAACAAACCACAGACATTCCTCAATCTCTATGCGTTGTTTGTTTGTTATATATAAACAGCTGACAAAACTAGACTTGTGGTAATGTGAGTTTGAGATATACTAGAGGAAGAGGTACTGTTGTAAAACTTGCATTGACTTTTTAAAGCACCACAATACTGGTGAAAATACTCCAACTTATCTTCTGGTTTCAAGTATTTTAACTTTGTTACATGACTGCTAGTCAGGGAAAGAATCTGATCAACTTGTCTTGTCTTAAACTGAATTGTCTTCCCATGCTAGACAAGATCAAAATAAGAACATAATAATTAAATAAAATTAAAGATTAAGTATAAAATAATGATTTCTTTATCTTATGGTGTTTTCTTGAATGAGACCTAGAAATTCTAGTCTATTTGTATGATTTTTCAGTGTGCAAATACAATATTCTTGCATACATATTCCTTAAATAAGGAGTACAACCTGGATGTGTTGGTGACAAATTTGACTTTTGACTGTGCAGAGCTTGATCAGTGTGATGAATGCTTATCATGTTAACAGAATAAGCTTTGCTCCTTTTGTAAACAAAATTGCAATCTATTTTTGCCTCATTAATTCCATTGGATGAAGCACTGATTTGGTGTGGGATTGTTTGTTTGGGGTTTTGTGGGATTTGTTTCTCTTGGTTTTGTTTTTACAGCTTACACATTGCAGCTATCTTTTGCCAAAGTATCACATTAAAGCAGGAAGTAATAATTGCAGAATTCTTAATTGTTCAGATTAATAAATTTTGGTATGTTTCAATCTACCACAGTAAGATGTTAGGATGAAAATGAGCTTTTAAGACTGAAAATTTAAAGACACATCTCTCTTTCCTCCCCCCTCTTCCTTTTTGCAGTACTATTTTGGCAATCACAATCTGCCAAGAGACAAGTTTCTAAAGGAACAGATCAAACTGGATGATGGCTGGGTACCTTTAGAAGTAATGATCAAATTTAACAGGTAAAACAAAGTACAAATTAATGTGAATAAAAGAGTAACTTTCAGCTACCTATCTCTCTTTGGGGCCAAGTGTTCCTGATGTGCATGTACAATTCCTATAACTGTTCTAACATCTGACTTCAGCTTTGCCTGGGTATTTGTAATAACCTGTGTCTGTCTACTCAATAGGTTAAGTCGCCTTTCAAAAGACTTCGGGGTTATTGTAGAAGCACTAAGAAAATCCAAGACTGGTTTAATGGAAATAAATGAAGACAAAACGAAAATCAGAAGATCTCCAAATAAACCCCTTCCTGAATTAAATGACCAGTATAAGGCTGCAATTAAAAACAGATCTGTATATGTTGTAAGTAAATTTTTCTTTACTTTGTGCTGTCCTGCCTGACTTTGACTGATAACCAACTGAGTAAAGCTTGGATTCATACTATAGAGGTTATAATTTTTAAGAGACAGTTTGTGGCATATAATTGAAGCTCATTGCTTGTCTTGCAGAAAGGCTTTCCACTAGATGCTACTCTTGATGATATCAAAGAATGGCTTGAGGATAAAGGTCCAGTTGAAAATATTCAAATGAGGAGAACATTGCAGAGAACATTTAAGGTAATGATGAACATTTAGACCTGGGGCAGAGATCCCTCCTGGAATTCTGTTCAGTTAGCCTAACAGTATCTCTTATCATTTAACAGGGCTCAATATTTGCAGTTTTTGATAGTGTTGAATCTGCTAAGAAGTTCACAGAGATACCAAATCAAAAGTACAAAGACACAGAGCTGATAGTACTTTTCAAGTAAGTCCACTTAACTAATACATGAACTAACAGTGGTCAGGGGTGGATTGACACAAGAAGCTGGCTTGACCTGAGAAGTGGGAGTTTCTGAGCTGTTGTACAGACATTGACAGTTGTACCTTTTGGAGACTTAGCATCTCAACTTGGAAAAATTAATTTCAACTATTTCATGTCTACTGCTCTTACAAGCTAATTATAACAGAATATTTTCAATTATATTAACTTAGCTTATATTCTACTGAAGGGAGGAGTATTGCACAAAGAAGAATGAAGAAAGGAAACAAAACAAAGTAGAAGCGAAAGCAAGAGCTAAACAGTAAGTCATTGTCAATCATAGTGTGTGTTCTGCTTGCCTGACCATGCTTGAACTGACTTGTAACTAACTTAACTTTTCCACAGGGAAAAAGAAGAAAAGCAGAAACAAGCAGCAGATGCTGAAATGGTATGGGTTTCTTAAATCACCTATATTTTGTAGAGCAAACATGGAATATTCTGTTTGAATTGCTTTAATATACAGCACTTTCTAGAAAGTCACTTTAGCTTTTCCAACTAACTTACAATAAGACTGTTCTGTCCTGGTCTTTTAGTCTTTTCAATAGACTAATTTTGTTTAAAGGCTCATGTCCTGAATTTACATTATCACGCATGTTTGCCTGTTCAGAGTGATCCTGAAGGGACCATTGAGATGACTGTTCTTCTGTGGTATTTAAAGGATCCATTAAGGATTTAATTTGTATTATATAAATTTTCAACCTGAGGTATGAGTCTTCAAAAAGCTGTTCTGTAAAATTTAAAGAGTGTAATTCCTATGGGATAGGAGCTCAAGTGTATCATAGTAAGCAAAGAAAACATAAAAAAAGGAGGGAGGACACAACATCAGCAGAACTAGGTTATGTAGGAAAAATGCTTGAATTACTGTAATTTCAATTGCTTATTTATCACTATCCTGGTTAATAGGATTATGGGGGGAATGTGAATACTCAAGCTTGACTCTTCAGTGAAAATGTGGGCGTTTTTAATTTAATTTAGAAGTCTCTGGAAGAAAAGACAGGATGTCTTTTGAAGTTTTCTGGTGATCTAGATGACCAAACGTGCAGAGAAGATCTCCATGAGGTATTTTCTGGTCACGGAGAAATTAAGTGGATACACTTTGTCAGAGGTGCGAAGGAGGTGAGTAATCTTAGACAAGGACTTAAGCTCTCTGTATTGAAGTCTGAAAATGAATGATTATAAATGTTTGTTCTTTTATGTTATCAAGTAAGTTATTATCTTGTGAAATTTGTAGAATATTTAGAAAATTAAATTATTCCCTTAACTTTCTTCAAAAGAACAGATAAAGGTTCCAGCCTTGTTGGTTGATAAGGTCAAAACTGAGAAGGTTCATTAGGGCAGTCTGAGGGCTTTGCTTCAGTCTACACATGCTTTACAATCATACAAGAGTAATGAATTTGCTGAGGCACTAAGCTGGATATGTTGTTCATCATTCTAGCTGAATGTTTTCACAGTAAGATTAAAATGCAAATGCTACTCTTCTTTTTTTAGGGAATTATCCTATTTAAGGATATTGCCAAAGAAGCTCTGGAAAAAGCCAAAGCAGCACATAATGGAAACTTGCAACTCCGGAACAAGGATGTTTCATGGGAAGTGCTAGAAGGAGATGTAGAGAAAGAAGCTCTGAAAAAAATACTGGAAGATCAGCAGGAATTGCTGAAACAGAAAACAAAAGGTTCTCTCTCCTTTTATTATTTTAAGCCTTTACAGTGTCCTAGAATTCATGTGTGAAGTTCACCTTTAAGTAGTGAATATATACTACCTACTGACATTAACTGTAAAGCAGTCCCTGGAGCTTGCCAATTAAAAGATAGATGATACAAAGTGCCTGATCTTGTATCTCCGCAGGGCGCAAAGTTAAAGGAAAAGGAAGAGGGGGAAAGATACCTCAGGGTGCACAAAAAGGAAAAATACAGTTTCAGGGCAAGAAAATAAAGTTTGAGAATGATGAAGAAGATGGTGAAAATGATACTAAAACAGGTATGTCATTCTGTGCACTTGATGCAGCTTACTCAGTACTTCCACAGAAAGTAGCTCCATGTACTCATGGTTCTTACAAGCATTTCAGATTTGGCTCTGCATTGTAGCATTTCTGCCCTCCTGTCCGTATCAGTAATCTTAAGAGTCTTGTGCTTCATTCCTTCCACAACTGTCCAAAAAGCATATTAAGGTAATTACTAGATAGGTAAGGCTATACTGCAGAGCTGTTTAAAATATTATGCATTGAAAGATGGTGGTTGTCAGTAACAGTACACAACTGTACAGACCCAGTTTCTTGAGCAGTGCTTTTTTTTTCCCTTAGGGATATGAGAACACTTCATAGTTCTGCCTGTCAGTATTTAGCTTGGAGCAGAGGAAGAGCTAAGCTTCTGTTCATTATATATAGCACCTGCTTAACTAAAAGCCAGTGCACCCAATTCCTGGTAGATTCTACTCCTTCATTTTCTTACCTGCTCTCCTGCAGTGGAGTTAGGGATGAAGCTCTTTAAATGTGGTATTCTAGAACATCTAAAAGCTTTAGTCACAGTAATAAGCAAACCCACTGGTGTAGCTGTGGCTGTAGATAACAGGGACTAAGGTTACATGGTGGGAGGAGTTTGGGTTTTTACAGAAGATTTCAGGTAAAGCTTTCATTTACCCTACATGACCACATATTCATCTTGCAGAACCAGCAAGTCCCAAGAAGAGACCACTAGAGGAAACAGAAAAGGAAGAACCTGCACCAAAACAACTGAAAACAGAAAATGGAGATGGCAATCAGTAATACTCAAATAAATAAAATACTTTAAAAAATTAGTGGTTTTATTGTTCCATTTTCAGTAAGTTTTAAAGACATGCCTCAGTTCAGGACTTTCTTGGCAGAAAATCTAATGAAATCCACTTCAATGTCAACCTACAATTAGAGAAAAGCTTCAGTTTACTGCGTTACAGCTTTCCTTTTTTGTTTAAGAAGCATGCTTATTCCTAACATAAAACTCTGGAAAACTTTTCTATTTATAGTTTTGTTTATACTGTCAGATCTTTTCAATTTTTCTGGCATCTCATTCAAATGTAAAAGGTTTTGGACTTTGTAATCTTGTGGTTATGTTTAATAGCGGCTGGTAATAAATTCAGAACTTAAAACTGCTTTCTACTGAAGCCTGGTTAATGTAGTATAATGTTTCAATTGTGAAGTAGCAAAGGTAAGGACAGACTTTAAGTTCAAGTCACCAAGAGCATAGGTACAGCTGATTAAATCTTCTGTTCTTTGCTGTTCAACATACCTAACAAGTTTTCAACGACTGCTCACTCTCCTGTCTACTTCCCTTAGGGTAAGGGATGGGAATACATGGCTTCCCGGCCAGCGTTCAGTAGCCAGGAACTTGCTGTGGGCTTAGGCTGACATACTCTAAGTGTCCCCACTGTATCTTTTGTCAGTGGGATGAAGTCATTAGTTCCTCCTGCTGCCCCCAGGCTGGCTCTGTAGCTATTTGCAGGAGAGCACAGATCACTGAAATAATGCTACTGCTGTAACATCCTTGTTACTGTGGCCTTCAGCACTTCCTTCAGTCAAGTCCCAGCTGCAGATAGGATGGAGCAAATAGCTATTAGGAATTGAGTCAAGGAGGCTACCCCTTAGCTTTATCACATCTAATTGCAGTGCTGGCTTTATTCTTTGGGTATAGCTTTAACTGGCATTATCATGATTCTTTTCCCTGTTCAGCTACTAAATGTATTAACAGGAATGATGTGACTGAATGCTGTCAGCATTCTTCATCCAGTGCATATGGACGTAAAACTTAAATTTCATTAAGGAGTATTGATTTACCTCAGTGTTTTCTCAGTTATGTTGGGTTTTATACTTACTGATTTCTTCTTATGGAACTTGTATGATGCTGGTAAGTCAAACCTAAGTTCTGTGAACAGCATAAAGAATACATGTTAGACTGGGATGATTATCAGCCACTTAAACCCTACAGCCATGTACTTCTTTTTGTACTATGTGCATCTGTTGTGGCCTGTCATACCTGTTTTATCTCTGCACTAGATGACGACTAAACATTGAAGCTGTCCCCATCAGACAGTTAAGTGGATGGCTGAAATGCACTTGTGTTTCAAGCACTTGAGCAACTTCACATCTCAAGTTCTATGACTGTAAAAAGCATCTGGCTAGTGGTATTGAAAACTAGGAAGACAATTAATTGTCAAAAATATTTAGGTGACTAAGGACAGAATACTTGTTTTGTATGTGAGAACTGACCTGTGCTTCGCTTTTCTTTTTCAGCAACACTCCTTTTGAAGCAGAAAAGAAGGTAACTTCTGCTTGAAGACAAAATCTAGTCCAGGAACAAACCTAATTCTGCACACAATATGTATTCCTCAGAGCTTTATTAAGTGCCTGTTTGAATTCTAGCCAGGTCGCAAAAAATTTAAGAAATTTTTTTCTAAAAGTCTGCTAAAAAGAGAAAGACATGTATCATTTCTGTGTTAAATCACAGTTAACTTTATTTCAGGCTGTTATGACTGGCTAGTAGTGTTACAGATATTATCTTAAAGCAAAAGGTTTTTGTTTGTTTTTTTTTTCTGTTAACAATAAATAAATATTACCTGCTAAGACTTCCATCTTCACTTCCCATTCTTCTGCTTTCTTTTGAATGTGCTACAATAGTAGATAGCGTATGCTTTATAAACATCTACACCCCTGTACTTAAAAGTCTCATATACTTTTGTTTTTCAAGCTGAAGCATTAGATCACAGTTCTCTTGATGTATGTGAGATTGCAGTTATTTGATGTACTTAGTATTTACCCCAAACATACCTCACAAAGTAGTCAGCAAATCAGTGAAGCTATAGACATTTATATAACCAACTATTTTGTTGTCTGGTTAATTCTTGCCCCACTAAAATGATAAACTTACCTGCCGTGTTGAAGTTTTGTGAAGGGAGTATACAGCTGTTTTTGCCATTTGTAGAGCAGTTTTCAGAAAAATCATATCAATTCCTAAAAGAATGATGAAATTATTAGAATTGTTAAATGGAAGCTCAAACATCTTAATTTTTTCTGGAATAATAGCTAGTTGAGAAACAGCACCAAATACATTAAGGTACAGAAAGTATTTCTAAAACATACTCAATTGCTTTTAATAAAATAAAAATGTTAGAGAAGTGAAATAGCTAGTATTGTTTATTTCAAACCCCAGTGACTGTTAATTACAATGCTGAAGTTGTTAATCTTAGGAAACTGACTCCAGATGAACAAAACACTAAGTAATTAGAATACATAACTAATGAAGAAGGGAGATGTTTCATTAAAAGAATCTCTTGCTGTTTTGTTTGTAGTAATTTCTAACTGAGTTGCACAATTACCAACCTTTGTTATGCTTGGTACCAAACGGAGGGTTCATAATAACTGTGTCAAAAGTGTTGGCCATGCTGTCAGATAAAGAAGAGATATCACACTGAACCATGTTGACATTCGTGAGCTCAAAGTCTTCAATATTGCTATTAAATATTTCCAGTGCATCTGCATCTATGTCAAGCCCCACACAGAATCTATTCAAAAAGAAAAGTGTCACATATTAGTCTCCTACAAACAAAAATGGTGTTTAAATTCTACAGTAAGGGATCTGGGTACACAACTTGTTTTACCTAGGAAATGTAACAAGCATTCATTATAAATTCAGTGCTGATAAAAGTCAAGTACTCCTGTTGTCCTTTCTCCAGTATAAATTTAAATTTTGTTAAGGAAGTTTCATGTGTTCATATAATGCTTCAGGGGAAATCAAATGACTTCCAAATTCATGACAACTGTCCATCACTTTCACAGATGAATGGTTATTGATTGTCAGAACTGATAGCCTGATTATGCACCACATTATAGACCTGAAATGGTTAAGTTCAGCATTGCTGTTTTAATCTTACTTTCTTCTCTTCTATGCCAGAAAAAAATATAACCAGAACTTAATATGAAATACTTACCCTGCTCCTAACATTGCACTTCCAATGCTGAGCATGCCACAACCACATCCTAAATCTGCAATTGTTTTGTTTTCGATATCATCAAAAGTATTGTGAATTGTATAAAGCATACATGCTGGGAAAAAAAAAAAAACAAAACCAAAACAACAGGTCAATAATATCAAATATGCATATGATTAATCAAGAAAAGCTGTTTCTGCCTTCAGAAAACGTAATTTTATGTTAGAAATCCCTTTTAGTTACACTGATGTTCTCACTGCCTGTAATTCTCTTTTTCATTTTTATGTCAAGAGTCAAAAACATTTTCAGGAGTTACAAACTGTAGATCTTTAGTGGAGAAATTACACATAGAGCTCTGAGTATTGTTTGTGGAAAAAGTATGCCTCTAAACTCTTTTCGGGGAAAAACAACAGAAGAATAAAAAATATGGAAAAGAGCATAATCAAGCTATGGATGAGTGTCTGTATATACACTTTCACTCGTTTTGTGGGTCATAACACCTCTACTGCAGCTTCTACAGTTACAGATTAAGATTGCTTCTACCACAACATTATCTTTTAAATTAATTGATTTGTTTTTTGGATTGTACATTACTAGTATACTACTAAACACATTCCTGTTGGATATACTTTCTTAACTACTTTCAGTGTAAAGCCTTCAAAGGAGACAACACAGTAGAAAAAACTTTTTGAATTAAAAGTGCTGATGAACAACTAGTAAAAGAGAAAACAGTGGTGTGGGTCACCTCTACCTGCAATATGAGGTCTTGTTGGATACTGTTCAAGGAGTAGTTTTGGACTTTCAAAAGTATCAACTTGTTGAAGACAGCTTTCCAGTTCTTTAAGCTTTAATTTCTTCATGTTTATGGTTTAACTGAAGAAAAAAAATGTGTAATCAGTTACAACAATATATACTTAAAATCTTCTGGTCCTCTGCAGCATCTCCCGGGTGTTTTCAGGCTGCCGTTTCCCAGGACGCAGCTGGCGCCGCACCGATGACGAAGAACGAGCGCGGACCCGGGCGACGGCAGCTCCTCTCCTCACCGGCTCCCGCAGTTCAGGCCCTGGGCTCCGCTTCTAGCGCCCGGGCCCGCCCGCCGCCCAGCCCTAAGCGGGGCAGGAACCGAGCCCAGTGACCGCCACCACCTACCATGTCCGCTCGCCCCGGAGCCCGCAGCCGCTCGATACCGCTCCCCCTCACCGCAGCTCGGCCGGGCCGAGCCGCTCCGAGCGCCGCCGCGCACTTCCGACGCGCCGCCCGCCCCCTGCCCGCCCCTTCCCGGGCTGACGGGCATCTGCGGGAGTGAAACGCAAGGGAACTTCTCCGTGTTTCGTTAACGAGCGTGAGCTTTGCTCTCATGTATTATAAACACGAGACATTTTACTGCAGCCTTACGTATCACCGCTGCGCGGTGCCTGAGAAAGCGCCGGAGGACACACCTGGCAGACCGGGCTTTCTTGGTGGTCCCGCTCCTGAGTGCCCTTAGGGACACAGCAAGGAACTGGATTTCTGCCGGTGCGGTGGGAAAAGCTGTCGTTGAAAGAAGAGCAACATTCACCTGGAACCGCAACAAGCCAGCAAACAGGCAGCCATAGAAAACACAGGCAAAGCCAGAAGAGAGGCAGCTGCCTTGGGGCCCGTAGCTGTCGGGTAGAAGGTTACTCTCGTTTAGGAAGGGATTTTTTCGTATAAGGTTTTCTACTGCACAGTTGAAAATCTATTTATCGAGGTTTAAAACCGCCGATCGGTGTGTGAAACACGGTAACTCGCATCCAAATGCGTTCTTTCCTGGTGGGAGCGCGCAGGCAACCGCACGCTGGTACGTGGGGGCGCGGCTGTGCAGACACCCCGGGGTGCTGCTGCCGGAGCCCGGCGCTGCTCTGCCCCCCCGGGGGGCCGCTTGATGGCAGCGAGCGCAGAACCGCCAGCCCGAAGCCTCAGAGGTGCCTCCCACGTTCCCCGCAGTTGCTCCTGCCCTCAAAGCCGCCCGGCGGGACCCTTGTGCCCAGGACACACCGGCGGCAGCAGGGCGTCTCACGGCAGCCGCTTCGCTGCACGCACGGCTCCGTAACAAACGGGCTCCNGCCCCCCGCGGCTGCCGGGACCCCGGTACGGACGTGAAGTTTCGGGTCGGCGGGCGGCGACATTTTGTGCGTCGGCAGCGCGGGGCGCGCACCTGCGCGCTGGGAGGGCGGCGGGAGGGCAGGGGCGGAGGAAGAGGAGGGTGGTGTCAGGGGAGGGGAGAGGCGGTGTCGGGAGGGGGGCGCGGGCGGCGGGCAGGGCGCCGGTGCCGCGGCTATCGCGAGAGGGCGGTGCCGCGGGGCGGGGAGCGAGGGCGGCGGAGGGATCGCGGATCCGGGGCTCAGCGCGGCCGTAACGG
>VZRF01009540.1:0-219148 GCA_013396875.1 Vireo altiloquus | reverse complement strand
GGGCGGGCGGGCACCTGCCGGCGGGGGTGGCCCCGCGAGCGGCGGAGCTGTGCCCGAGCCGTGCCCGGGCTGTGCCGGGAGTGCGGCCCCCGCCCGCAGTCGCCCTGCGGGAGGGCAGTAAGTGAGGCCCCTGCCGCCTCCTGGGCCGCCTCCTTCCAACCCTGGCTGCGGGTCGGACCACGGGCTGAGCGAGGAGTCCGCCGGGGTTCGGCAGGCGGCTTTGTTGATGTGTGTGCGCCTTTTTTTTAGGACGCTCATGAGAATCTTGTCGCCCTTGCACCGAGTGCCAGCCTTCAGGGAAGTTGATAAGGCAGAGTGCATGGGAGGCAGTACCTGTCAGCTTCCAGCTAGTAGCCTTGGCCTAACACAGCTAGCCGTGAAGTCAAAATACTTTGGGACAGCATGTGAGCAGATAAGCCAATGTGAACGGATTGAGTAAGAGGGAGCCATTTTTGTGTGATTTCCTGGTCTGCAGATCATTTTGCCACCTTAGCTTTAAGTCAAGGAATGCAGTAATGCTTGGATGAATACAGCAGGGCAGGGTTTTGTGGAAGTCAAAGGTCTTTTGTATTCTGACCTACTGAATGCAAGACTGAAGTGCCTGGTTAGAAGAAGAGGAATCGAGTACTTCATTAAACCCTGCTTTGTTTCCGTATATACTCAATGGTGGAAGGAAAGAGCAGTCAACCAGTTACTGGATAAAGGTGATACTTAGCCAGTAAACTTCAAATTCTTCAACTGAGTGTCTTTTGGAGCTCCTTGTGTTCCTGTTGATTCACCAGCAAGCTAAAGACTTCATTAGACGATCCTTTGGAGTGCTTGAATGAGGATGCTCTTCTGCCAAGCTTTCTGGAATAGTCTGTCTTGATTGTCTTAGCCTGGGTGAGATGGTATGCAGTAGAATCCCAAGATGTGGCATACCTAGCAGAAAACACTAGGAACATACAGGAATTTTAAAACATTTTCCTTGATTCTCTTCTTGGATTTGCAAATTTACAGTCTATAATTCTTTATTACTCACTCAGCATCTTAAGATTCCTTCTCTTTTTGCATTTCTACTTAGAGATTTCATTAATTCTGCTTTTTCTGTTTCTTGAATGTTGTTGCCTTGACTCCAATTGGTTTCCATCTGTAATCACCATTTTCTGCTGTAGGCCTTGAGGTGACTTAAGTTTTTGCTTCTTATGCTTTTCTCACCTTTTCTTTCTCTTGCTATCTGCCTTCATCATTTATTCATTCTTTTTTGGTGGAATCTTTTCTTTTTGATAGACTTCCTTCAATGGCAGAATTTTTTTCCTCCTTTTGTTTTCAGTAATCTTCAGTGGTTTCAAGTGGCTACTGCTGAAGTGATTCTTTCATTATTGGTTCTTCAACTTCTGGTGATTCTGCTTTCCTCAGCAGTAAGAGGAAGAGTTCTCTTCTAACTGAAGTAAGAGTTTCCCTTGATCTTGAGAAGTAGGAAAAAAAATTAATACTACTTCTTCCAGTGTTCATTGTGGAATAGACTTAGGGCTCCTCTTAGTGGCAGGATCTTAACAGAGCACACACAAATTGAACTACTTAAGGGTGAACATTATAATGACTTGTGATGCTGCTCTCATCCCAGAGTGTATAGCTTTCTCAGTTGTCTTTTCTTATTTTAAACAGTTTTCTTCTTGACAAAAGCTAGTTTTAATAATGAAGAAATAAGAAATACTGTTAAATTTGCAGTGTAAACAGATGCAAACCCTGAGGGAGTAACAATCTTCTCATTTCTGTGTACCCTGCTTACTACCTTTTAATGGTAGAATTTGAGAGTAAAAAATCTTGTGTGTTAGCTAGGTCCCTTCAGGTGTTTTGGTCACTGAAGATAAAGAATTACATAATATTTGTTCAGAAACAACACTCGGTGTTGAGCCGTAGATTTTCCACTCCTCTTGGACATATAAGGAGGACTGTACCTGACAGCATATGGAGTGTCTGCCTTTAACATAAGGTCACTTCTGCTTATGTAGATAAGAACTGATGTTAAGCCATTGCAATTAAGCAAACTAGAAACTTTGCTGTGCAAGACAAAGTAAATTAAGCTTAAACCAATGTAAAAACATTGAAGTGTGCAAACACGCAGAGTTTTACCTATTGACCTGAATTGCTACAGTGCAGCGTGTTTAGATAGTGTTTTAACTTTGTGTATACAAATCAAGTGCACAGTTACAAAGGTAGTGCTTTGCATGTTAAAGTTAGGAGGCCTTCATGGTGGACTTAGGAAACTGGAGTGTGTCTAGCCCGATATAACCTTGGCCTCTACAGCCTAGGCTTCTATTAATAGCAAGGGAATCGAATGTGGAACCTACTTACAAACTTTATCTACCATCTGTCTGCTCAGATAAAATTTTGTGTAGATGCTGTATACGAATATTGTAGTAAAATTCTTTTGTTTCTGTTCTTGTTATCTGGTCTTCATATTCAGAGTTTATTTTTTCGATGCATCTCAAAAAGTACTTCTCATGAAGTCTTAATTAACTGATCTGCTATAAAGGAAATCTCTCCAGTTTAGAATCTGGAAGATCTTTTCATTGCTTTTAAGATGGCTAATGTAAATCTAGAGATGGTTGGCTCTGGGGTATGAGGATGACTGTGTATTAATCTTGTAGTACTAATTAAATATATAATTTGCTTTGTATGGATACCTGGGTGTTAGTTTTTTTATTTCTGCTGTCTTTATAAAAAAAAACCCTGGAATATAGCATAATAGATGGATGCTGATTTGCCTTAGGTGCCTTGTGTAATTCTCATTTGTTTTAGAAAAATCAGATTGACACATTTTTGAACCTTTTGATTTCCATGCAGATTTCAGTGGTTTTGATGTTTAAGTTAATTGCAGTTGGTTTGATCTACTAGAGTGTAGTGCAGACTTTTGAAAATATTCAAGTTTGTAAATGTAGCTGCTTGTAAAAGTATTAAAAATTCCACCTGTGGCAAGGCTGAACAGATTTTAAAATACATTGATATGTCAGGAGGTGGAAATAGTTTGTAGTTGTCTCCCATATGGTATCTAGCTATTTGCAAATGAAACTTAGCAAGTCCTTCAGAGGTAATTAATAATGTTCTGAAGAAGGCAAAATCTTCAGTTTTAAAGCATTTTAAGTAGACATATGCTCAAATGAGTTCAAATGAGTTCATCTGTTGGATTAAAAAAAGGCTTATGCAGTTGGACAGAGGAAAATTCAGACTGGAGTTTTTTTTGGTTGGTGGATGGTCTTGTATTATAATGCAAGTTTATGAAATACACTTGAGGAAAGCAATATGCCATATGGTTATTACAAGAGTATAGCTAGTCAATGATCTGTCACTGCTGAGTACCATCTTGTTTCTATGGCTGTCTTGTTCTGATTCCCCTCTAAGTCTGTAGACAATTACCTGATACATTAGAGAGCCTCAGCACTTTGGCTGTTGTGTTCCACCGTGTCCTGTTTCAGAGTATGTCTAACTGTGTGCTGACTTATTAGTTAAATTAATCATGTGGGAAGCAGATGTTTTAGTGCTGCATTACAGTACAACAAGAATAATACCTCCATCAAGGGTTGCATATCCTAAAAGGCAAAAAGCCAGGTTTAAAATTTCGTTTAATAGACTTTTGATGTGATGTCGGTTGTGTATTTCTTGGTAGTTATGGCAACCAATGGCTCCATTAACATAGAGTGTTGCCTTCTCTTATGACTTATATCAAAGGGACTAAGGTGTTAGCCATTTCCACTTGCAGCAGTGGGCTGTTTCTCTATCAAGCAAAAAATCCCATAGTTATAAGAAAGGTAGCTCTCAGAGATTGATGATGTGTGTCCAAAAGCACCTTCAGGTACCTACCTCTAAACTTTCGGCAGTTCTGTCTCTACTGATCCCTGCTTATCTTTTCATTTAGCTCTGCGTCTTAAAGTTGGAGTCAGCGTAGGTTTCATAGAGATCCTGTCTGAGCTACACAGTAGATCTTCTGTCTCTTTTCTTTTTTTCATCATTATGTCTCTCTTGGAGTCAGATGTATCTGTTGGATCTACTGTGATCCCCTTAGGAAAAGACTGGACAATTCTCCTTGCCTCCTCTTGCTGCCAACTATGAGAAGTATATTCTTAGTTTCTAAACTGTTTGGTATTTTCTGCTTTCATTTATTTATAAATGGCTCTGGTTTTTTCAGTGTTTTAAAATGTTTGCACCCAATAAGGGTGAATGTTTTAGTTTAATTTTGGATGGTAGATACTTAATATTGATGGCCTTGGGTATTCTGTCCCCATAAAATTCTATCCTTCCTTTCGTTTTATTCCTGTCAGAGATACTTCAGAGATTGGGAGCTATGGAAGATTATATTCTATTTCTTTTACAATGTGTAGCTTTGTGAGAGTAAAGGAACTTTTTCATATTTTAGACTTGTGAAAATTTTAACAAGTACAGTGACCATAAAAAAGGAAACTTGCTCTTGAGAAAGCTATTATTACTAGTTATCTTGGGATGCATTCTGTACGTGTTCATCAGGAAGGGTCTCTTTTACCATCTTGGGTTGTAGCACTGGGATCCACTTAATATCAAAAAAGTCAGATCTGCTTGTGGCTGTGTTTAGGGACATACAGGCAATTATTATTTTACTGGCACCAAGTGGATTACATGGTTATTTTATGGAGTGTCTTGCAACAGCAAATCACCTGCTTAGCATACGTACAGCATGTTGCTGCTTCAAGGTTGTCTCTTCCAGTGTGACTCTATCTGTTGTCTTGTTTAACAATTACCAAGAAATTTTCAGTTCTCCACGACCTAGGCTAGCTTTGGTAATGCAGCCCCAAAGAGGTAAGCCCCTTTTTTGAAGAGGTTGGTTAAACAGATACTTTATCAACAGGCTGAGAACCTACAAGTTGCCAACTTTAGTCTCTGAGTTTTATGAAACCACATAAAAGTGTTTGTTCAGGATTGTCGAGCTGGTACAAACGGTGTTTTGTAGGATCTCTGTCAACTCCATGCAGCTTTTCTGCCTTTGAAGTCCTTTGGGCTACCAAGGAGGGACTGAAGAGAAGTCTGAGCTGTAGTGGCTGCTAGCTTAGCGTGAGAGTCTGGAAAAATCCATGATCACGTATATCTGATGGATGATTCTACAAAACAAAAACTCCACCATGTTGATGCATGTACAAAGTACAGGAGTTCCTACTGGGATTCACAATGACCACAGAATTTGAAATTACCATGCATTTATAAATAATTGAGTCCCTCTGTCCGCCTTCATGCCTCTCTCAGACATAAAGCTCAATACAATGTATTACTTCTTGGGATTCCACAGTAACACTGCTAGTTTACGTAGAGCTTCATGTTAGACCTTATCCTTAGAAAGCAAAAGACATTGCAGATCAACATGTTGATTAAGTCTATCATGTCAGACAGTCAGCTCTCAAACCTGCTTGACTTGATTTCTTTTAGGAATGTCTCTAATTAGGACTACATCAGCCTCTAAATTAGTTGCCGGGATGTATTCCAAATGGTTAACAGCCAAGTGCTAGTTTTGTATTACTGCCTTTAGAGCTATGACCTGACTAGATGCATTGGTACTTTATACATGCCTCTGGAATAATGTATAGTTGTTTTAAAGTCATCAGTAAGATGTTGAAACATATCAATATACATAGCTATTAAGTATTTAGAAGCCTGAACTATTGCTGTGTTAGTTACTGAACACACTTAAATGATGGATGATTGATGATAGGGCCAGTCTGAAGTGAAGAACACAGCAGTATTGTGAAGGCTGAGCTTACAAGATATGACTGCTATATATCTTACCTTGCCTGAAATTTGGCTGATTGATTGTATGACTTGCCTATTGCTTTGTAACCTGCCTTGGTGTATATTCAATTAAGAGTTGTGCTTTGGAGGTCTCTGAAACAGTCTTGTTTAGATTTGGACTAACCAGTGTCCATTTTCAGTTCCTTTACTTTGGTCCCACCAAATTCTAAAGCTGCTTTTATACCTTTTATGGACCTGTCATCTTCCTGGGATTTTAAGTTCACTACGTTAGGGTGGAGTGTTATTTGTCTGGTACATGTCTGATCTGTGTGGAGCTGTCAGTGGATCTGTTGGCAATGGAACAAATGGGATTTTGGGAGTTTGTTTAGGGAACACATTCCTAAAGAACTATTGTCTCTTAAATCTTTATTAATGACCATATAGGTTGATTCAGATTTCCGGCCATACTTCCTTATCGCATGTAGAATATCAGGAATTTTATATTTTTTAGAAATCCTGGAATGATACCTGAAAGCTGCAGGTTATTTTAAATGATAGTATCTTAGGTGCCCTTCTCTGTAGAGATTCTGATAGTGAGCTCTGAAAACAATGAATTTTCATTACTTTGAATTAATAGAGATACCCAAATGGCTCTTACAGTATCTAGGAGTAAATGAACTCTGTTGCCTTCATCAGGATGCACCTCTTTGTTTCTGCACAGTGCCTGCACTGATAATAGCTCTGGCATGAAACACATAGGTACTTTCTAAGAAAACTGCAATTTACTTATATATACACCTTGTCTATTAGAGGCTTGGCTGAAGCTTAAGTTGATACCTGTTATTAAAATTCACACTTCTTGCTCAAATCCTGAAGAAATGAAGGCTGTTTTTGCATTTGTCTAGCACTGTGTAGTTGCTTAGAACTTTTTCAGATGAAGTATTTGGGTCAAAATCCTACATGCTGTATGTTTGACCTGTTTAAATTCTCTTGGGAAAATTTTGTTAGCTAGAAAATATATTTGTTAACTATTTTGAAAACTTGATTTTTGTTCTTTTAAGTAGATGTCCTGTCCATGTGCTTCAAGGTAGATAATTGATGGGACTCCAAAAGCAACTGGTCAGGGAGACTGTGCATGAACTTACAATGATTTGGGAAGATTCAGGGCCAGGCAAACATGACACTGATGAGGACTCAGGACCAGATATTTTATTTGCTGATCTGCTTGTCTTTCAGGTCTACTTCTGAAGTAATCTGGTAATTCTGCTTGTGAATGCTATGTAAGACTAAGAAGTCAGCAAAACCAGATTCTAAATATTACTAAGTTAAGCATCCAGAATTAACATATACATTATATCTTAATTCCTCTATCTTTAGGTCCATAGTTGAAGGGAAGAAAAAAGATGATACCTTTAGACTCTGTGCTGTGAAAGAATTTTGAATGTAAATATTTTTCTTGTGTGCTTTTTTCATGTTAACCTTGATAAAGATTGCTTTTTAGAGTTGAGTTTGAAGAGTGGTCTCATCAATGCCTTCTTTAATACAGTTAAATACTAAATTTAACTGGTCCTTTAAGAAATATGTTTCTTTCCTCAACTGAAAAGGCTGCAGTTCCTGTTGAAAAGTGTATTCATACATGCAAATAGATGAATTAAGATAATTTAAAGAATTTAGTATTTCCATTAATAGCATAACTGAGACCCTTTTAATTTGTAAGGGCTTCACTTTGGAATCACTGTGATGTTTGAAGAAGCTTCACCAATGAGACTAAGTATTACATTTGTAAGCTATCTAGCTGTATGTCTGTTATTGTACGAATGTATTTCAAATATATTTGAAATTTGTGTGTAGATTGAGGCTTTTCAATCAAAGTAGGTAAAAGTAAGTTACACTTAAATGCAATTACAGTGCAGGAATTTTATTCCAGAGCATCCACCCTTTCTCTAAAGAATATTTTTGCAACAGCAGATTGTGGTACTCTCTGGAGTTGCTCTCTTAACTCTCAAAATGCTCAAATTCAGCAGCTTTCTGGTTCCATTCAAACATAGCTCAGCTTCAGCTCTCAGAAGACCATTCCTTCTTGTTCTTACTCAATTTTTCCTTAAAAAAGGCCTTATGAGTGAAACTGCCAAATCTACTGTTTGTGATTGATAATGGGTACTTGTATACTAATGAAACTCACTGTAGTTTTGTCTATTACACAAGATGTTCATGTCCAACGACTAACAGAGAATAATAGAAATGCTCTGCAGAGCAGCTTTGTCTGATTTTTCTTTGAACTGGTGTGCTTCTTCACTTAATGTATCACCAAGCACCAAGAGAGCTTCTAGTGAGTCATTGCCTCTCTTCCTGCTGTTCTGCAAGGATTGGAGTAACTTCTGTGTCCAGTCTGTGATTTCTAGCTTCCTAACCTGGCCAAACAGCTTTGTCATGAAATATTAAAGCTTGAAAAGGTGTCCTTTAAAGGTGAGGTTTTTTTGTTTTTCTTGAGAAGCCATTAATTATTCTGCTGTGTTTCATTGTCCTCCACTATTGACTCTATTGTCTCTACTTTGGGGATTTTCTGGTTAGAAGAATTAGACTGATATCTTTTCAGTTGGCTTTGTCTGTAATAGCAGAAATGCAGGTATTCGGTTTTGTCTATGAGCTCTGTAGCTTGCAGTTTTCGTAAAGAGCTGATGAGCTCTCATTCCTTGGGCCTGGAAGTCATTACCACATTGATTCACTTTCAGAAGCCTATTTTGCAAGTAAAAGGAATTTAACTAATGAAATGTAGTTATTAAAGTGTATGGGGGAAACACGCTAAGCTTAATTTTCAGGAACAGTAGGTTTATTTCTTTGCATTTCTTTAGAGTTACCATTGTGTTTGTTATTGTTAGGGACAGTGGATTTACATAAAGCAAGGCTACAATATATCCAAGCCCTTTCTCACCAAGATAATTTTCTAATCCTGATTATGCAAGTTTTATTTTGTTCTGAATTAAGACTTGGTTTGATATTTGAGCTGCAAAAGCAGGGAAAAAGATTTAAACACTCTACCAGAACATAAAAAATGAGGAAATGGGTTTATAAGAACTCAGAAACAATTGTAGCACTCAAAAACTATCTTGTATCTTGCATCTGTTTTGTAGAATAGTATTTTTGTGTTAGTTTTACAGTGGAGACAGAATACATGCTTTTTAAAAACTTTGAGTTGAATTCTTATTGATAAAACTTCATTTGAATACTTTATGAAACTTTACATGATGTCAGTCATGCTGTATACTGTATGAACGTGTTTTATACCATATATGTATATATGAAATATATATTATGTTTTAAATAAGAGCTCAGTTTAGGTATGACTTACTGGATTGAAGAATCAAGTAGAACTTTACTTTCTTTGCTTAAGAATTGATTTCCAGCAGTTTTCATTTGGATTCTGTTGCTTGGGTCCCAGATCCTTATCCCCAAAAGCTTCTGTCAGAGTCAGGTACTGGTAGTGCTGTAGTACTGTTAAGACTGTGAAATTGGGATGCTTTCTTTTGGCAGTCTTATGATCTTATGAGTTTAAAAACAAATGACTTTTAAACATGGGAAGGAGGGGGACAAAATAGTGAGAGAAAAGTGAGGATAAAAATAGTCCATCTGTGTATGCATGAACTTATGTCAAGTTTCTGGAATGCAGCTGGAACTTGAGACGCTGTGGGATGTAGTGGATGAAGGACTGATCAAATGTTCAGAAGCTGTAAAGGTGTGGTCTGGCTGGTACTGAAGGCTTTTATCAGCTGCTATGATAACTGCAGAGTTTAAAAACTCTCCTTTGAAGTGATGGAATTGCCTCCACAGTGAGCATTGCATCTACTTGTTGTGCTGCTTAGCCAGGGTGGCATTTTCCTGCATGTCTTTGTTTGGGGTTTTGGTAAATTTTGTTCTCTGTGTTTTGGTCCCTGTCAGGTGAACAAGGAAAGGGATGATAGCAAAATGATTTAGGGATTTCAGTGTGATTTCCAAGGAGACTGGTAGATATAAACTGGCCCAGTGAATTTTTTTATATATTCATATAAGTAAATAATTTCTTCTGGCTTAGCTTCTGAGCTGGTTTAACACAGGATCAGTCAAGTGCTACTGCTGGAACGAGTAAGAGGGCTGAAGACAGAGGTGGCAGGACTGACGTAGTGCAACTGGACTATGAAACTGTAGCCTAAAGGGAGTTGTTTTACCTGAAGCCGCTTCTAAAATGCATTTTGGAAATTCACAGTAGAATTATTAAAAATGGAAATAGCAGGAAAGAATGGAATGAGTCTGGGAAGTTTGACATGGAAGTTGTTTGGAAGATACTAATGCTGCTTATGTTTATACCAAATGGTATTCCTTACTCATGTAGATGTCGGCAATGTTCTGCATTTCACAAATAAGATATTAATGCAGCATAAGAAATGTCAGAATTTTATTTGAAGTCATGGGGACAAGATTCTTTGTTAAACCTAAGTGTTTATTTAATTCAAAGTTTACTGTTCATTCTCTCCTTTTACTAACATTACCTTATCTTTTTATGAAAAAGTGATTTCAAAGATAGGAAAATGCATAAAAATCAAAACCGCAATATACTTTTGAATCGGACAAAAGAATAAGGAAAAAAGATTTTGGTTTTTGTCTTCATGTGGACCTGTATTTTAGTACTTTCATGCTAGACCTTCAGATACATAGGGCTTGAATATTTCTGTCTATTGAATTGACATTCTCACTGATACACTCGTTCTTAAACATCATTCTAGTATAGTAGTAAAAATATCTCCAATGAAGAGTATATAGTACAAGAAATAAAAACTGCTAAGAGATTAAATAAGAACTACAGTCCTGTTGGAAGAAGTATTTTGCAATATTGAAATCAAGTTAGAAAGCTTATATCAAGGTGATCTGTCAGTTACCTAGTCAGTCTTCCTCTCCATCATTATTTTTGAGCTTCTTCAGAAAAAATGTATTTCATGTCTAGATTATATCCACCTTTCCTTATCCCTGTTACAGATTCCTACCCGCTGCAAGTGGTGGATTTCGGAGGCTTGATGATACCAGGAGAGATCTGGGAAATGTGCCTTTTTGTTGCCTTTTAAAGTCTATTTTGGTAGTCTCAGAAGCATTTTGAAGCGTACATTTATGTAGATGTACAATTCTTTAGCTGATGCTGTGGTAAGGAAGTTCTTTCAGAAGTATATAAGGAGTTGATTATGGAATAGCTTTGGCTGCTGTTTGTCCAGTAACCATGTAACCCATTGAGAAGTTTGTCCAGGTGTCTCTTCGGGCTTGTATGACATCTCAGCTTGTTTCTTCCTTCGCACAGCTGGGGCTTCAGTCTCTTCTTTAGTTAAAACAGCTGTTGTCCTAACTTTGAAGACCTTCCAAGTCATTGTCTGGCATTTTTGTTAATATTTATGGGAGAATTGTATTACACTGCAATAGAACTTGGAGTAATTCTGGTTTGTACTACTTAAATGCTGTAGCATTTGAACCATAAATACAGAGTATGGCGCCTCTTGTAAAATTACATTGATATTCCTGCTTTAAGGTTTAGAGCCTTGTATCTAGAAATTGTTTCCTGTTTGAACCTGCTGTGGTTTGTGCATGTGACAGCGAAAGAAATTTTCCTTACAGGGAACTGAATTTGGGTTCTTTATTGGTCTTCCAGGATCTGCGTTAATGTAGCAATAATAACACACTTTATAATTCAATAGTGCTTTCTTGAGAATCTCAAGACAAGACATCTTCATAACTTTCATTTTCAGATTATGTAAAATTTGGGATCATGAATCCATTAAACCCTGAGATTAGCACAGTTAGTTGGAGCATGGTTGGTAATGCCAAGGTCATGGGTTCAGTTCCCATATATGCTGTTGGACTTGATGATCCTTCTGGGTCCCTTCTAACTCATTATGTGATTCTGTCGTGATGGATTCAGAACTGGCATGTTGACATAGGCTTCATGGGGAGCAGAGCTTATTTTCTGTGGAAGGAAGCCTTGTGCTTAGCAGAAGCTGGGATTCAAAATGAATTTACCGGTGTGTTTTGTTACAGTGGCTTTCTTAGCTTCTGATCATAACTAGTGAAAACATCTTTTGACAGAATGTAGAATATATGGGGGCTGGTGGACTGTTAAAGATTTTAGAACACCCTGCATAGTAGTTCCTTCCTTTTGTGTCTTTTAGGTCTTTATTTACTTTTGATCCCTTCTTATAAGGACAGGGGTGAAAGGGAAACCAATTAACTTTTAAAATATGGAGTATCGTATTTCAGCATAGATGAAGCCACATTTGTGGTTTATAGCAGTTCAGGTTTCTGTATGTGGAAAAGATAAAAGTGGATGACCAAAGAGAAAAAGTGAATGACTTTTACAAGCCGCTTTGAATTCCCTGCAGTTGCAAATTGTGCTATTTATTCATACTTGAACAAGGAACACAGAATGACTTTTCATAACTTCTGTGAATGTAGTATGAGAAGTGGGAGGCAAAAGTAAACACTATTTACTTGGACATTAATTAACAGAAAGTTGTCAGTCATCACTGAGCTCTTTCCGTCAGGCCCTTTCCCTCCCAGGGATATATATATCTGTTGTATATACAAACTGCAAGTCAACTGGCTAATACTGTCTTTCTATACCTTTTCTTCATAAAAAGTTGCTTTTCTAATTTTTCTAATAAAAGCAAAGGAGATGCTCTTAATCTTTAATCTTGTGAATTTGCTAGCCACTGCTGTAAATTGCCATTTTAGTTGTTGGACTTGAATCCTCTTTTTTCATTTTTGCCTTTTTTTCTTGATTCAGATACTTGCTTTGTGGATTTCTTCTATTTCAGTCTTCTCTTGAAGGTGATTCTTCAATGGTCCTCAAAGAAGAAAGGCTTAAGTTTTAGAAAGTAGCAGGCTGCTTTTGGAAACTATGGCATACATTTGGAAAACAGTTTTCATATTCAAACCAAGCTGTATTTTTTAATCAATTTTTTGTGTTGAAAAATTATTGATAAAATCTAGTGAATCTTTCCAATAAAGTTTATTCTTGTGCGATGTATTTTTAGACTATTCTATGTTACTGTTGTTTTTGTCGTGGGTAAATAACTCTTTGATGTTGGTATATGTCCTTTCTAAAAATAACTTGGGAGCTGAAAAGTATTCAGTGTCTCTTGAGTCAGGCTCATGTTAAGTGAGTGGGAAATCATTCTGTCTGCTCTAATGGAGTTTGGCTCAACGTCATGTCACTGTGCATTAGCCAAGCCTCACTTACTACACGCAGGAATTTTCCAAAGAATAAATGTTTTCTTTTCTTTTTAAATGAAACAATTTTGTACGGATTTTGTAAATCTTAGTTGCCCTACATTTGAAATACACACTGATCCTGCACAGTCTTATGCCTTTCTAAGTTGTTATTATTGTCAAAAGACATTTTTAAAAATCATTGTCTGAATGAGGACTTGAAAAATCAGTCCAACCTCTGATTATGTCACAGAAAGGAGAGGAAAATTAGTGTTCTTCTAATTGTTCAATGGAAGATGCATCTGATGAAGCTGGGATGTTAGATATGTGAACTTTGAGCAGCAGAAAAAAAAATGGCACCTTTATAATTTTTTGGCCTCAGAATCAGAATGGGCTTGAATATAGTAGTTGGAATTTCAGAATACCATTTCCATACCACCTTTAATGTAAAAACATATACTCTATGAAAAATCAAAAAAGAAATGGTTTTTTACTGTATATTAACACTGCTGAGCTGTGCTTGGCTAACATTTTTTTCTCATCTGTTACAGGTTTTGTAAAAGACACCGGATTAAATCAAATTCAAATGTTCCATGCGTCCCGAAAGACTTGTTGATGATGTCAGAATTAGTTCTTCCACAGTTCATCTTTAGTCTGATTCAGCACTTAAGAGAGGGATATAATGAGCCTGGTATGTTTTGAATTTGCATGTACCTAGCATGTCTTATCACACTGTTATCTTATGCTTTGCAGTCTATGAAGACACAGAACATGAATGCTATCCATAGTTTATGTCATTGTATTTTGTACCTCTCTTCCTAACATTACAGCCTGACTGGGTGATTTGATTTTGTTACCTGTTGGCACGCTTAAGTATGTTGTAAGGGTTACCTAGCATTGTGCTGAGCTCTTCCAGAAAATTAAGTCAGGTATAGTTTGAAATTTGTATGTGCGAATTTTAGAGCATTATGAATATGTAAATTAGTTTCATTTGCAGTGGTTGTAACTGTTCTGCTAGTGATGGTCTTGGGTAAATTATATTAGATCTACACCAAAAGTTGTGCTATTGTGGTTTTCAGCCCTTGATCTGCCATCAGAGAAAGACCTTCATAAAATCCTCCAGGTTTTGGAACCTCATGTTTCCTTCCTAGAAGACTTGACCAAAATGGGAGGCGCAATGAGATCAGTTCTTACCCAGGTTTTAACTAGCCAACAGTTCTACAAAGATCTTAGCTCTGGTATGTTTCTGTTATTTCTAATAATTGTACTTTCAAACTATGAAGAATTAAGGGCATAAGTTTTGTTTATAACTTCAGTTTCTGCATGTTTTTATTTGGCATCTCAAAACACAGAAAAAAATTATATTTTTAAGGATATTATGTTGATAGGAAGGTGAACTTCAGGAGTGACATTTGTTATTAAGGAGAAACATTTGTTATTAAGACCTGTAAGAGCAAACATCTGATCTATGTCCCAAATAAATGTATAAAGAACATCCTTTCAGAAAAGTTTTTATAAGAAATCCATTCTCTTCAAAGTGATGTGAACATGGTGTCGTGAAACAAGTACTTCAAAGTTAGGCATAACAAGGTTATTCAAAGTGGAATACATCTAACTTATTTTAGGATCTGTTCTCACAGAGGTTACTGGAGGAGACCTGATTGGCAAAAGGCCATTGTCTGTCCTGCATTTCTGCACAAAGCGTTTTTCATCTTTTTTTCTTAAAAATTACCTCCCCTTCATCATTTATTCCATCTTGTGCCAAATTGCAATGAATCTGAAAATGTTGGCCAGTCACAACTAACCCCAAATCCCTAATGTAAATTAACTCCATGTTGTTTTCTTGTGATTAAGAGTCCTTTGTATAGATATAGAACAAACAGTAATTACTGTAGTTTTAAGTTGCCATGACTGGCTTGGGCAGCAGCTAGTTAAAGAACAGGCAATCTCCAAATCTTTATTTGAAAGGAAAAACACTTAGTAAAGTTGCCTCAGGGGCAGTTCTCTTTATTCTTTCCTTCCTTTTTCTCTCCTGTTATAATATTTCAATGGGAGTAATTTAATTACTTCTCTTTCCTATATGTGATGGATTTCCTGATACAGAAATATGGAAAGGAAACTGAAAGTAAGACATGCTTATCTGGACTCTTGGAATGGAGAATATGTGTTATTAAATTAAAATATTGTGGACCATTTTTTAGATTGCTTCCATAGAGTATGAAGTGTATGAACCAAGGAGCTACTTTTGTGGTTTAATACTGTTTTATGTATGTATTCAAGGTGTTGGAGAGAATGCATGTGCAAAGAAAAGTCATGAAAAGTACCTCATTGCTTTGAAAGGCTCTGGACTGGCATTTCCTGAGGATAAAATTGCATGTGGTATGCAGGAACAAGGGGCTGGAACTAGCACATTATCTGTTCAAGGTTTGTGTAGAAAAATATTTTAAGAGAAGACTTGATTATTGATGGGTTTTATATAAAGTGCTTTAGGTTTATTTTTTTAGAAAAGCTAATCTTAGTGAAATTTAGGGAATTGCCTTTAATTTATTGCACTGTGATATTGCAGGACTCTTACTTCTATCAGCAAAGCTAAGCATGTTAACTTTCTATTGCTGATCTGCTAAGCACCATTTTTCCAGTCATAACGTTAGTGGAATTTGAGTAGGCAAGATGAAATTGCTCATGGTGGAATTTTGCCACTGCAGTGAAGTGGTTATCAATCCATAGCACCTCTTCTTATAAAGGTTCTGTGGATATTTTTTTTTTGATCACTGAAGTCCATCAGAGTTTTTTTTTAATTTCTGAAAGAACACTCATTTGTTAACGCGGTGCATTGAAGTTCTGCAATGGAACGTACTTGCAAATCCCTGGTTTTGTATTGCTTGGAAATCTTACACTTAATTTCTCAGTTCACTGTAATGTATCTTTTAAAGAAAATTAATGTAGTGTTCCATTTCATACTGGCTCATTAAATATCTTAAAATACTGTCATTTTAGTAAAAGACTTACAAAAAGAATCTCTGAACTTTTTTTTATTTCAAAAGGCTTGGCAGGTGCTACAGCAACATCAGGACAAGGGGATTCTTCAGATGAGGTGAGACTTTATTTAAAGACTGTAATGAACTGCAACAGAATATCAAAGAGAGAGAATGCTTGCAGCCAAATCCCACAAAACTTAAGTCTTCTGTCTGCCATACGTTATCCCCATTTTAGTAATTAGGAATAATGGAGGTTTAAAGGAACAGATGTCATGGCTTTGATTTACTAAGGACCTCTTGAAAAATCCTGGGTTTTGCTAATAGTCTTTCAGTTTACCTTATGTATGTAATGGAGAAGAAACCTGTGAAGGTATTCCAAACTGTCAAGTAAATTGGATTTATCTAAAACAAACTTTGAGCATGTAATGAGTGAGTGGTGTTAGCAGTTTTTGGCACTTGAGAATCCAGCTGAACTGGGGATAGCAGCAGTGAGAATTTCTTTGTAGATAAATTCCCATGTGTAGACTTGACCTTACTTACCAAACACATGGAGTGGGAGTAGAAAGGAGAGAATCTCATTTTAAGTTGAGCTTTAATAAATAAGTGGAATTTAATGAGGAAAGTTAAATTCTGGTAGAGTAACTTTATAGATTTATTCTCATCTTTTTTTCTCAATTTTTAAAACCTAATTTTCACTAGGAAGTCTTAGCAGACACATTCTGGTAGGGTAACATAACAAACTTTAAATAATGTAAAGAGATATTGAATATAAAAACATTTATTTCTCAGTGTGGCAAAAGTGTTCATGGACTGTGTTTTATTTGACTCCTTGGAACATAGAATCTTCTTAAGTAGGAGGAGAGGTTTAGAGAGGGCCTTTTTTCTCCTTCCTTCTCCTTCCTTCTCCTTCCTTCTCCTTCCTTCTCCTTCCTTCTCCTTCCTTCTCCTTCCTTCTCCTTCCTTCTCCTTCCTTCTCCTTCCTTCTCCTTCCTTCTCCTTCCTTCTCCTTCCTTCTCCTTCCTTCTCCTTCCTTCTCCTTTTGTAGAAAGGAAAACATGAGAAAACAGCCATCCTTCAGATTAATTTTTTGCTTAGAACCATCTACTGTTGTAGAAGTAAAACTAAACACTGAACTATGCAAAACCTTTCGAGGTGTTTAGTTCCCTGCAGAAGCACTGCTCTGATTTGTAGTCTGTGTAAATTTTGTAATCTACTGTTCCAACTGTGAAACAATGCTACCAATTAGATCTTGGTAGAAAATAATATTTTTAACCTTTCTAGATTTATTTTAAATACCAGAGGAAGAAAATCCAGTTAAAAGTGTACTCCTGCCACATTTCTAAATTATGGCATAATTTTACTCTGCTCCAAGAGAATATAATAAGGTATTGAAAACAAACTGGAAATGCCCTTTGTAACTCACATGGGAGTACAGAGAAGAGGAACATTATTTTTCTAATAAGCATTTCAGCTTTCCACCTGCACAGTCTATTTTGACTTTTGGGTGAAAGGAGTGGACTTCCTTTTCAGTAATTTGTATTTGTCAAACAGATCATGATTAAGAAAAAGATTATAAAATAAAAAATTAACTTTCTTCACTGATGATTTTTTCAGGGCAGGAGACTTAAATTGCAGAGTCCTGCAGTTCATAGTAATATCCCAGCAAGTCTGATTTTTTCTTGAGAATACTTGGCCCCTCTGATAGGGGACTGGGCAGTAGCAACATCCTGAGAACTTAATGACTCGTTCCTGATTCAAGTACCAAAGTACCCTATGTTCACAAAGACCACAGTTTGCCTAAGTGTTCAAATGTGTGTCCATCTTAAAATGAATTTTCAGATGGAGGTAATGAAAGGATAGGAAAAATCAGACCTTTCATTAACATCATACTTGTGGTCATTCCTTATATTTGAAGTATGAACAATGTTCTTCCTTCAAGGCAGGGTAGTAACTTCTTGAGATTCAGGTTTCTCATTCCAGAGAAGTTTGGAAGTAAAACATGGCATTTGCTGTGGGGAGAAGGCTATTGATTGCTTATTTTTAACAATAGATATCTGCATTAATTATATCTCATTTGATTAGTTCCAGTAAGAATCTTTAGTTTTGTTAGGACTTCCGATGTTGGTAAACATCCATGCAACGTTTAATATAATCCTGTAATGTCACATTCGTTTTTAACATCCAGTGTTAGATTTTGTGAAGTGGTGGTGAAGATGGTTTTAACTTGTATTACATTTTGGAACCTTTGCTGTTTAGTTTGTGGATTGCCTTGAAAGTTTCAGATGACAAGTTGCTGTGTAAAATGTTTCCATTATTCTATATGGAACAAGCAGTTAGAATTAGTCTCTTAAAGGTGTCAAAAGTACTTCCTTCTTGCATCAAAAGTTTATATTGATTAGAAAGTATCTAGCTAATTGTATGTGTTGCCAACTTTGACATACAATATGTTGGTCGATATTTTTTCTCTGAAACAAAACCCTACAAACCCTGCAAGTGGATAAGGTAAAATCTTAGATGTGCAAAGGTTAGAAATTTTGTAGTGTTAAACTTTTGTAGCAATCAGTTTTAGAAATCAAAGCAAGTAAAGTTACAAAATTAATGAAATAAACGTGGATGATAATGTTGCCTGTACGGGGAAAAAAAGACCATTAAAAAAATTATGGTTTTTTCTAAAGAGTTGCACACAGCACATAGTTCCTGTAAACAGTAAAAGTATTTTTCTTGTAAGAATACATTGAAGGCTTCTCTGATTTAGTTTGATAGTTAAACCAGAATTTTGAGAGCATACCATCTCTTGGTAATAAGATTCTAAGCATATGATAATTGATTTTTAAAACTCTTCCCCTATCTCAGGAGGACCAGGATGGTAGCCAAGGTTTGGGAAAGCGCAAGAGGGTGAAACTAAGCAGCACCACCAAAGGTATTTATGAAGTACTGATCTCAGTTTATCATGTTTGCTTTATGTCTGTCTTAAAAATATCCAGGGATATGCAATTCACTTCCCAAGCACTGTAGTGTTGCATGTGACAGGTATTAAACATAGCAAAGTCTAAAAAAGAGTAGCAAGTGAAAATGTGGTCATTGGCAAATTAGATTTCCCTTGAGTGAGTACCCCTGTCTGGGACTTTGACCATTTTGTCACCTCTGTGTTATAAGCTGACCTCCAAAAATTCACTCAGTTTTCGCTGTGTGGCTATCAAGGCTGCAATATAGCTTTACAAAACAAGTGTTTGATGTATTTCTTAACAATTTTTTTTGATTGTGCCACTGTACAGTATGATTGTGTTTTCAACCAGGCAAGAATGGTTCTTGCTGGTTCTGGTTGGTCTTTCTGTATGAAGTCTCCCTTGAAACCACTTCACTGTGTTCCTAGCTTGAAATTAGTCCCTTGTGCAATTTCTAGTCCAACATGAGTAGCACTCACATTGAGGTCAGGGCAAATTTTAATTCAAGAATAATTGTAGGCTAGAGACAAGGTAGTTCTATCTTGTGCTTGACATGTCTTTGTGCTAAAAAGTGTTTAATAACATTTACATGCTATTGTTAAATAAAGAAGACCTTTTTGGTTGTGTTTTTTTAATATGAATATGAGGAGACTGACATAGGAAGCACAAAGAATTATAAGCCTCGAGAAAAGAATATTTTGGTAGAAAAATTGTGGTGAAAGTTGGAATAAAGTTTCTGGAAGGTCTCTGGAGCAAAAGTTTGGAGCTTGAGTTTCAAATGCAAAGGTTCATGAATCAAAATAGTGTGATGTTGTGAGGAGTATGGGAAAGCAAGATTGATCATTTCTAGTGTTTTCAGATTGAAGGAAAAAGATGAGGAAGCTGAAAAAGCAGAGAACTAAATGTTTTGGCAACAGTGTTGTTTAGAGATGATCTTAAAAATGTTGTGAGAAAGATTGTGGTAAAGAATAATAATGTGGCAGAGGCAGTAGTTTTAGAGAAATAGGGGAAATATAAATACGTCCAAGGAAAGTTCTCTTACTTGGATATAAGAAGTTGTTAGCTTGTCTAAAAGATGAGTTAGAGTCAGGTAACACAAGAAAAAAATGCCACTGTTCTGATGCAAAATAACTGATTAGGGAAAGAGACAGGAAGGAAGCCCAGATTTAGAAGCTGCCTGATCAGAAAACCAATATCAGCAGTGGCATTTCAGGAAAAGTGATACTTGAATTCAACATTTCATTTTCCCCCAGGATTGTAGTCTTCCCCCTCTGAGGCATCCCAACATGGACTGTGGTCATGATGTTAGCTCCTAATATCTGCCCCAGAGGAGGGAGTCTGCCAATGGGGGAAGGGTAAGTATCTGTTTTTATTAAATATCAAATAGTTTTCTGAAGTTTTCAGTATTCGTATTTTATGTCCAATAGGGTATAAAATAGGAGTATGAAAAGAAAATTTTGGAAAACTGAGTATTGAATAAAAACAGATTTACCTTTTCCATATAAGCAGACTCCCTATCCCATCCTAGCTCTTCAGTGGTACTGTCTTCATCCAGGGTTATTTATATACTGGGGATATCTTGCAATGCTAAGTCTCATATTCCAGAGAGATATTTACAACACTCTGTGAGGTGTTTTGTGGCATTAAGAAAGAATAAAATGTTTCTTTGAAGAAAGTACAGTTTTTATGTTGAGGTTCACTCATACAGGTGTGGGACTGAGTATTGAGAATTTTTTTTTTTTTACTCTGTTTTGAAACCTCATCCTGCATCCATCTGAAATACCAAATGTTTAAGGCAATTTTAAACCCAGGGGCACTTTTTTTAAAAAAGAAATTTAAAATCTAGCGATGATTTTTGGAAGAGTTGGAACATCAATCCTAGTGTTCTTGACAAATTTTCCAAGTTTGGTAAGAGCATTCTGCCCATTTAAATTATATAGCAGGTGTAAGCGTCCCTGCCTGAAACTGCTGCGTAAAGTATGGGATGTGCACTGTTCAACTGTGACATGTGTCGGAGAAGGCTGTACATCAGTGACAGATACGGTGTTGTGTCACTCGTTTCTGTGCCTGGTGTTCTCATCAGAAGCATGTGGCATGTACCAAAACTTGTGCTCTCTGTTCTGTGGACATAGGACTTCAGTCTGGCCTGGTTACTTGTGCTTTCATGGGCAGTGAAATCACACATGCAATTTCATAACAAGAAAAGAACATAAATGAGCATCATATGTTTGTTGCAGTCGGTGATGTGTAATACCATACAAAATGGTTTAATATTCATTAACATTACAAAATATTATGATTTTTTAATATCCTTCACGATTCTGTGAAGGTAATGTTTTTATATCAATGCTTGTAGAATTTATTGAATGAAACATATTCTTGCTTTTTTATGGCTTGCTAGAGTCTTGAGGAGAGTCCTAAAATTTAAGTCTTGGCAAGTTGGTTACTTGTCTGGGAGACTTTGACATTTGGTAATGGTGGAAAATGGATGTAATTCCTGCTTAGGAAGAGCACAAATGCTTATCTTGCTTAGAATAGGCACAAAGCTATCCAGTGTAGTCTCTAAAGTTGTCACACTTCAGTGGAGATGTGAGTCTTCAAAGCTGGATGATGATCAGTGTAAATGTTTTTGGATGTGTGCTGAGGGGAGCACTTCATACACTCCTATTGGAATATGTGATTTTGTGTGGAGTTACATATCCTCAGGTGTAGTTGATTTCTAGGTATAGAGAAGTAGGAGTATTTTTACTTTCTTCTTTAGTCCTCATATGTTACTGGAGTGAACACCACATGTTGTAGTTGTAAAGCATAAATAATCAACCTCTTGAAAAATTGTGATGAAGAGTCTTTATATTTTAGTATTTTTAAAAACAGTTGATATGGTCCATGCTCTGTCAAGTCACTGAGTGAATTTCATGAACAGTTTATTCTAGCAAAGGTCAACTTGCAGCTTTTCAATCGGGAAACTGATCTGCTTGAAAACACAGCTGACAAAATGGAGAGATCCTGGACTTGATTCCTGTGTAAGTCCCCACAGGGATCTACTACCAGCATGAGTAAAGGGGCAGAGTGAATGGACAGGAGTTGAAAGGGGAAAGATGAGACTGTCTCTCCTGCTACCATTGGGAGCTAGTGCCTCCTGATTATCTGATTATGGTAATTTTTATATTAAAAAACCCCAACAAACAACCTAGTGGTTGGTCAATCAGTGTATATATTGCCTTGAAAGTAGGAATAAAGGATACACTGTTGTTTCTATTTATTTTGTTTAGAGCTTTGTAAAGTGTTGTTTAGGTAGTAGAATTCATCAGTTATTCATAAATTGTACTTTGTTGTTGTGATATTTTAACTTCAGTTGAATAGTAGTCTGCATTGTTTCCCTTGGTTAAATGGTTGTGTAAATATTGTGCAATTTTCTGTGATGCATTCCAATCAGTGCAGCTGTTACGGTAAGGTGATATGATTCAATGCAATCAATGAAGATTGGACTCTGGTAGAATTGTACTGAAAACTTTCACTGGCTTCTCTGGGAGGTCTTTTTATAGTTACTGACCCTGACACTGTGCAGTGTTAGTCATGTTCATTTGTCCAGTGTTTAAAAAGAAATTATTTACGGAATGCACTAAGATGTTCTTGAATTTTTGTTCGTAATTTTTATGTGAGTGCAACTGCACTATTAGTGTTCATAGTTTTAATACTTACTGCATTACACATGCCCTGCTTCAACCTTTTATGCAGATCAGTCTATCATGGATGTTTTGAAGCATAAATGTTTTCTAGAAGAATTATTATTTTGGACAATAAAATACGAGTTTCCACAGAAGATGGTGACTTTCTTACTCAACATGCTACCAGATCAAGATTATAAGGTACTTGGCCTTGCCTCATTCAAACCTAAGTATCTTTTCTTTTTCACATACTAGTGTGTATTATGCCTTGCACGACACTATGTATGCTTATGTTTGAATAATAAGCAGTAAAATAATGCAGACTTTTTACCTTGTTTTTGAGTATTTTGTTAGAAGTTCTAAAGGGTTTATGTTTGAAAAGCAGTGTGGGCAAAACAAGATGGATAAGTCTGGAGCAGCACTATTAATTCTGATTTCATGGTTTATTTTCCTTTTTGTCTGTTAGTGCATATTTGCATGTGTTGGATTTTGTTTTATTTTAATTTGTAAATTGTTTTTTATCACTTAAAACATGTGGATCAGCAGTGTATGATCCTGTAGCATGGTGAATGACTAGTGAATAATTGCAGTGACTTCACTCCTGTTTCAATTCTTGCAGTAGGCAGTGGTTTCTCCATACAGGCCATTGCAGTGTGAGTGTTCTTGCTGCAGCTATGCCCTAGGTGATTTTGGCAGCCCTCCAGGTGCTTCCTTACAGAGTTTTGCAGTTGTCTATACCAAGTATCTCCTGGCCTGGACTTGTGGAGACTGGATGTCATCCTCCTGTTTTAAATCTTGGTGTGCAGCCAGGTTTGGTTGTTTGCTCCACATGTTCCCAAGACCTAGTATACATAGCAGTCAGGCTTAACATTTTGCTCTGGTCATGTCATACCCTTGAGCCATGCAAATATTTTGGACCTTCTCAATCCCTGCTGGGAGGCAAAGAACAAGAAATTCTGAAGTCCAGGCATGCAGATTTCTTCAAAAATGTCTCTTTATAGTGGGACAACCCTGTATTTGTGCCCCCTTAAAACCTTGCTGTATCAAAACAAAGGACATGAAGATAACTTGCAAGGAAGAAAAAGATGAGATATGGGCTCCATGTCAAGACACCGTTTTGATTTGGGATACCGGCGCAGATTCGTCTTGGTCTTAGATTCAGCTGGTACATGAGGAGACATTAGGACTTCTTAACTGATGATCCATTGATATGAAGCTTGAATTCTTCATGATATTTGGACACCAACGTGGACATCCAGTTCTCCTGATCCATTGCCAGCTAAATTCCTGCCTGTAAAAACACCCAGCTGCTAGCAGCACGCAGAAGAATCTGGTAAGTGTTGCTGTGTTTCCCTTTTTACTGTACCATGTAATTACAATAGCTTCTAATGATTGTGGCATCTTTCTTTCTTTGACAATGAGCCACAGTCTTCAATGACTTTCTTTGTTCTGTTCATTATCTTTCTTCACTCAGAATGGAGATCATGGAGTATTTGATCTCTCTACTGATTGCCACCTTTAACTGGAAATAGTCCATTTTCTACCCTCCAATACTACGTGCTCAGATTGAAAGGTTTTTATAAACTTTGTTTGTTTGGATTTTTTGTTACCAATTTCATATTGTTTTTCATTAAACAGATAATTCCTATGTTAAAGCTTTATTAGAAGCACAGATACCAAGTATTTGAAATTTTTTTAGAATCTATGTTTAATTGCTGTGATTGTCTAAATGGCATTTTTAAGTAGTAAGGAAACTCAGAGCAGGAAATGTATCACACACCAGTACTAAAGAGGCATTAAACTATTTTTTTGCAAGATACCTGTGCTTTGTTGGAAAACTGTCAATGCTGCATGAATTTTAAACATGTTAATGAGGCCTGTGGTTAATTTACAAGGAGTGGCTCTGCCTTTTACAGGTAAAAGAGAGAACATAGCATTTTGAGATGAATTAGAAGAATGTTTTATTGTATATGCTTCCATTTAGCTTTTTTGAAAGAAAAGCTTGTTTGCTGATTAATCATATTGCATTCTCAAACAACAGGAATACCTCTAGGGATATAAACTGTTCCCAGTGGTCACTCAGCTTTCTGCTACTTTCTCTCATCCCATCTACACCACATGTACTGTTCTAATTTTTTCTGTATCTGCTGCTGTGCAGTTTATCTGATTCTTTGTGAGGCAATTTAGCTCATTAAATCAGCAGAATTCTGCTAGGTTGGATTTCTGATAAACTCCAGATTTCTCCAGACACAGAGAACAGAGCTGGCTATCTGTGTATGCTTTGAAATTGTTGAAATCTCTGACCTCCAGCTTAAACATACCAGAATTCATCACTGCCCTGTGTAGCAGTCACTGAGCCACTAGCAATCTCAGTTACACAGATTTTTTTTGAAAGAGGAAAACAAACTACATTTTTAGGATTCCCAGTCCTGAAAAGAGGTGTTGAAAGGGGTGGGCTAAAACCCTGGGTTAACTAGCTCTTCCCTCTCTCCCCACTTTGGCATATGAGAGAGACAGCACAACAAAAATTGTCGTCTTTGCCTTACAGATTTGTGCTTGAGGCATCCCTTCCAGCACTCTCTGACTTTTGAAGCTTGGAAGACTTACAGACGAAGAAAAAGAAAGCAGAAGAGAAATTCATTGAAGCTTCCAAGAAATTGAAGATGTTAATGGTGTGGACAAGAGGAAAAGCAAAAGACCAGAGAAACAGACCTTCATGTGACCAAAGAGAAGACAAAGAATGTGTTGGCAGTAAACAGGAAGATGGTGGAAGAGTGTAAATCATCCAAGAGCAGAACCTTGCTGAAATCTGGAATACTGGAAATACAAAAATGCAAAAGCATCTGGTAGACATAATGAATCAACAAACATATTTACCAGAAATGCTGGGCCTTGTCACTTACCTCCCATAGTGACCCTTGAGGCAGCTATTACAGCAATAGGACTTCACTAAACCCTGGATATGTTGTTCCACAAATTTTGTAGAACAGTTTTTCTACTGGAACCTTAATTTTAGTGCACCATTCCACTGGCATAAATACGTTCCATTTTAGCATTGAGAATATAAACATGGGAGATGTAAGTTGTAACTGAAACATGGGGTTCATGTTAGTCTCCACAAAGTTCTGGAATTGAAGTTGAGTGGTCACCAAGAGGAAAGGCTAGCTGAAAAAATTAACTTTGTTTTTCCATAGGTAGAAATTTAGAAGCTGCTCCAGATCATAGACAGTAAGTCAGTGAAGAAAATTAGATATACAGAAAACATGTCTGTCATAGGAACTGTTTCTTGCAAAAGGTTGGAAGCTGAGTATTTGAAAACGTGTTACGACAAAAATTCCCTTCTGGCTCCATTCTGTATTTTTCCTTAGCTGTGTATATAGCTTTGACCACCAAAAGAAAGGATACATGGGTGGACTGATTTGGCCTACTATGGGTGGTTTTATGTACTGACTGCAGTTTACCCACAGTATTTCAGCTTCTTAACTTCTGGAATGAGTTTAGTTAATTCCTCTCAAAATTGGAAAGGATTGTATTTGTTTGTTTAACTTGCGAGTGAATGTAGGAGTAAAGCTTCTGTCTTTCCTTTAGTTAAGCGTTTTACAGAGTCTCTGGCATTATATTGTAGTGAGAGCAAATTTACTGTACTTTCAGAACTTCGTTTTTGTAAATGAGTGAGGCACAAAAAAAATTGATGCATGCCAATACAAACTAAAGAAAAAATCCAAAATTTGTCATTAGAGAAGGACATTGTTTTTGCAGTCAAATTGAATTGAGCATGCTGTGTAAAACAAGTAAAATGTGGTTTCTACATCACAGAACCCAAAAATCCTATTTAAACATAAGACAGTGAGAATAAATAAAGTATACTTTTTTACTAGGAGCATAAAATACCTGGTACATAATTTCTGTCTGAGGCTTAACATTAATTGTGTGAATGTCTTGATGATAAGTGCTAATGCCAGTGATGAAAATTGTTGCAAGCTTTTAACTTAAACGAAGTTATATGATGAGAATATCTGTAATACCAGAATGATACCATATTAACTTTGCTCAAGAATTCATTGGGCCAATTAGCTGCAGTTACCATAATGCTGGGTGCTGTATGTGGAACGGTTTCAGTTATTATACAGGCAAAGGAAGGCAAGTTAAGTATTCTTGCAGTGTGTCCTGCAGTGATATCCCCATTCTCACCCTGGTCCATTCTTTTGCATCAGCAACTTTATCTTTGGGGATATTTGCTGGGAGAAGCAAATGTGCCCAACAGCAGAATTGCATCATATTTTTGGAAGTATTTTTTAAGTGATAGTAACATGGTAGTTCCATAATAAAAATATGGGAGCACTGAGTCTAAGGCAGGTAAAATCAGTTAGTGATCTGTATATGGCCTGGTGAAAACACAGCTGCCTGGGGGTGGTTTTAAAATTGCTAATTCTATGCTTATGAAAGGTTAATACTTCCAAAAGGAATAGGCAAGGGATTTTTAGACTTTAGATTTTTTATCACTACACAACTTGTCTTCTTACTAAGCCGAGCAAGTCCAGATGGTGTTAATTCAGAACCTAAAGTACTAAGTGAGAAGTGATTTCAGAGCTAGCAGACATGTTCATGTAAATGCAGTGCAAAAGGTTGATTTATAATGCATTTTGAGGCTAATAGAGTGGAACACAGAACTGTACTAAGATTTATGTGTATATGTACAATATATTTAAATACTGATCTCGTTTAAAAAAACCACGAACAGTTGTGTGAATAATAACAAAGCTAGATAATTAAGTTAGTTATTGAGGGAAAAGCACTGAAGGTTTATTTAAAAAGTATAGGATGCCATGATAGTAGAAATGAAAATCAGCTTAGTCAAGTGTCTTCCTTGAAAAATAAATGAAAACCTTACTTCATGGATAGATGGCTGCAAGTGATAAGGCAGCTTTATAAGGCACTGCTAAACTCATTGTTCATAGTGTATCATTTTAGGACATCCTGTTGTAGGATGTACAAATTTAGGATAAAGTAATTATTAGAGCTTAACTACTTTCACAGGTGTGCTGAGACCTTACATTCCTCATTTGAACATTTCTCGGTTGGTTTTTTTTAAGTGTGGAAAGTATAGAATGAGAAGATTAGATTCTGGGAGAATGTATTAAAATTAGAAGCCTAAGATACCCCTCCCTATAAATAGGTCTTTTCATTTGGTCAGTTTCTAGAAAACAGTCATAAGTTTTGGTTTGTCATAGCAACTGATGTTTCCCAAGATATATTGATTGTACATTTGTAAAGGAATATTTTATAATGAAAGAAAGCTATAATTTTTGCACGATGCTTATTAACATCAACATTTCTTTATAATTTGCAGATTGCTTTTACAAAAACATTTGTTCAGCATTATGCTTTTATTATGAAAACACTGAAGAAAAGCCATGAATCAGACACCATGTCTAACAGAATTGTGCATATCAGCGTTCAGTTGTTCAGCAATGAAGAACTAGCACGCCAAGTAACAGAAGAATGCCAGCTGCTGGATATTATGGTCACTGTTCTGTTGTACATGATGGAAAGTTGCCTTATTAAAAGTGAATTGCAAGGTAGGTTGAGTTGTTTGTTTGTTTCTTTCCATTGATAATAAATTGATTATGGAGGAAATTAATTCTTTCTTTGTTGATCAAGCCACCCCTCTGATACCTTTCCCAAAATGTACAGGATCTAGCAATATATGGTAGAGGTTGAGTCTCAAAATTCCCGGGAAATATAAAGGTAGTTATCAAGACTGAAACTGGTATTTTATCCTTTGGTTTGTAGGGGTTTTTTTTGGTAGGAATGTTACATAGTTTTGAATGCAGATTATTACCTTGCAAGTTCTTAATTTGTTGTGTGAAGTGCATAAACAACCATTTGAATGAAAAATTATATACGCCAGTTGAGACCCTTAGGAATTTAAAAAATATTTTTAAACAATTTCACAAGCTATTTGCAGTATTTAAAATTGTTTTAATTTTTAAAACCTGTGATGGACTTAATAAAATTTGACATAATTAGAGGAGAATGATTTAATGCTTTGTAAATATAGTAATTTGATCAGCCTTTTGTTTGACAGAGAGACAGTTTGAATTTGAGCTATTGTAGACTGTATAAATTCTTTAGTGAAAACAGCTGTCCTATTTTCACCCTCCTTGTTTTACTGTCCTTATGTGAAAATGGCACAATTGAATCTTTCTGACTTCTGCCATTTACACTTTCATGTGCCTAACAGACTGGAGACCTCTCAGCCCTCTTTATCCTAGTTTGAATCTGAAAGGACTCCCTAGACAGGCTGGGTGCTGCTGCTAAATAAGTATTATGAACTTCTGCAGGAAATTTTATTTTTTTCTGCCCAAAGTATCCTTTCTCTCAGAGTCCACTCTATGTATAGCCTAAACCAAAATGACTGTGCAGAAAGGGGAAATCCTCACTCATCTCTCTATCAAGTGTGCCCTCATTCAGCAGCACTTCAATATGAAAAATTTTTCTGTTGCCCTACATAGATTGCTTTGCAGTATTAAAAGGAAAATGCTGAATATTTAACAGTTTGTATATCAAGTGATTTTTGCTAAATCAATGCCATATTGGTGGAATGTAATTTAAAACTACTTCTAAGCATCTTTTGAATGTTACTTTTTGGTCAATATGGGATGTTGCTAGCATGGTGGTGAGATTGTGTAATGGTCAGAATTGCAGTCAAGCAGGAAAAGGCTGACTGTGATTAGTAATTTTCTGAAGAATCTTCCTGGTAATTAATGGATGTAAACTGGAGCTGGTAAGTTAAATATTGTTAGATGTATTTGTGATAGATGTGTGAGAAAAGACATACCTTTGGAGCAGCTATTCCGCTGTTTCCTTTTCTCTTTTCCCAGCTCCAGTCATTTCTCCTAGCTAAAATACCATTATAGAGTTATAGAATCTTTTAGGTTGGTCGTTGAGTCCAGCAATAAACCTGGTACTGGGATATGTCTGGTACTTTTCATGTTTTCACAACATTTTCCCCTCACTGCTTTATATATGAGGGGTTGGGCATACTGTAAATGGTCAGAAAAGAAATCATAAAATATGTTATTGGGGTTTTGCCCTCTCATATTCTCAGTGGCCTTCTTTTGCAGGTCTTTGGGCTTGTATCTTCTGTTTAGTTCTAATTATCTCTTAAAATGCTGGAAATTTTGAGAAGTCTGTGCTGGTGAGATAAATTCAGAATTCTCTTTGTGCAACTACTGTAAACAATACGTTACTTAGTATCTGAATGAGACAGAATTTACAAATCCAGCCAATGGATATGTGGAGAAAGCACGTTTAAGAGGAGCAAGGAGAACATGGAGCAGGACTTATGTGTGCTACAACATGTTTAATTTGCATGGTCAAAGATCCTAATTGTCTTTTGAACAGCTGACGCCTGTTTAAAATGTACAGTTCCCTAAGGGTATTTGTGGGCAAACTGTTTTAATGAAACAGAGTTGCCCTATGTTGATAGCAACTTTGTAAGTGTTACTAACTCAGCTTACCTCTCTCATATGTAGTGTGAAAGGATGAGGGGTAGAAATATAGATGCAGATGATAAAACTGCTCCTTAAGAAGATTTATGTCCGTAGATTCTTCGAGAATTTTTTAATCTCTCAGCACTTTTGTCCTAATAAACTTTATATGAGAGAAGAATTTTATTTAGAGCCCCAAGGAAAACGTTTTGGTAATGGTTATCCTTTGAAAAACCAACCTCTCTAAAATGCTTTTGCATTGAAGCAATGCCACTGTCCATTTGAAGTAACTTTGGATTTGTCTCATCTATACTGGGATAGATGTACCTGATGGTTCTTTGCAAAATCCTTCAGCAGATTCAGGCAGAGATGTTACCCTGTTCTTGGCCAAAGAGAACCACTCTGCGTACTCTACATACACTCTTATCAGCCTTGGAGTCTCTTTAAGTGTCTTTTTAGTGCAGCTGTGCTGTGCTTCTTATGGCTTCCTCACTGTGTAGGGGATAATTACAGGGGTCCTTCAGTGCATTTGAACTGGAATAGAGCCAACCCCAAGGCTGCTCATCAGATGCAAGATTTTTTTGCTTCTGTTCTTCTTTCTGTTGAAACAGAATTTTAACTGACATATGGGTGCTGGAAGTTGTTTCGCTTGGATTGTGAATCCAGAACCAATTCTGTTTCCTGTCTGATCTTTCCAGGAGTCCCTCTTAGGAAAAGGAAACAAAGAGATTTGTTTGACACACGTAGAGGATGAGCTTCTGTGCTTCAGGGTGGGAGGGAAAGAGCCCCCCTTCCCCGATTTCTTATCCTCCTCTTCTAGGAACCTTCTCCTGCCCTAGTCTTGGACAGGCTGCATAAACCCTCTCTCTGTCCCAAATTCAGAGTGGAAGTGCTTTTCTCTGCTCTTCTCAGACTCAACATGCCAGTGCAGCTTTCAGTCACCAGATTTCTTCTTGAATGCTGTAAGGCACCTTGCTCACTGGGGATATGTCAAATTCAAAGTAGAATTCAGTTTGTAAGAGGGATTGTATTGTTTGGTCTTTTTATACGTCTTAAAAATATTGGAAGAGCCATAATTGTGATGGTTTTACTAATGTGCTGCTTTCCAAAGGTTGTGATACTGTTCAAAGTTTAAGTGACTCCTACTGAATGGGATCTATGGTGGTCAGTCCATGATGAAAAAACAGCCTCAGGTACCACGAAAGAACCATTTTTCTTTTCTGCAGTTTTCTCTGTGTGTGTCTGACCACAGCATTACACTACATCCTAATTGTTATTTTTACATTCTTTGTAACTTTATTAATAAATGAAAAAAATTACTTTGTCTTCTCCTTTAGTTTTGTTTTTTTCTTTTTTAAATCTAGATGAAGAGAATAGTTTACATGTTGTGGTGAATTGTGGGGAAGCACTACTGAAGAATAATACTTACTGGCCCCTGGTTAGTGATTTTATAAACATACTTTCACACCAAAGTGTGGCAAAGAAATTTTTGGAAGATCACGGTCTTTTGGTAACATGGATGAATTTTGTATCATTTTTTCAAGGTATGTGACTTTTATAATCAGTACTAATACAAGGATGTTAAGGCAGTTAATGTTCACAGTAGCAAAATCCCTACAATGCTGTATGTAAATACTTATCAGTATTCCCCTAAGATTGTATTTCTTGAAGAGAACCATGTATTCTAGAAAACAGATTAGAAAAATTGCCTAACGGATCTTTTTCTTGTGTGAAGTAGATGAAAAGCAGTCCCATCACACTTAGTCAACTGAGATCCCTGGTGCAAGAATTCTGAGGTTGTACTAGGTCATAACTGTAAAACTGTTTTTACTGGTGAAGTTCTAAGTTTAAATATATGGGAAATTAATCTGATAAATCTGGATCTTTTTCTAAGTGTTGCTGCGAAGAAAGTTTTTTGATTATATAATAAAATATTTTGGAATGGTGAGTCTCTCAGTACTGATAAATGTTCTGCTTAGAAAGAGGGCCAGCATTCAGATGTTCTGATTGACTAAGTGACATTCAAAGTAGAAGTTAATGTCCCTTGAAGAGGAAGGACTGCAGTTATTAGCCAGTCTTCTATCTTTTCTGGTTTATTTCTGTTGAAACTTTGTTGCTTGTTCCAGTGTTTTATCAGATATTCTGCTGCTAAATAAAATAGATTATTGCACTTTGTGGAGTTGTTTTTAGAGGTGTTTAAATGCATAATACTAAAAATACTGCATTCCATTTAGCCCTAGTTAAATCTTCAGTTATATAACTCTGCTTAAATTTTTGAAGGTATGAATTTAAATAAACGAGAATTGAATGAGCACGTGGAGTTTGAATCGCAGACATACTATGCTGCCTTTGCTGCTGAGCTGGAAGCCTGTGCCCAGCCAATGTGGGGTCTTCTGTCACACTGCAAAGTTAGGGTAAGGCTAACATTTCCCTGTCATCATTCCTGGTTTTATTCGTAACTTATTCTAGAATTCTCAAACCTGAAAGGACTGTCTTACGTGTTTGAAAAGACTTTTTGGTTTTGCTGTCTATGTCTATTTAAATAACATAAAACTCCAGTCAACTCAAATTCTGTGTGTAATGAGTGTAGAATTAATGCTTGTACATTCTTGTCTTCAGTACTGGGACTACAAGTTCAGTATGTGTGCAGTCATTTCCTGTGACTGTACATATGGAATAACTTCTAATGTAATGAAGAACTTGATAAATGTCTCTGAGTCTTTTTGCCTTCGTTCAATGGGAAATGAGATACATAAGTCGTCCTAATGTGATTATAATGTTGGCTGTGTCTGCAAACCTACGCTTCATTATGATGGGGGATGGAGTAATTTATGGGTTTGTGTGGTTCTCCCATCATTTTGAGGTGAAAACCTCTTAGGTTCTGACATCTCATGGTCTCCAAACTAAAGCAAAGACTTGTTGCTATTTGCTAGACTGTAAATTATATTAAGTTACAGCAGAAATAGAATCCATCTGCTTTTAGGAATATTTAACATATGAAAAAGACTTGTTACTGTTTTTCTATGAAATGCTTACATTTGAAATTAGCTTGTCAAGATATGGAATAGTGAGACAGTACTGCCTGAATTGAAGTGCACACTGAAAAACACATGGTGCAAGCACTCCATGCTTTAGAACAGTTTGAATCAGGCAGTTGAAAAAGCTTTTCAGTGATGTAATTTATGAATTTTTCAATTTGTGAGTCTACATTAGTTTTTGAAAACGCAGTTACAACTTCTGGCTGTTTGAAGTGTTCCTTTCATTTTTGCCTAGGGATGGAATGGGATATTCTTTCTTTTAAGGCTATGCTCCACCAGTTTCTTGTCAGTCCTGTCTTCATTCACATATCTAAAACTTTTGGTCATTCTTAATAAATCTGAAAGTGTTCAAGAAATTTCATAGCTTAATTGTTGTATTTAGTGGAACCTGATGGGTAGGAAAAGATTCCAGCTCACATCTCACAGAATAAGGAAAGCCAGCAGAACGTGGCCCTCATAGAGAGTGGAGCAACAGGATCAGAGCATGGCTGTTTTATTTCCTGATGGGAAAAGGTGCTTGGCTGAGGTAGTGGCCACTTGCACAACTTTTGGCTGGCCTAAGCACTGCTGGCTCTTGCATGAGAAATGTGTCATTAGATATCCTGAGAGTGTGAGGCAAGTCTGGAGTCTGTGTTTAGGGGGAGGGGAAGATTAAAGGAAAAATCTGTTAAGAAAAGAGGCTTTTCAAGTTCTACTGATCACAGAGCAATTTGGTTTAGCTTCCCTTTTACCTTCCCTTCTTGCTTCTCTCCTGAAGGGCAACGTACAGCTCTCATCTTGAAACATGATTTAACCTGAAATATAGTACAGTTTTATGACATTGTTACAGAGTTATATCATTCAATCATAACAAGGTTTGCTTACTGTTAAAATGTATGCAGTACTGTGGTATCATATCATTTAGGGTGTCCTGTGTTAGCCAAATGTAAGGACTTTTTAAGTAGATAAAACTTGCAGGCCATTAGCTATTCCTTTTAGTTGCATGAAAAGACTATTTTTTATGCTTACATCTCTGAATTATCGGTAAAAGTAAATGGACAAATTAAACAACAGTACCAACTGACTGTTCTAGTGGTGACTGTTCTCACCACTAGAATGGTTATCCTTTAGAGAAACAATGAAACAGTCCTAATACTTACTAATTTCTGTATCAGGAGGGCTCAAAGTTGTATTGGTGGCCGGTCACTAGTGGGGTTCCCCAAGGCTCAGTATTTGGGTCAGTGATTATTGATAATGTGGATGAGGGGATCGAGTGGTCCCTCAATCATTTCACAGAAGACAGTAAGTAGGACAGGAGTGTTGATCTGCTGGAGGGTAGGAAGGCTCTGCAGTGGGATCTGGGCAGGTTGGATCAATGGGTCAAAGCCAATTGAGGTTCAGCAAGGTGAAGTGCTGGGTGGTGCACTTGGGTCAGAACAACCTCAGGCAGCCCCACAGGCTGGAAAGCTGTCTGGCAAAAGAGGACCTGGTTGACAGCTGGCCCAACATGAGCCAGCATGTGCCCAGGTGGCTAAGAAGGCCAGTGGCATCCTGGCCTCTATCAAAAACAGTGTGGCCAGCAGGACCAGGGCAGGGATTGTCCCTCTGTACTTGGCACTGGTGAGGCTGCACCTCAAATCCCATGTCCAGTTCTCAGCAAAAGAAAGGCATTGAAGTGCTGGAGTGTCTCCAGAGAAGGGCAACGAAGCTGGTGAAGGTCTAGAGAGCGAGTCTTGTGAGGAGCAGCTGAGGGAACTGGGGATGTTTCACCTGGAAAAGAGGAGGCTCAGGAATGATATTACTGCTCTCTACAACTCCCTGGGAGTGTTGCCAGGTGGGAGTTGGCCTCTTCTCACAAGTAACCAGCAACAGGACAAGAGAGAATGATGGCATCAAGCTGCCGCAGAGGAGGTTCAGGTCAGACAACAGGAAGAATTTCTTCATGGGAGGGGCTGGTTAAGCATTGGGCTCCACTACCCAGAGTATTGGAGTCCCAATCCCTGGAAGCATTTGAGAAACAACTGGACCTGGCACTTAGTGCTGTCGTTTAGTTGACAATGTATTGTTCAGTCAATGATCTTGGAGGTCTTCTCCAACCTCAATGTTTCTGTGTACCATAAAAATATTCTTGAAGAAATTGTATATATTTGTAGAAGGAAAACAATGGCACTTAAAACTGTTCTGGCTCGTATAGTTATGCTGGTTTCTCTTAACTGCAGGAAACACAAGAATACACACGCAATGTTGTCAGATACTGCCTTGAAGCGCTTCAGGACTGGTTTGATGCTATCAACTTTGTAGATGAGGTAAATACCCTTAGTAAATTTAAGCAAAGTACTATGAAAATTTGATTAAATTTCAAAGGTGATACACTCTCTACGCCCAGCCACCTCCCCTTAATTTAAGTGGCTATTCAAGGTAGTGATCAAAAAAGGATTGCCTTGCTGAAATTAGAGTTTGTAGTTAGTACTTACAAAGTTATGTCCTAGGATCCTTTTTTTCCTGTAGAGTCTTGGTGATTTAGATTTCTGGGTGCAAGCTTAAGCTGTGTGAGTTTTAAAAGCAGTGCTATTCAGCACAACACTACTGTTGTGCTGAATGAAGAACTGAAGCAATAGCAAAGCAGAAGTCCTCTTCTGCTATGGTAATGGAGAGGAGCTTTGCCACTTGGCAAGCAATACTTCAGTCGACTCAGAGTGCCATTAGCTTCTGGGAACTCAGTAAGAGATGAACTATGACTGTCTGAGGGTAACTTCTGAATAATCAGACAGGGGAATGAAGTACTACTGCTAGGTTAGTGGAAACTAAGTCCATCAAATGAAGACATATAAGATACTGTTCTTGGTAGTTGTGCCAAAGATATTTGTATGTTTGTTTTTCTCAATATATTTTATTAAATGCCTTTATTTTACTTTCAGCCAGCACCTAACCAAGTTACTTTTCATTTGCCACTGCACCGTTACTTTGCCATGTTTTTGAGTAAGGTAAGCACAAGTTGTAGTTTTACAGAAAATGGAAATTCCCTGTTGAATGTGATCATTCAGCACAGCATGTGCTTGCTTTTGTTTCTAGGCTGTTAAATGCCAAGAACTAGATCTGGATACTATCTTGCCAGATCAGGAGATGCTGATGAAACTAATGATTCACCCACTTCAGATTCAGGTACGGGCAGACTTCTGACTTAACAATAGAAAGTATATCTTAGTTGTGGAATATAAAAGTAAGCAATATGTGACAATAATAACTAGAATATACTGAGTAGTTAGGGTAACATCCTTTTTTTCCCCCCGTTCCTGTTTCCAAAATAAAAAATGTGCATTGATTATCATACTCTGAGAAGCATATAATAATCATATTCACTATAGCACTTCCAAAATGGTAGCAAGAACCAGTCTTTTGAAAACATAGAATTCTAATGTGAATAGAATGAAGTGCACGTTCACAAGAAACCCAAATCTGAAAATTTTGTATTTTAAATTGAGAATGAGTTCAAGAATGGATACACAACATTTTTTGAGTTCAAGAATGGATGCACAACATTTTTATTTGCAAATTTGTACTTACTCGTGCATAAGTGGCAGTGAGTAGTATTTGTAATCACTGCTTTTACTTCTAACCTCTTTTTAACTGTGGTGCCTTAATTTTTGGTTCATTTTGGTTCCATGATGACTTCATTTTGAGTACATTTCAAGATTTTAATGAACAACTACATGTATACATCACTTCATTTGTCTTCAATTGCTTTCATTGTCTGAAATGTGCTCTCATATGAAAGTATGGTATCTATTTCACAAATTTGCAGTGGTTCTTCTCATCTCTCACTCTCCAGGAAAAGTAAATTAGTATTAAAAAGTCTATGAAGTTGTAGTATATGTATGTATGTATATGTGTAATAATAATTAATAAAATGATGAGAGGGCTGGAGCACCTCTGCTATGAAGGCACATTGAGAGAATTGGTGTTGTTCAGCCTGGAGAAGGCTCTGGGGAGACCTTGGAGTAACCTTCTGAAGTGACCTACAAGAGAGCTGGGGGCAAACTTTATAGCAGGGCCTGTTGCAATAGAACAAAGGTAATGGGTTTAAACTGAACTAGGGTTGATGTAGATTACCTATAGTAGCTTTTTACTATGAGGGTGGTAAAACAGTGGAGCAGGCTGCCCATGGAAGTGGTAGATGCCCCATCCTTGGGAACATCCAAGGCTAGACTGGATGGTTCTCTGAGCAACCTGACCTAGTTGAAGATGTCCCTATCATTGTAGGGGAATTGGGCTAGATGACCTTTAAAGGTCCTTTCCAACCCAAACTATTCTATGACTTTCCAAGAAGGCCACAGATGGACTTCTTACAATGACATGTAGTGACAGGACAAGGGACAGTGGCTTTGAACTGAAAGAGAGTAGTTTGGATTAGGTGTCACAGAGTCATTTTTTACTGTGGAGGTGGTGAGACACTGGAACAAGTTGCCCAGAAAAGTCATGGGTACCCCACTCCTGGAAGTGTTCAAGGACAGGGTGATTTCAAGGTCAGGGACTTTAAGCAATCTTCTAGTGGAAGGTGTCCCTGTCCATGGCACAGGGGTTGGAAATCTTTAAGATCCCTTCCAATCCAAACTGTTCTATGATTTCTGTTTTTCTATAATGTACTGATGATCTGCTAACATTGAACTGAGTAGCTGAACATCCCTGAAATGTTAATAACTTTTTATTTTCCCTGAACATAGGCAAGTCTTTCTGAAATTCACAGCAATATGTGGGTTAGAAATGGTCTACAAATTAAAGGACAGGCCATGACTTACGTGCAGTCTCATTTCTGCAATTCAATGATTGATCCTGACATTTATCTGCTGCAAGTAAGTTATGTTTTCTGAGAAGCCAAGCCAATATTATTTACTTACAAACTATTTAAGAGAATTAATTTAATAAAATTAATTCATTCTCTTTCTACAGGTCTGTGCCTCTAGGCTGGACCCAGATTATTTTATTTCATCTGTTTTTGAAAGGTAGGACTAAAAGATGAATACTCTTGTTCAATGTGGTGCTAGATGTTGTGCTAATTTATAGAATGTAATAGAGAAATTGCATATCTGATACTTACCTTCAGTGGTACAACTCTGCCTAGCCAGCACTAACAGTTACCTAAGGGCTTTACTGAAAGAGCTATCTCTTGATTTTAAAATCTCTCGATTTTAAACAGCATTGGCTTTTGATTTACAGTGTAGTAGTGAAGCTTTAGATATTTGTTTTCTGAGCATCTTTAGGTTTAAGTTTCATATATGTTCATATGCTAGGATATTCTGTCCTGAAGAAGTAGGTAACTAGAGCTGCAATAGAAAGAGACACAGGATGTTTACTTTTCTGGAAAAAAAATCAAGGTTTGAAAACCAATTAATATGCATTAGTTTTTTGATGTTGATAAATATAAGGTGTTTTCATGTGGAGTGAATATTACTACAGGACATTCCATAGAGAGTTAAACAAAAATCGAAATCTAAAAAGAAGAGAGTTTTCATGTATGTTTGTTTGCACTTCGGATTTTCATTTGGGCTTTTGTATTTCATTTTATGTTGTTGTGAGTGCTATCCTGAGTTTATCAGTACATTTCACATTGGTGTTTTAATGTTGGAGAATGATGTTTCTGACTTTACCATTGCTATGTAGATTTAAGGTGGTAGATCTGTTAACGATGGCATCACAGCATCAAAATACAGTTCTTGACTCAGAGCACGAAAGGTCCATGCTGGAAGGAGCCTTAACATTTTTGGTCCTTTTGTTAAGTCTTCGTTTACATTTAGGTAAGAGTCGCTGCTTTAGGAATACTTGTATGTAAATAACATTATTACACCTTCATTTATATTCAGCACTTAGTAGCTGCCTTAAAGCTGTTTAACCATATAGTAACTTGAAGCATTCAACACTTGGTTTCATCTTTGCCAGTTACTGAATTTTAATCCCTTATGAATTAGAAATAGATCTAATACATGGAAATGGGGAAAAATGGCTTTAATGGAAGTGGGTGATTTGTGTATATGATCGCATGAAGATTCTGTATCTTTTCCAGACAGACAGCAGTTTGAGTTTGTACTTGTATTTTCTGATTGAGATTGTGCCTTTCATAACATTTGCACGCCCCCTTTTTTTCTCCTGTATTTTTATAGCACTGTATCATAACTTACTATTAATTTGTATCATATTTGACATGCTTTTAATGTCAAATGAAAACTAAATGCGTGTTTTAAAACCGTGCTATTTTAACAGCTTTTTACATTTCTTTGTTCCAGGAATGACAGATGATGAGATCCTCAGAGCGGAGATGGTAGCCCAACTCTGTATGAATGACAGGACACACAGTTCATTACTGGATCTCATATCCTTGGAATATATTAACTAATGCTCATGAATGAGAATGACAGGTGCCTGGATAGTAGTGAGACCTGAGCAACATCTTTTTGGCTTATGTAATTAAAAAAATTGTACGAAGGTGTGTTTGCATATACTTACTAGCAAAGGCATTTGCTCCAATTTTAGTTTTTCTTACAATAAATGCAATACTTTTTAATAGTTTAATTAGTTTTGATACAAAATGCCGTACTGGTCTTTTTACTATTTTTGTAACGCTGCAAAAGTCTTTTAGGTGTGAGGTAAAATGTGTTTTCCAATGCCATTGTAGAAAGTTTAGCCAACCATCACATTTATCTGTATTCGAGCCTTTGATTTTTGCTAAGTTTATGCCAGTATATAAAAAAACCATTCAACATTATGTGCTTTTGCTATCAATAGCTGAAAATGCCAATAATATCAATCCTGCATGTTGCTTTGGTGTTAGAGTGAAGTGCATGTGTTATGGGGGAAGGAGTAGCAAACTCTAAGAAGTCCCTCTGCACAGGCCTGCAGTTCATGTCCCTGACAGCTGACTACAAATACACAGGTTTTCCTGCTATCACTCTTAGGCTGTGTAGGCAAATTAAATAGCTTGTTGTGGTTGCATAGAAGAGCTTGCAATCCAAGGATAGGCATTGATGGAAAATATTAGGAATACAAGGATAGGAAAGGATGAGATTGAGACTAACAAATACATAGTAAGAATTATTAATTACTATGATGTGCTCTAGTAACTCAGTCACTTAAGTATGTAAAAGAAGTGATTGCTTAGAACAATTCACTTAAGTGAATGACTTAACTATGTAAAATAAGTGAATCATTTATATAAGTAATCACTTATCACTGAGCAGAAGTTTACTGACTTGTAAGTGCTGCTTGTGTTTTAGGGTAATGTCAGTAGGTCAGTTAAGTATTGCTATCAAAAACGAGAACTGTCCCAGCCAAGATGTGGAGTTACTTACTGTGTTTATGGATCCTGAACTAGTTGCTTGCTTTTTCTGCACTTAGCTGTAAATGCAAAATATTTTCCTTATGAAGAGAGATGAAGTGTTTTTAAATAGAGCCAATTACAGAAACTTTATATACATTACAGGCAGTGGTTTTTATTTCTCATTAAGTACTACCATCTTGAGCCAAGCATGTAGCAAGTCTAAATGTTTAACGTCCTAGCTGGGAGGCTTAGATTCTCTTCAGCAATAGTTACTGTTCTTAGCAGCTGGAGCATACAGACCTCTTGTGGTAAGCACTGAGCACTGCTGAGATGTGGTCTGAAATGTCTGACTGAAAATGTCAAGACGGGAGTGAAATGTTGTGTCCTGCAACTGAATTAACTTTGCTCTCCTTAACACAAACATTACATTCCAGAAAACCCCAATCCTAAAAGTGGTATTATTCCAGGAAGCTTAAGCTTTGAATCAGTCCTGTCAGCAGTTGCTGACTTTAAAGCCCCTGTTTTTGAACCTGGAGGTTCCATGCAACAAGGAATGTATACACCTAAAGGTATGGTAATCAGTGTTCTCTTGTAACATACTCATTGATAAGATGCCTAACCAGGGTTTGTTTGGTTTTGTTGTAGTGGTTTTGTAGTGGATTTTTTGCTTCAAAAAGCCCAAAAAGCAAACCCAGCTTACCAGTGTTGAAAACCCCACCCCATTCTCCCCATGAGAAAGCCAAACCTACCACCACCACCAAAACCCCACAAAACTTGACTTTTTCATTATTGTCTATTGCTTATATTTAAGAGCATTGCTAAAGACTATGAATAGTCTCTAATAAGTTGAATTTGATCTAGAGTGAAAATGAGCTTCTCATATTTATCAGGTACCCTCAGAAAGCAAAGAAAAATGGAGAATGGGAAATGATCTTACTTGCATTTCACTGATCTGCATACTTAATTATTCATGTGATTTAAATAAATCTGATATATATTTAGTAGAGTTTAGAACTGTTTGCACTAGTGAAATGTCAATTTCACTAATGCAAAGATACTTTCTTTGAACTTCTCCACCTTTTGATTATTATAAAGATACCATGATCTATAATTCTTTATTTTATGTTCCTTAACTGTATTAGTATCCTGTAACATTTTTCACAGTCAGTAGTGAGGGTTTAGAAAAAGTTCAGGCTAGACTTGTTATAGAATATTGTTCTATAAGTCTACAGTGCATACAGTGCAAAAATGACAAGTTTCTTTCCCTGACCAGCTTGTCATCTAAATTGGACTCAACACAGCATTGGTATATCAAAGGAGAGAAAGAATTTAAGAACTCAGTGTTCCATTACTGTGTCCTGTCACTGAACAGATAAGCCTGTAGAAATCTGAAATGCTCCATGTGCTCTGCTTGTGCTTCAGGCTAATGGCAGAGCTGAAGAGGGATTAACTCCTTCCTCCCCCACATACCTCCCATGAGAGCTGGGAAGGTTAGGGTCTGACAATTTTGAAACCATCTGGTTTACAATCTTTCATGGATTTTTTTTGGGGGGGGGGTAGTGGTTAATGTAGGTACTAATACTGTAATAACTTGTTTACCAGGTTTTGTACTGGGAGATTGAAGTGTCAGTAAAGCTCTTTTATACAAATTAACAACTAGTAAAGTAATTTTGTAAAACCAAAGTTTTCGGAATTGATTCATCTTGGTTCCTTGATGAGTAATTAGGCATCTTACCACCTATGTATCTAAAATAACTTTATTTTAATGTTATGTAAATTGCATTTCCTTACGTCATGACCAGTTTCTGGAGCTAATGACATGCTGGTCTTTTTCATAATGCAATGTGAAGGAAAAAGAGATAGATGATGCTGTTTTTAATGATAACACTTTATATTTAGGGGGTCTAATGCTAGATTGCAGTTTCTGGAGGATTTTTTTGTATCTAGGGGGTTTTTTATACTTAGGTAAACAATTTATTCCAGAAGTAAACTATGTTAAGTATCTCATCTGTAGCAGTGAATACTGAAGTGATTTGTACACTATACAGATTCTCTTTTTCTTAAAGTAATAAAAGTTGAAAAATCTTCTGCAGGAATAAAAGCTGATATGCCTTTCTTTACCCTCTTAAGTGTTCATATTCTCCATAAGACTATATAGGTTCTCAAATCCTTTCATTTTAGGAATTGTAATTTGTGGCCTGTCACAGTTAAAGCAAGTCATGATCAGATCCATTCCCTCTAATCCTTTAATCCCTTATTTCCCTAAATCTGAGGGGTTGGAATCTACTTTATGTTTGTAGATCCCTAGATTTTGCTTCCATTAACCATTAAAAAAATCAAAGCCAACTCGAACCAACTTCTACACATGCTGTAGATTTGTGCATGGAAGGTGAGCTGTGTGTGCATTTCCAGTGTTCACTGTATGGCTCACTCAGTCCTTTTTTCTCATTATGCATTAGCAGCCCAAACAAGTTTGCTGTGTGTTTCAGACTTCAGTACTAAATTCTATCCAGAAAAAATGGGTTTTTTTTCTCAAGCTAAATTTGATCATCTTTCATACATAATGGAAACTTTACTAAGTGTTCTCTCTCAGCACTCTATGAGGATATCTGTAGAACTGTTAGCCTTAGCAGGGGTTAATACATAGAGGATAGACCACTATGTAGGAGTATAGACACTTGTCTTCCTGTCTGAGGAAAACTAATCTCAGAAGTGTAATAAAGCTGCTTATTTCTGCCTGTGGAAACTTTGAAGAATGTTGTAAGCACTTGTGTTGAGTTAGGCCTGCTGGTGGAGCTAAAATTCTGTATCCGCTGGGTTCCTTCCTCATTTTAGGGTCATTGAATCTTGCCTTCATTTTTTTGTGTTATGAAAGCTAAACACTTCAAAACAATTCACAGAATTAATGTCTTCATTTGAATTTAGATTGATTGAAACTTAGTTTTGTTTTTTAATAACTTGGATAGAAAAAGGCAGTCAAATCGGATATTTTGTAGACTGTTTAGACTTTTCTGTTTGTGATAGCTCTGAAAAACCACTCTGGATGTCACTTTAGAGCTACTGAACTAAACAGATGTAACTAAGATTTTAATGCTGAAATAATGCATAAATATTAGTAATAAAACAAAGGCATATTTGTAAAGGATTGATCAAATATTATTTGATATAAGGCTTGACCATTTTTGATACTGAACAAGAAATTGTGATGTTGTAGCAATTTTGTTCACGACACATAAAGGTAAAATATCATCTACCTGCTAACTGCTCCACAGTCTACTTCCTACTTTCAAGAGGGCTTGTGCTTGTCATGAACCAAGTGAAAAAGAATGTAAACCTTTTCTTACATGTACTTGGAAGGAAAGGAAAGAGAGCAAAACAAATTGCCTACAAAAATGGTGTTTTGGGAGTTGCTTAATAGAGTATTATATTTTTGTTTTCAAACCAATCAAAATTTTGCAAAAAATATTTTTCTATTTTGATAAATAGCGGTAATTATCAGTATAGAAACTATTATTAATAAGAATTATTATAAATTGCTTTGCCAGGAAAAATTATATAATCGAAGTGACTTAATTAAAGCTCGTTAAGAAGAGAATCTAGAATAAGTGGTAAGGTCTTTAAAGAGAATGTTAACATGTAATTTCTTTTGAACAACAGCTGAAGTTTGGGATAAGGAATTTGACCCTGTCATGGTAATACTTCGAACAGTTTACCGTAGAGATGTGCAGTCTGCAATGGACAGATACACAGCCTTGTAAGTTGGATCATTTTTAGAAATGCATCATATTGTTGCTGACTCCACAACAAATCTTTTGTTTTCGCTGCCTGGTAATGCTAATCACTTTATCAGTATTTTCAAGCCCCAGATTTGTTCTTGAGTAAATAGTCTATAAATTTACAAGCAATATCAGGATTTTGGTTATCTTAGTCTGTTACTCTTCCATAAATGTTTAAAAGGGCCACAGACAAGGTAGTGAATGTCATCACAGATAAAATACTTAAACAAAGATAGTGTTTAAAAATCAGTTACAACTTACTTGAAGGAGTCATCTATTTTTATTTAGTTTACTCTTAGGTACACAAAGCTAAGCTTATTTATGGCAGGTTTCTACATTATTGCTGTGTTTATTAGTTTCAACATTTAACATTTGTTTCAACAGCTTAAAGCAAAGTGGCAAATTCCCTGGAAACCCATGGCCTCCTTACAAGAAGAGAACACCACTACACCCGAGTTACAGAGGTCTCATAAAACTTTTGCACTGTAAAACCCTGCACATTGTGCTCTTCACACTTCTTTACAAGGTATAGTCATGATTCTCATTAAGTGCATTGGTTTACTTTCACAATTTTTACAAAAGTTCTTAGAAGCATGATTTTTAAAGCTTATTTGGAGTACTCAGGTTGAATTTTAAATAATTTTGGTTTGGGTTTATTTTTTAAGTCTAGTATGAGTTTTTTTCCTACCACTTTGATTATTTCATGAATGATTGTTTCATATATATGCACACTAAGTCAGTACCCAAGTGGATGAATGATCCTCTTCCACTTTGAGGAACACTATATTAACCATCAGAGTTGCCATTCAAATTGTTCTTCACTGTTGGTTTCAGAGAGCACAGTGGCATGAGTTGTGTTACTTTGGCTCCTATTGCAGAATTTTAAATGCAAAAATACACAACTTTGATGGCTTTAGATCCTCAGCATCAAATAAATCTCATAACTGCAGTTGTTTTTAACATCCCAAATACATTCTGGCTTTTAATAATGTTATAGTAAATGTTCAGGGCTAATTGGTACCTTTAAGTTATGTTTGCATTTATCTTTGATAGTTGGCTGCTGTCTTTAAGACAAGTATATCCTTTTTGAAAAGTCTATTCATCAGAAAATGGACTTTGAATCTCTACTTAGAAAGTGTTTTCAAAGCAGTGTGCTGCAGAGGCAGATGAGGGACTATAAAAAGTGGTTTGTTTGAGTAGTGTTCTTCCTAGGCAGACTTTTCCTTTTGTGCTCTTTTAAGGGCTCCCAGCTTACCTAAAACTCATATTTTGTTTCACTGTTAAATTTCTGTTGAATAGAAAATATCTGTTGTACTACAGGAAGGCTGGTGAAGGAAAGGAGAGCTTGGGACTACGTAGAAGACCAAATAATATTTTGACGTGGAACAAAAATGGAGAATATAGGGAAGCAATGCCTCATCTTTTACTGTCTTGCTTGGGAGTCTTTGGCCACTTTTTCTCCTATTCCATCTTAATGGAACCGTCAAGGGCTTAAATCTTGAGAATCTTAACCATTACTGGGTTGCTGTTTTAGCTGGATGCCAAATACTTTTCCACCAGATTTATGGATGGTGAAAAATACATAGTGGTTGATTTTGTGGGTTGGCTTAAATAATGCCTGTTCTGTTTGTGAAATTTTGCCAATTTATGACAGCCTTTATTATATCTCTTGACTTTTGGGACTTCTTATGGAAGAACAGTGAAATACATTTGGTGATGTTACTTTCCAGAGATGTTGGTCAATACAACTTTTGATTCTAACTTTTACAATTAAAGATGCTCTTCATATTAGCATAATACTGAATCCAGTTTTTAGTTAAATAACCTCTGTTATCTCAGATTTGATTAGATTAACCTGCTCAGTTATGTTTTAGAAAACTGTTGTAAAACAATGGATTTTTAAGAACTTTGTCTCTTTGACATTTCTAATGGCTTAATCTGCTTAGAGAATTCCTCCATTTGAAACCAAGTCATATTTAAAACTTTACTAGGTTGCAGTCTAAATATACTAACTTGTATAGTAACCTGTCTACAGTGAAATTTTAAACATATTTTCTCACTCACTTTTTTTGGTAACTTGCGTTTTTTTTGCATTTTTTCCTTTAATTCAGAATATTCTCAAGAGGAAACTTGTCCTGGTTTTTAATTTTAGCAGTACTTGTTCTTCCTCTCAATGCATTGAAAGCTGTGTTAGAAGAAAGATATGAGCATTTATTAATTTAAAGATAAGGTTGTTTATTATTTGTCACTAAAAAAGATGATGTGAAGGTGGTTGTGAACTAAATTAATGTTAACCCTTGCGGTGTTCCCACTTATGCCAGCACTACTTATAGGGCCAGGGCTTCCTGAGGCCTTTGTTTGCATGAAAAGGGGAGGGAAGGCTTGGAGCAGCTCTGTGCATGTAACTGGCAGGAGTGGTGTCTGTGCAACTTTACTGCCACTCTGGTTCAAGTAAATCACAGCTTGAAGTAGTAATAGCTCAAATAGCTCTAATTTGTTTGACTGGAAAGATGTAAAATTAAATTTTGCTTTTGTGGTGATGATCATAGCTTAGGTTTTTTCTAAACTTCAAAATATTTTTCATCTAATTAAAAAAAACTACAAACAAAAAAACCACCCACAAAAACTGAAGAGTCCAAAATGTATTATCCAGAACACTCTTTTTTAAGTTCAGATGTACTGAAGCCTTAATCTTCTATGATGTGTCCCTTTTCCTACCTAGATATTAATGGATCATCAGAATTTATCAGAGCACGTGCTTTGCATGGTTTTATATTTGATTGAGCTGGGGTTAGAAAATTCTCCTGAACAAGACTCAGATGAAGAGGTAAGAATAAATACCATCTTATTCTTCAAAATACAAAGGTATCTTTTAATGATTTAGTATTCTTTAAAATTAGATTTTACCATAGGAGTCAGAATAAAACATCTTTATTAACTTGTATGGGAACAACTAATAAAAACAATAAACAAAACCATACTGTTCTGAAGAAGAGTATGGTATGTTGTTATGCTTTTCAGCAGTTTCTGTATATGTAACCTGACAACACATATTGATTAGATATGATTGAGTTGCTACTCTGTAAAATAGTACTAGAAATTGCGCAAAAAAATTTTAAATCATCGAGTCTAAAAATCTGAATTTTCAATGAAACCCATATCACGGAGCATTTTATTGCTAAAGATCTGGATCTTCTAAAAAGTGTGAATTAGTCAGAATTTTAATTCTACTTTTGATGATATTTGAATATAAAGAGCCATTATTTTTATGATTCCAGATTCCCTTATTTGGCATAGTTTTTTTACTGATCAACACTGCTTTTTGACTAAGAATTTGCCGCATTTTTTTCCAGAGACTGCCTTCTGTATAGTTCTGATTTTTTTATTGATCTTAGATTGTACAGCTTTGGATTACTCTATGGAGTTCCTTTTACTTCTGCTAGCTAGCACTAACGGCTGTATTTGTTTATATTCAAATAAAATACTTAGACTTACGTATTTATCAGCCCTGTGGTCCTCATGGGCATCATGTCAGTCATCAACATTTTTAAGAAGTATATTAGTTTTGTTGAAGTGCATAATGTTCAACATACTGTTCCTACCTCATGCAGACATTATTGCCTCCCTAATATAGTTACAAAGCAACACAAATTATTTTAGTACATAAGAGAAAGTATACCAGGTTTTTCTTAATTGTTTTAGGAATCTGCAGGTGGACAAGAGCGTTGCCATGATAGTTGGTTTCCAGGTAGTAACTTGGTTTCTAACATGCGTCACTTCATTAACTATGTCCGAGTAAGAGTACCAGAAACTGCTCCTGAGGTGAAGAGGGAACCACCTGCAAGTACAAGTTCTGATGGTTTAGCTTCATCACAAGTAAGTAGATACAAATTCTAGATTCTCTAGGTTAGTTTAAGTTATTTGCTGTGTTGGCATTTTTGTTAGTTTTGTTACTGTTTTTATCAATTTCTTAGGATACCTTTTTCCTTCAGTAATTTTTCCTGTATGGAGTGATAGCAGAAATAGAAGTTATTTCAAATGATACCTCCTTCCAAATGATGTATTTAATGACTTTTTTTTGTCCTCAATCTACCAGAGTTCAAGGCGGAAGAGCCTCCAGAGAGAGGTAGATCTGTGTGCAGTTTGTTCTAAGCAATTAACTAGCAACATGGCTTTAATTGTGCTCATCTTAACATTCAGTGGAATCTTCTAATTTTCCTGAATTTCCTTTTAATTCATATTGCAAGGACTCATGCTTTTTTCACGTTCTTGCTGGTAATCTGAGGTAGTAGACTTCTAAAAAATAAAATGCCTTTACATTTTTAATACTTATTTGGAAATAAAAGCTTCCTAAAATATAAAATGTCATTGATAGCTTACTGCTTGAGCTTTGTGTTTAGGCCTGTTAGATCTTGCCAAGATACTACTAACATTTAATAATGTAAAATAGTCTTAGATTTCTTGAGTCTAGGTAAGCTTAACCTTACATTGAAAGTGCATTTGAAATGCTTAATAGCAGTTTTTTGTTGTTGTTGTGAAAAGAAAGGAGTATGTAAATGGTGAGATCCTGAAAGATGTATAGCCACTAGATAATACAATCTGTGTGTCAGTGTTGCTTTTGTACCTATTGTATACAGCACTTCGGATTACTGTGTGCCACATGTAGCAAAATACAATGGATACTTCTTTTGCATGTTCATGTCAGAAAAATAGACAGAATCTTAAGTAGGGGCATGAAGTAGATTAAAATATAAAAAGGTAGGTGAGATGTTGGTCAGAATCCCATTTTTATATTTGATATATCTTAATTACCCAGACTTTTGGGGAGGAGAGGGTAAGATATTGGTGTGCTGAATTTTGTGTTCAAAACATTGAAGAAATATCTTTCTGCTGTGGATTCAGTATGTACATCCTTAATTTGGTACTGCAAGGAAGAGTAGTGTAAGAGAGCTCTAAATGGGCTCTGTCATTAATTTTACTGCACTCATATGCTCACATGCCCTGGATAGCAGGTTCTGCTGGCACATAGGGGTATGTGGCTTCTGGGTTTTACCTGATAAATCCAGACAAAACAGACAATATCCATGGGCATGTGTAGGCTTACCTGTATTCATCTGTGTGACATTATGAGTTACATCATGTAACAATGCTCAGTAGACTTGAATAAAAGTATTTAATTGACATAAAGATACTGAAATTATTAGTATTCTAGAAAAACTAAGGATATATTACTTGGATAACAGAATTGTAAGTTGGACTAGGGTAAAACGAGTTCTTAGTTGTTTGGGTATGGATATTTTCCTTTGGTACTTGGCTTTTTATGCAGTCGCATATAACAGACTTGTACAAAAATCCAATATGCAGATTTAGTGTTTTGCTATCATAATTTTCAGTACTTTTTGGGAGCGGAGAAGAATCTTTAAGTTTCATGCTTTTCTTCTAGCTTCAAAAGTTTTCCATAGTTTTAGAAATGTGTGTTGTTTATACTTGTATTTTTGCAAATTAATCATGATAATTTTTTTCCCAAGAACTCAGGGACAGCTCAAGTGTTCAGTTTGGTCGCAGAACGTAGAAAGAAATTTCAGGAGATCATCAATCGGAACACCAGCGAGGCAAATCAGGTGGTGCGGCCCAAAACATCAATGAAGTGGTCAGCTCCTGGTGCAACTCCACAGTTAACCACAGCCATTCTAGAAGTCAAGGAAAGCATACTGTCTTTGCTCATTAAATTGCATCACAAACTCTCAGGAAAACAGAACTCTTACTACCCTCCGTGGCTGGATGATGTGGATGTTTTAATCCACCCAGAAATTCCAAGATACTCTCATGGAGATGGAATGACGGCAGTGGAAAGAATTCTACTGAAAGCTGCTGTGCAGAGCAGATTGAATAAACGTATAATTGAGGAGATTTGCAGGAAGGTGACACCTCCTGTACCACCAAAAAAGATTAGTTCTGCAGAGAAGAAAACTCTGGATAAAGAAGAAAGGTAACATTAATAACACTACAGAGGGGCAGTAGAAGGACAGTGTATGTTGTGTGTCTGTTGATTGATCTTTAGGGTTTTGTGTTAATTACACACTTAAAGAGTGTCTTAATTCTACACTTTTCTCTATCTGATTTGAATATATGTGATTTACATAGGTACTGAGGAAGAATATGCACCTTGCTATTTTAGATCTTTAAATTAGAAAATTATAATAATAATTTTATGTGATATACGTGCTCATCCTTTATGTTGCCATTTATAAAACTCATACATACAAAAGTGTAGAATTAACATTGTGTTAGCTTCTGTGGCTTAACCTGAAGATAAGTTAGAATATTTGTTTGTGTTGTCTGTTCATTCACACACACACATCACACCATCATTGTTTTGGGGTTTTGTTTACTATATATGGGTTTAATAATTCTTCCTTTTTGCTTGTCTGACCCATTCAATTTTAAAAGTATGTTTTAAATTTTTTTATAATGCTTACTTAAAAAAAAAAAAAGTTTGTATTTTCTTATTATGTGGCCTGCAAACTCTCATGCCAGATGTGTGTCTTGGGCTGAAATTTTTTTTGGAAAAAGGTTTGACAGTTTTGATTTTAATTTGGGACATAATGAGTCCTGAGAGCCCCCAGAATACTAGCAGTATTGAAACTAAATGCAGAGACCCTGCTTCTCTTCTGCTTTCAGCAGATGTGTTGGCATGAGACTCCTATGGAAAAGGAATCAGGTAGGGGACAGCTACAAGAGCTGAGAAGAGAGGTGAAAGCTAGAAATGACAGGGATAGTGTTGAAACTGGGACTGGAAGGAGAAACATTGTGGTCAATGTACCAGTCAAAAAAAGGCAAGATGCCAGGGCAAGTGATTAGTTGATGTGGGAAGACTCAAGCTGGCAAGTGGGAATGTTGGGAAGATACATGAAGAACTGGCTTGTCAGGAGAAAAATACTCAGAGAAGAGTAGCAAATGAAAAAAACCCCAATATTTAGTTAAAATCTCAGTGAGGAAAAATGGGGTCTTGAGACTTGGTAGGAGAAGAGAATGTGGAGTAGGAATGCAAATGTCTGGAGGGTATGAGTGAGAGAGAGATTGATGTTTGGGGGATGTCATAAACTCAGCTAGAGAGAAGAGTTGGCTGGAGTGGGAAGAGATTGACACTTGGCTGGTGCAAAAGACTGGAACATGGTATTTGAAGGGAGAGGACAGTGGATGATGTTAGAAGGTTGGGGCACAGAAAGTGGGGAGTTCAGGTCAGAGTGCTTACCACCATGGCTGAAGTAGAGAGCACGAGCTGGAATGGACAAGAAGGTGATTCAGTACCTGTTCATGCAGTATTTTGAAGGGTTTATGTAACCACACTATGTAGTTATGGTTCTAGAAATTTGGGTCGAAAAGTGCAGTCATCTGACTCAGTTGGTTTCTGGATTACCTTTATTTGTCTATTATTTTTATTTATTTGAAAATAATTTTTTCATTAAATTCTCTCTGATATATCCAAGGCCTACACTGTACTGGAAAATTACACATAAGAATATGGCAAATAGATTTAGTATATTTGTGTGCTACATACTTTACAAAGTAAAATGATTTTTGTCTTGCTAGTGTTTATTTAATAGTTTAATTTTCAACATCACTTGTAATAGTTCATTCAGTGAGAGAAATAGCCAAGGTTTAGCATGTAAAATTGCTAATCAGAAAAATCAGAATGAATAACTGCTTTAGATAAAACACAGCTACATTTTGGACACCTAATCATTATTGTGGTACTCAGTAGTGCTAGATTTATGTACAGGAGCATGGGCATCGATGGAACAAGTGACTTTTCATATAGTAAAGGGTAAGGTCATTTCTTTTCCCCTATAAAAGGACGTGGTGTTTTCAAGGATCTACTGGAAGCACACTAAATTTTTCTTTAAATTTGGGGGCTAAAGCAATGGTAAAAATGAATGTTTCCGTTCTTTGTTGTTCTGAGTGGTTATTATCTTCTTCCTAAATTTATAATGGTATTGGTGGACCCATGAGGTTTATTAATGGACGGTGTGATAACTGAAATTATTAAACTCATAGAGTGACAATGTTCATAAAGCCAGGTTGCAATTTTTACTGTTTTGTTTTCGTTTTCCCCCCGATTCTGGTTTCGTATCAGTAAAGACTGAGCAGACTGTGCATGTTAAGCGATTACCTTTTTTAGCTTACTTCAACATATAATGGCATCACTCAGGCAATGGATTGTTGCCATAGAAACTGAAATACAGAACTAGAAACGAGCTTGAACTGCTTGCAGTACTTTTTCAATTGCAGTGTCATATTCCCATGGGCCATCATGGAAAATTACTGAGCTGTACTGAATCTGTCAGAGTTTGTTTATGTCTTCTTATTAAATGCATCTATTTACAGTCACTCTGCTTTTAGTCAAGGTGTTTATTGAGAAATTTCTAGGGAGAAATAAATAAAACCAAATCTAATAAATGCCCTGGTCTGATCCTCAGATTAATGAATCTTAGTGATGTTGTAAATAGAAGTTATTTTGAGAAATGGTGACTGTACAATGTAGTAGATAAATGGGCAGAGATACTTGGATCTTTCAGATGCCTTTAAGAAAACAAGTTAGAAGCTTTGACTTGTAAACAGGTCACCTCAGGATGTCAGGTTACGCTCTGTGAGCTGCTTTGGGCCTGCACATGCCAGTTCCTGTGCCAGGACACTGATAATCAGATGGTGCTTGGGACTAAAGGACTCACCCATCATGGTATCAGACCCAGGGGATGTTTTTAAAGCCCATGTTAGTTACCTGAATCATCTCTGAGCAGTGGAAAAAAGGCATTGTAAATGCTGGTGCACAGAGTTTGTAGCATGTTCTGTGTGCTGAGCAGCTGTAGGGCATTTGTTTGGTTTTCCCACTTTCACTGTCCAATTTCCTCTGTTCGTAAACTCATGTCAAAGTAAAGAAAATTAATGTCTATTTTCTTTGTCTTTTTACATCCATCAATATTCCTCTACCCAGTGCAGTATATTTTTATATAGGGAGTTATAAAGCTGGTCATATAGCCTTGTATAGGCTACAGTTTAAATAGGAGGATAGGCAAGAATAAGTCTCTGATGTCTTCCATTTGTAAATCCAGAGCTGTGACAAACAATGTGAAAAAAAAGTTAGTGAAGTCAGCTTGGCTTCAGGGAGATGTGGGTTTTTGATCTGGACGCAGTCTCAAGGTACTTTAAATCCCAGTATAAAAGCTGCTGGTGGCCAGAATCTTGGGTGGAAGTCGAGGAGAAGCAACCACTGTGAGCAGCCTTAGCTGGAAAAGAAATGATTTGTATTTGTTTCCCTTCCCATCAATCTTGATATCAAAAGGGATTGTGGTAGGCTTCCATTATTATTGTTATTATCAACTTGCAAATGTTGGTATCTCACAGGAGAACTCATTTTTGTACAAATGACATTGCACTCTCTTTTCCTTCCCATGTGTGACAGATAAAAGGGTTTCAGGACTAAGGTCTTGGGTTCCTTTTCTCACAGTGTTTTGGCCCAATCTGTTAAAAGATCCTTTGGTGAACACCTTTGAAGGATGTTTTAGAATAGGATTTTATTCTGTTTTTTTAGACTCAAAAGAAAGTAACAGAAATTTCTTAAAAACCTCCACTTCTAAAGCAAGAGATTCCTTTTTTAGGCTTGGAAATTATTCCTTTATATTGACCTTAATTTGGAATTATACTGTTTAAGGTGGGAACTGTAATCAGCTTGCTCCATTATGTGTGCTTATTTTTTCTTCTTCCCCTTTCTTTCACTTAGGCGACAGAAGGCTAGAGAAAGGCAACAGAAATTGTTGGCTGAATTTGCCTCAAGGCAGAAAAGCTTCATGGAAACTGCCATGGATGTTGGTAGGTTTTTGTGTTGTTGACTGCTTGCTTTTACGTATTTTCCCACATGTTAGTATTAAGGTTTTTATTCAGTTTAAAAAACAAAGACGCACAAAAACCCCTCAACTATGCCAACCAAATTAACTATGCCAACCAAACAGGAAACCCTCCCCTCAGATTCCACTTTTGTATCCACTTGTTAACTTTATACTTCTTAAGAAGCTTAACTTTATTTTATAGGACAGATATTACTGAATACATAATTGCTAAATAATAAATTGAATAATAAATTGCTAAATAAATTGAATCTGTAGGACATAAATTTATCCCTAGTTTTTCTTAATATGCAGTAGATTAAATGATTAAATGTGTGGTATGTTTTAGAATATTTACCTTTAATATAAAATGTCCCCAAATTAGTTTGTCTTTTTAAGACTGTATTTTCTTTATAATAAAATTTAAGATTATTTCTCTATAGTGTCTCAAATTTTAATAAGGTAAAAGTTTTACCTTTTAAATGTATTTATGGATCGAAGGAAAACATAATTTTTAGATCACCTCAATAAGTAATAACATTGTATTCTATTTCAAATACTGGCTTTACAGCACAATCAGTTCTTGTTTTTCTTGAGGATGAGATCTTTCAGATTCTGCCGTGTAGAAATGCATAATCCTGATTAATTTCTGTTTAACTGAGGAATGGAAAATAATTTTTGTCGTTTGAGCCACTTCATTGAAAATTAGCCCTTGTGAAAGATAAGAAAAAGCAGGAATCTTCCCCCCCTTCCATCGAGTAGTATGTGCTATGAAATTTTGATTTGGGTTTAAGCATTGGTAGAAATATTTTGACTACTGTATTTACTGAAAAAGTTAGTCTTTTGAAATTGTTAAATTCCCTTCAGTTCAAAGGTTGCTGAAATTTATTAATTTATACTTATTAAGGTTTTGAATACAGCAGTCTTGGATGGGGCTCTGAGCAACCTGATCTAGTGGAAGATGTTCCTGCCCACAGCAGGAGGTTTGGAACTTGATGATCTTTAAGATCCTGTCCAATCCAGACTTTCTAAGATTCTATGAAATTAATCACTCTATATATAATGTTATGGTTGGAGGGTGTGCAATACACTTAACTTTGTATTGTAAGTCACCCTCGTTAAATGGATAGCTATTTCTTTGTAATCTATTTGTTGAAGTAAGGAAGAAGGGAGGAAGAACCTTGAAGTTCTCCTTATTAAAAATTGAGTTTTTATACAGTCATGGCTAATTGAAATTAACTGGGAAACTTTGATTCTTCAGTCACCTATATTTTGTATTCTTCGTATTGCAACTTTGAAATTGATGGGGTTTATATAGGAAATCAGATGTATGTGTATATATATAGATATGGATATGGTTATACCTGTCAATAGCTATAAAGATAATTTACATATATACATAAATGTGCATAAGTACTTCCATGCATAAGTTTTGTGAGCTATGTTTAAAATAACTGCTTTGATTTGTGGATGAATCACAGCAGCTAAGTCAGTAAATTACACAGCATTTATTTTTGTGAAGGACTAGAAACACTTAACATTTAGTTAATTAATATTAAATTCTCAATTAGGCAGACTTTGGCTTTTGTGTTTGTGATTGGGCATTAAAAAGTTCTTGGGCATGCAAGATTTAAATTGCTTGCTTCTTGGTATTTAGAGAATTAATAATTTCAGATGCCTCAAAGTAAAATGCAGTGTTTGTCAGTTATACCAGGTCATGCACATCACTAGATAGAATCAACTTTATGAACTACATTTTCATAAAGTTATTCTACATAAAGTTACAAAGACATTTGGCAACACCTTAATAGAATTCCAGGCATTGTGTTATCTAATAATTACTGTGCCTTTTCACTAGCTGTTTTCACTGCCTTCTATGTTGTCATTCCATTTTCTGACTTTATTATGAAAATACACTGAATTAGTACTGTAGTTCAGTATTAGCTAGCTTTTATGTTCTGACCGGCAATAAAATAACTCGCAGAAAGTAAGTTATAGTGCATATGGTTTGTTTTAAAATCTAAATTATTTTTGTCAGGAATATTTTCTTTCGTTTGTTGAATCTAAGTGATTTGTTTAGCTGTGAATTCAGTCTCTCTATTTTACAGAAAATTACTGAAAAAGTTGCAGAAACCATTGTTACTCTAATTTTAAAGTACAGGACCCATAAGAATTCTGAAACTAGTCTTTCTGGAGTGACTCAATTTAAAACTATTCTTACGTAATTCATAGGTTTACCCTGAATTGTAGCAAAGTAGTGCTGAAATAGCTGTTTGAAAATAAAAAAATCCTTTCATACTAAAATCAGTAAGAATTCATTTCCCTCTCACACAAAGTCTGTTACCTCTTACTTTTATTATAGATTGAAGCTCAGCAGTAAGTTTATTTCTTAATTACGTTCATTTATTGTAACATTAATAATAGTGTCAAAAATGCAGGGATGGTGAGGCCTCAGCTCCCTTGTTTTGTCACTGTTTCAGTTGGTGTCATTTGGGCAAATTTATATTATCATCATCATCTACTAAAACTTCAGCTATGAAAAGTAGATGTGATTCAATGGCAAAAGGTGAGAACTGCTGTAATTGGTTTTGGATATAGCACCTAAAAACTTCATAATGCCAATTGACAGTTGTAGAAGACTTGAAATACTCTGAAAATAAATGTGGCTGGGAAGAGATAGGAATAATGGAGACTAGCCAAAGTTTAAAGGTTATTTTATTTAAACCCATATACTTCATAGTTTCTAAAGCATTTAATGAAGTGCACAGAGGCACTGTTAATGCCCTGAGGTGTTCCTCTTTGATTGTTGGGATGCTGCAATGAAACATGGCTTAAAAGTTACCTAATTACATGTTAATTATCAATATTAAATGGGTCTTATTTTGCCAGTAGAATTTATTTGGGTGGAAATACACAAATTCATCTGAGATTCTGAAAATAAAGATTGGCATTTTCTTTCACATAGTTACTGTAGAAAAAAATTCCAATTATGTAGCACTTCCCATTTGTGCCCCCTGTTACATTCTATTTATATTCTGTGACATCTGCAGAACTGCATTGCCATTCAAGCTTGCCTGGAAGTAATTAGGTGAAATTTAGAAACAGTTATGTTAATGAACTAGGATAGAACAGCATCCACTGTGCTGTCTTTAGCTATCTGACTGCAGGATAAACAAAAAAGGGAGAAAAATAAACCAAGAAAAGTGTTCTGAGAACAGCAGATTGAAATGTCAGAGGAGACTGTCCAGAGAGTCCAAAATGTGGGGTCAGTTTGAGCTCCAGAGGCCTTCCTGGCTCCTGGTTATAGCTCCTGGAGGGCACTGCCTCAGGGTGAGACCATGGTTTATCTTGTGATGTAGAACTCTGTGCAAGGGATTTTTGAACCTTCATAACTTTCAGGAGGAACTTGATAAGAACAAAACTGAATCACCCTATTCAAGGTTAATAGTAGTCTTCAACAAATTATGGTGGTACTTGTAAAGATCTGCCTATATGAATTTTATGTAAACAAAATGTGATCCATTCCAGGCAAGCTGCAGAACTACTTACCATATTGAAAATTTGTGATTGGTTGTTAATTATAAATATTAAGATATCTTTCATTTCTTCAATAGTTTTTTTGTCTCTGAAGTGGCCGGTGTGGTTTTAAAACTCTTTTAATTGATTCTGATAAGTATGCAGGTGATCGTTTATGTCTTTCTTACAATGTGTGTCTTAGCAGGATGTCATTTTGTCCTTCATGCAACGTTCCTTAGTTAGACTTGAAAAGAAGTGCAGAGTTTTAATGCAAGGTGACATATATTTCCTAACACTCAATCTTCTGAACCCAGATAGAAAAATAAATTAGGTACTGATCTCTTGAGAATATGTATGCTGGGTCAGGGCAAAGAATATTAGCATACTAATGGTTGCTTTGATACCAAGGGGCTGCTTTGACACAGTGTGTACAGCAGGACAAATGTTGACTACAGTCAGTGGAGATTGTGAACTATATTTACTGTGTTTACAAAGCCCTTTTGGTTTTGGGGTCTTGCTGGGTAGGGGAAATAATGGAATGCATCCTTAGCTCTGGAGAGTGGAAATGAAATTAAATTCAGGTAGCAACTCGTTCTGCAGTACATCAGCGTGCAAGATTTTTGCAGATTGGTCAGTAATTTCTTAGGAGGTAGGAAGTGGTTTGTGTCTCTACTTCTCTTGGTACAAAACTAAACAAAGAGCTAAATAATTAACTTTTAAAAAACTCTTAGGAACTATAGGGTTTGACTCTTCCCTGGATTTCTGTCACAGTTTAAATTTTTTCATCTTCCTTCAGTGTTTTAAGGTTCATATTTATTCAGATTTGTGAAATAATTCACAAGGACAAAGAAAAGTTCCAGAACCCCCTGTAAGGGGATGAGGTGTACTACACCATTAGACAAATTCTCATGAGAGAAACTTGGTGAACTGATACCAGTACCATGTGTCTTACCTTGTATTTTTCATTCTTCACACACATCGACATCATTAGGATAAATCTCTGTGAAATCAATTGGATTGAATCTTTTGACCTAGTTTAAGTGAGTTATTGAGGTTTATCAGAGTGCATTCAAAAAGAAGCGAGGGGTTTTGTTTCGTTACAGTTTTTCTGGTATGCATACTTATTTGAGATTTTAATTTCTTGCCAAAATCCCTTCGTTTTCTTTTACTAGCTGTGGTGCAAATTATTTTATTACAGAGTCTTCCTTACTGCTAGTAGCTTACTTTCCTTGAAATTTCATTGTTTGCCAGAGTAGCCTAGCTGTATCGACATCTAAGTAGTTGTGAAGGAAGCATGCACTTGATCGTTGAGTTCTAAAATTAAATTAGCCTGATTTTTATGTGCCTGCTCCCCATAGGCAATAGAAGTATAAATTGCATCTATTAAACTGTTTTAAACACCTTTTAAATCCTACGTTCTGGGGTTTTTTCCCCTTCAGGTTAAAAATACACGATTTATGATGATGGAATGGTATTTTGTAAATTAAATATTGACAGATTTTGATGACTTCCATTGAATTGCTCCAAATCAGATTGATACACTGTATTCTCTTTCTACACTTCTGAAAAATATCGAATGGATGCATATTTTCTGTCGTATTGACAATATTTTAGAAAAAGAAACAAAAGAAAGCTGAAACTCTAGTCCTTGTCACTTCTTGCATTTGATTCATAGGTGTACATGACTGTGCATTACACAGTTATGAGGTGACGTTAAATATAAAAAGTAGCATTTAGTGTTTACTTCTTCCCTTCTGTGCTACAGTTTGCTTCCAGGTTTGCTGGATGTTTTGGACATTTGCAGTTGGTGCATTGTGCTTTTTCTTTCATTGTACATCTGGTTGCCACTAGATGGTGATAGACATGTGTACAATATTAACAACTGCACATCAGTGAAGATCAGGGTTCATTTTCATATGACCCTCAATAACTGGCTGGGAAATCAGTAGTTACTAAAACAGTGTCATTTTAATACAGCCCTGTGAGCAAGAGCATTGCATGGAGCTTTTTACAGCAAAGAAATGTTCTGCCTGGCACCCAACATGCCTCTCCTTACGGCAGCAGCCTCCTGTGCCAAACCTGTAGTAGACTTTCAGAAGACAGCAGTTCTCCTAAAAGCAATTCTGCATGAGGATTGTTCCTGTACTCAAGGTTTTTGGATTCTCTATCCAGTACCTCAGCCTACCTAATCAGACAGATAAAGGGTGTGGTTGAAGGTAGGGAGGAAGTGTTTTCCTTCAGAAAAATTACGTTCTAGGAAAGACAGAAAGAACCCCCATATTCTAGATCAAGAGGCTGATTGTATGTGTTCCCGAGCAGTCAGGAGTGGACCATTTACTCCTAAGGTGCTTTTCTTTCAAGCCAATAAAGAATTCTTACCTTTGATTGTAATGTAACATGAAATAGCTTGCTCTGAAATCAGCACCACCAACTGTCAGGTCCTCAAAGCTATGTCAAGTGCAATGGCTTTGATACTTCAGAGCTGGACCTTAGCCTTGAATTTTTCTGTGCACCTAGGAAGGAGTAATGTGGACCATTAAGAAAACAGATCTCTGACACATCTTGTGTGCAGTAAATGTTAAGCTAAACATCTGCTGCATCGCAGCTGGTTGCTTTCTTAATGCACCCCAAACTCTTAAAGACTGTCCAAGTTTCATATTGAAAAAAAAACCTTTCTGTTTTAGTTGCACATTTCATTCACCATGTCTAAGCATCTTAAAATTATTTCTAAGGTGTCCAGGGTTTTTTTTCTGCTAGCGATTGTTTCAGTCAGCTATGAGCAAATCTGGTTTTTCTAGAGATTCAATTCTGTTGCCCTTCATCTCTCCATGTTCAGTTTTCAGTATAATATCTAAAGAAATAGAAGTTAGATCTCTGTTTTATAGAAGTTTTAAAGAGATCAAGTTTAATGCAAAACTTGAATGAATTAATCCCGCAGGGAATAATTTTGCCTATGGAAAAACATGTTCTCCATTGTAGGTGTCTTTCTTGGATGCAGAAAGGTTCATTTCAAGCAACTGACAATGTTTTAGTTGTAAACTAGAGAAATGATTTTGTAGTTTTTTCATCACTACCTGAATGCAGATGCAATTGTATTTCTTTACTTCTGTTTGATATAAATTTTCTTACTTGTTTTTAGAATCACCAGACGCTGATATTGCCATGGAGGTAGCTACATCTGAACAGCATGTTTCTGAGGCAATATATGATTGTGTTATTTGTGGACAAAGTGGCCCTTCTACTGAAGACAGACCTACAGGGCTAGTTGTACTATTACAAGCGTCCTCAGGTACGAATGTGTGGCTTGTAAGAAAAGCAGTGTTTCTGCAGCTTTTAGCATGTGTGCATAAATCCTGTTGTGTCTCATGAAGGCTGGAACCACAGGGTTTCCTGGTTTCTTTGTGGATGGTCCTCTATGAGACACATTAGGGACTTCTTAAATGTTCGGGGAAAGAACAAACAGTTTAATTCCCTCCTACTTCCTATTAGCTTTTGCAAATGCAGCAGTGCATTACAGACCTGCAGCAATAATCAGTACTGCAAGGAAAAGAAAATTGAACAGCCATCGGCATGTCTGCATGTAGATATGAGTGTTTGTGGATACAGGTGTGTGTTTATATATTGAATGTACAAGTGCAAAAGCACAACTTTCCGTATTTGGATTTTTCAGGATGTTTTTAGCATCAACAAAGCACGTTATAGTTACAAACCAAAATGGCCTGATTGTTTTCTTAATTGTTTGGCCAGTTGTTACCCATTGCATTGTGTATTGCTGCTTTTCTTGACATAGTGCTGGGGCAATGCCGCAATAGCACTGAGCCAAAGAGACTCCCAACTACTGAAGAGGAGCAGATCTATCCCTGGGATACCTGCGCTGCGCTGCACGACGTGAGGCTCACAACTCTGCAGAGATACTTCAAAGATGTAAGGATTTCATGTGAACCAGACTACCACTTAGGAAAAATTTGCATGTGAAAAGAGAAATGAAATTACAAGTTAGAGTTTTCTCCTAATTTCATTTCTACATTCAGTGAATACTTTTTCATGTTGCAGACATTCTGAGGGGTTTACATTTGATAGAGTCTTTATTTTTAAATAGTGTCTGGCTTTCCTCAGTTATATTTTTGGCAAGAGTATAGTTAGTATCTAGTATATCTAGTATAGTATATCCGCAGGCTACATAGTCATTAAATACCTGCACAGATATTCTCTAGAAGAAGGTATTTCACAATCCAGTGTAACCACACAATTGAAATGTGGTCTCGCTGTCTAAGCAAACACCAATTCTCTTGTAGCCATTGAGAGAACCCAGTCAAGGAATTGCTCTTAATCAGGTAAAGGTTTTTTTGCAGCACAAAGTAAATGGAAAGAGTTGTTTTAATCTGTAACAGTTTTCTGTGCCACTACAGAGAAGGGTAGTATGAGTGGATGGGAAGGAGAAACCAGTAGAATGCACCCTCTTCTGCTGAATCCTCAACTGCACAACATCTGAAGTTCAATTTTACATTAATTGGTAGTAAATGTCTGCTTGCAGTTGTTGGCTGTTTCAAACAGAGTTTTACATTACTTCACAAAGCCAAATTAGAGCTTTTCACATTTAATTTTGGGAACCAATTCTTGTTGCTTAGCAGTACATTTTCAATTGTAGACCTTTGTGGAAGTGCTGCCTTTGGCTTCCCTCGCTAGTGCCTAAAAGAGCTGTGTGAAATAATACACAACTGTTCTGAGAAATCATTCTTGGTGAGAATAATACAGCACCTGTGACCCTAAATTAGCTTCTGTAGACTAGTCCTAGGTGAGATGCCAGCTTTTCAGCATATCTAACTAAACAACAAGCCTTTAGAAGCTTAAATACTGGCTTTAAAGGGGAAAAACTGGCAATTTTTATTCTAACACAGTTGCTAGGTTTTCATAATGACATCCACAGATAACTAAAATTTGCCAACTGCAGCCAAGCTTGCTAATGTAGATTAATGTAGAGTAAAATTCATAATTGTTTTGATACAGTCTTAAAAATTGGTCAATCTTTTCAGAAAGCATCTTATTCTAAGGCAAATATGCATTTCCTTGCTAGAAAGTGAAACTCTTAAAGACTTAAGCAAAAAATTATTTTTTAACAAAGGATTTTTTAGCTGAGAAGGAATCTGAGGACAAGCTTTTCTTCTTTTGACATTGATACTGGTTTATTGTTTCAAATAGTTAATTAATATTTTTTCCTGCTGGAGTGGAACTTTACTTTTACACGTTTGCATACTACAAGTGGAAGGAGTTCCAAGCAAAATGTTACCAAAAAGTTGATCTTACTAAAGTGTGCATTTCCCTTTCTGTGCAGTAACACTATCAGCAGATTAGTCTAACATACACTGTAATGCAATGAGCAAATACATCCTGCTTTCAAAAATTCCAGTCCTAATTCAAACATTAGTTGAAACAGCTATTTTTGCTTGCACGTTTTCAGGTCACTACTGTGCTAAAAAAAAGTCTCTGCATGAAAGAACTAATCCTTAAATTGCTTTTGACATAAAAATGGAAACATCTGCTAGTCTCTTGAGTGTCTTGTTCAGCTGAGCTAAGCAATAAGAAGTCCCTTTGTTTATCAACTGTAGCCTCTCCAACAATCCTTCCTCTAACAGATTCCAGGTGGCAAGTGAATAATTTCACTTAGATGTAAAAATTTTAAGTTATGAAATATGACCTGGCTTATTCTGCTAGAAGAAAAAAAAAATCAACAAAAAATGCCATTCAGAAGCTACGTGCTGCATAGAGGCTGAGCAAACCAGATCACTTTCGTCCACAGAGATTCATTTTTGCACTTTCTTACCTAGAATTTGATACTTTCTGTCAGGGAGTTGAGCTCTCGCCCATTAAAGGAAAAGTCACTGAAAGTGATTATTTTTAATATGGAGAGGTATGACTAAGGATTAGGAGATTAAATTTCATAAACTGAATTGATAGGACTGTTTTCAGAATCATGCAGTACTCTTTAGCCAATAGCTTGATATAGGTGTGCTCCATCCCAAGCCTATGGCTTGCTTTGGAATCTCCTCAATTTCTGAGCTCAAGAGTAAAAGAGTAAAAGCCTTTCTGGCTACGACTTTGGGGTTGTTTTGTTGTTTGGGGATTTTTTTCTTCGTTTTGCAACTGCTACTCAATAGCCTCATTATATACATGCAGTAAATAATGATTTTCTGAATGAAACATCTGTCCTGTGAGGTTAGCCAGATATATCATACAGCCTTATTAATACTGCAGTCTACTAAACCATGCAGGAACCAGCAGGAGAAAGTCTCTCTGATAATATGGCCTGAGAGGCTCACAGCACATTATGAATGACAGGTTGAGCCATGGTAAACAGGAGCATGTCCCATAGATAAAAATGGTAATTTTGTTTTGGTTTCCTTCTCATATGCAGAAAAAAAATAAAAATAAAGAGATGCTAGGACACCCTTAGAAAATGTTAGTGTCAGAGTTATTCATTGTACCCTGACTTTACACCATACCTTAAGACCATTTTAGGGTGAATGTACACTAAAAATTGTTTTCCGATTCTGGTAGCCATAAATCTTTCTCTGTTCTTTAAATGTATAACAAGAATGTACATTTCCATCTGTGTATGAAGTTTTTGAGGAATGAAGATTTAATACTTAGATTGACTATGATATTTTACAAAAGAATTTTCTAGAATTCCTGATAAGTGTGACAGAGGTGATTGTTTCTTCAGGTCATTATTTTCTGAAAAAAAGATACTAGTGGGGTATTTTTTTTGTACTTCTGGGCTGCAGTCTTTGAATAAGGCCAATGTTTACAAAACAAACCTAGTATAAAACTGAGTTCTCTAAACAAGTGTTTGTCCTCTTTTCCAATTATGATGAGTTATATGTGATGGTGTTCGAAAACTCATTAAAACCTCTAAGTGTTTACACTAAATTTTAATAATAGATTGGGGTTTAATTATATAACTGTGGTATTGTTATTTTGCTTATCTACAAAACTGAATGAAATGTGTTGGAACAGTTTATCGCCCAGGTAAATGGGATAACTTCTGCTCTTGGAGCAGCTGTTGGAGGTAGAGCCACCTTCATGCTGTAATCCAAGAGGCTCCTTAAAGTCATTACCTTGAGTGACAAGAACTGCAGAAATTCCATTTAACTCTTTGGCTCTTTGTGGGAAAGAATAGCATAATGGCAGCCATGTCAGTCAGCATAAATAAACACTTAATAAAATTGATTTTTTTCTTTATTTCCTCAGGATATCTTTTAATTAGATAGCATGTAAATAAAAATCTGTGTGTCTTGTAAATCTTGAAGTTTTGGCAAATATTTTATAGCTTTATATTTAGTTGCTGTTGTTTTTTCGTACTGTTTTTGCTTTGTTTCAGAGTTCCTGCCTACAAGCAGTGTCAATAGGCTGGGAAGGAGGTGTTTATGTACAAACTTGTGGTCACACTTTACACATAGATTGTCACAAATCTTACATGGAATCCTTACGGGTAAGTAAAACTGAAGATCATATTTGTTTATTTGGATCTGAACTGCTCTTACTGAAATCAATTAGATTTATGCTGTGCAAATCAGATCAATCAAATGTTTTGTATGAATGTACAGAATGGTTTTAGTATGTTTCAAGAACTTAATAACTTAATCTCTTATTGCATCTTGACATTATTAACAAAAGTACTTTGTTTTCAGTTATTCTGATATATCAGAAAAAATACTTCACAAAATTAACCAGTGCAAAAAAATAAAGACTAAGTGATGACTTCTTATTTTATATGAACCAGCATTTTTTTTTTAAGATTTCTTTACAGGATATATCTTCAGGTTTTTGGTTTGGTGGGGTTTTTGGTTGGGTTTTTTTGTTCCTGTGTTGGGGGGGGGCTCATGTTTTTTGCTTGTTTGTTTTTGTGGTTGGGGGGGTTGTAATTTTTGTTGACTTCTTCCCATTTTGAGAAAACCTGTGAGCAGTTCCTTGTATTTTTAGCATCAGCATTGCTCACACTGTGAAACTTAACCTCTAAATAAACTAGGTGTGCAACCTTTCATGGATCCATATTAATTTTCCATATTAATTTAAATTTGCTTGCAGCAGTAATTGTCATCAAGATAAATAATATAAAAATTATATAAAGTAATATGGCAGTAAAATCTGGATTTTCATGGTAGAGTCTCAGTTTAGAGAATTTTAGAAAAGTAATATTTTGCATCATTTAAATCTGAAGTAATTTTTCTGGTGGATTCTCTATTAAACTTGAAGTAAACTGTTATTCCATGTAATTGTATTCTTGAAGATTTTTAGATTATTTCAGTGGACTTCTGATCCTAGGACATTTTTCTAGTACTTAGATGAGCACATAATAATTTTGACTGTTCACTACCATTTTTAGTACCGAAATAGTTTATATAGACCTGTGTTCATCTGGATAAAACATTTATTTTTACATAATACAGTCAGATACCAACATGGGAAAGCATGGAGGCCATTCATGAATCTGTAAGGTTGCTTGCCTGTTAAGAGGAATACTGAGGACACGTCCTCATTTCCCAAACACGTATTTCTGTGTCCATTTTTTGATCCTTCATGTGATACAAGAAATAATCAGGGTTCTTCTCATGCTGCCTGCCAGTGGCTGTTTGATTAGGTTTTTTTCAGCTGTCCTTGGAGTCTCAAACTTTATGGGAATTGTCAGAAAGAGACAACACGCAGGAAATGTTGGAAATACTCCACTGAAGTCTTTCTGCTTTATTATGGGGATATTGTTGACAATGGAGAATACTTAAAAATCAGGAAAATTAGTTGAGTTGGAGGATTATAAGACAGTCTCTAGTAGCTAAGACCTTTGTCAGTAAAAGGGGGAACTATTCTAATTATCCTTTCTTTACAGTTTTAGATTTTAGACTCAGTTTTTTTAGCTATTCACCTGAAATATCAAACTAAAAAAAAATGATTGTTTGCAAATTGCAGCTACATCTTCTTTATTTTCTTTTAGAATGATCAAGTCCTCCAGGGTTTTTCAGTGGACAAAGGAGAATTTACCTGTCCCCTGTGCAGGCAGTTTGCCAACAGTGTTCTTCCTTGTTACCCTGGAAACAACATGGAAAGAAGCGTTTGGCAAAGTCACAGTAACAAGTGTATGCAAGATCTTGTGCAAGAGGTGGAAGATCTTCAAGAACAGCTGGGAACTTTCCCAGTAAGCATCAGTGTAAGGCAGAAAGATCCTTGTTAATTTGCCTCTACCTTTCAGTTTTTACATTATATTGCATTTGTGATCTCTTAGAAACCTGGCAACCTGAGAAGGTTCATTTTCTTTTGATGTGGAAGACAACATACTATTGTTTTCTTATCAACAAATTTTAAATATTTAGAGCATTTTCTGCATTGCCTACTAAAAATAAACAGTTGAAAGCTGTGACGAAATGCGAATGATACAATTTTTTATTGAGTACATTTTCAGTTTTCTCCATAGTAATTTACACAGACCAAGGTCATGCAGTATAAAATATATTTATAATTTCCATGCAATGAAAACCCAACAATATTCTTGTAAATGGAATTAAACTATTTGTTTTACTCTCAAAAAAGAGCACTTTACAGATGCTCATGTGTTACAGTGTGTTGTGAGGTCCTCTAAATGACAGAATGAATTATATTAAATTTTATTACCTTCCAGTCTTGATGGAAATGCTTTGTGTTTTTGTGTACTTGTACAGTGCAAGTATACTTTAAAATAGCACAAGCAGTGAGATTCTTAAACTTGGGAGATGGACAAAACAGTTACGTTTTCACATTCAGAACAAATCAGAATAACTGTCCAAAATATTCTGGCACTTCTGTGAGACAGAATACTGACTTCTAATGCATATTTTTTCATAACCTGCAAATGTGTTTTAAAAATATGAAAGTGATACTTTTTACAATCAGCTACTGCATTTCTTCAGGTAAAATTATCTTATATTTTTTTGTGTCTTTGTTCATAGTCTGAAACCAACCTCAGTAAAGAAATGGAATCTGTAATGAAAGATATAAAAAGTACCACACAGAAGAAGTATACAGATTATAGTAAGACTCCTGGATCACCTGACAATGATTTCCTGTTCATGTATTCTGTAGCCAGGTGGGTATGTTTTTATATTTTTTCTTTTGTATTTCTCACTAATGGTTAGTCACTAGATAGCTTTCTTCTTTAAAAAAAAAAAAAATTAAAAAGATTTCATCCTCCCCAAAAAGGACTTTTTGAATACTCAGTACATCAAAGTTACATTTTCTGATTTTCATATACAGACATTATGAAAGATGAAAAGATGTGCGTCTCAGTTAATTTTTATTATGTGCAGCAGTGGCACAAAACCTGGAGAACACTGTGTCATATGCTTCTTCAGTCAAGGTTTTGCTTTTCATATAGCAAAATTTTACATTGCATTTCTTTTTTTACTTTGCTTTGCCAAATTGTCAAATCTCCTCTATCTCTCTTCAGCAAAATGAGATTTTTTTCTATATCGCTGCCATATTGCTGTTTTTTAAATCACAAGATGTTTTTAATCTCTATGCCAGACATTAGTTTTATTTACTTAAATGAGGATCACAGAAGGAGCTTTTTTTTTACATCAGCAACCAGGAATTTCTCTTCATGTAGTCTTTGGACTTCTAAAAAATTGTCAAAACCAGCAGCATTTTCTTTGTGATATTTGATTGCAGTTTTCGACCTGTTAGGGTCATATACGGTCTCCAAGAAAATCAGATCCCTCCTTCCATCTATACCATTAATGTTAAGGTACTCTGAATGGTTAATCTATTCAGACTTACTGTAATACAAGGTTTTCCCATAAGGAGTTGAAATACTCATTAAGCAAATAATTTTCTAAACTCTTGACTTACTGAGGCCTGCAGGGAAGGTGCTGACTGCAGAGAAACTGCAAGCATAGAAGTGATGCCGTTGAGTAGCATTTTTTTATTGCAGTTTCATAAACTCTGATTGCTGAGTGTCTTTAGTATATAAGCAGTGGAAATATTCAAGGTTGGCTCAGCAGGACTCTGAGTAATCAAATCTGAGGTTCTGCTTTTGACAGAAGGTTAGACCATCTAATCTCCAGAGTTCTTTTCCGACTTAGATTATCATATAATTCTATTAAAAGAAATACTATCTGTGTTCTTTCAGAGTATTTTAACTGATCAAGAAGAGCTATGAAATTTTAAACACAGCAAGTTAAAGGATTATTCTGTAATTTTAAGTGGTGTATGCTATACGAGGATAAGTAATGTTGAGCTTGTTAGCAATTACATGTTTGAACAATGCAATTTAATACCCGTCCAAAAATACAAAGGACTCAAAATTAATATTTCAAATATAAAAGCATGATTACTTGTAACCATAACTTGACGTGCCATTTAAGATACAAAAATGGTGTTAAAATACATTTCTTGGTGCAGTGTTATATAACTTAAAAAAATGCTAGCTAAACATTTTTCAAATGTATCTATATATTACTTCTATATTTACACTTAGAGCCCAAGATTTGTTTTCATTCAAAGAGTTAAAAAATACCTCAAACCAGAACAGCATTTCATTTCTGCTTGCACTGCTGGAGAGAGAAATCATGGTGAGCACGAAGATTAGGATAGGTCACTTGTACTCCTTGTGGCCTCTTCCTCTTAGGGTTAGACTGCTGTCAGCAATTTTCCATTTATCCATGACTGAAGAATTTCAGGTGTTGGACCCAGCCTTCTGCATTGTTACTATAACTCATAAGATCACTTATGAGGGAACCTGGCAGATCAGCTTCAGGGTGGTTAACTTCTCTTTCCTTTCAGTGCAGCAATTTAGATTTACATGCTTCTACTGCTTGATCATTGCATCAGAACTATAGGTTAAAAAATAAAATGTTTAAATAGACATTTTAATATAACTTTACCGTTTTTATTTATGGAAATATGTAAATCAGCTGATCTTCCAAACTGAAAGAATTTTCTTTGTAGGATTTTATTTTATGTTTAATTTTAAGTAATCAAACAATGGACTATCCACAATTAAAATTACATACTGAAGTAATTTACTTCTTGTAAGTTATTCCTGTCATTCAATCTATTTCTTCCTTATTTCCATCCAGTTGTTTTTGAGGTAGATACCCTTGTGTTCCTTACCAACCAGTAACCTTTGAGCACATCTAGTTCCAGGTGTTCTGAAGCATTTAATTGTTTTTGGTCAGACCATCTACAGCTGTTACATAGTTTTTTCTGGTATTTAACCCCTGTTTAGATGAGCATTTGACTGCAATGATATTTTTATTAACTCCATATATTTGCATGTCAAACATTCTTAATCTAATTAAAAGTCATGTTCCATTTTCAGTCAGAAAATGACATCATCTCCTGTTCTAAAGATGCTAGTTTACAGCTGAATGCCAGCTTTGGAGAGGATTACTGCATGCTGCAATGAGAATGTTACTGGTGAAACAACACATAGCCAGTTGCTGCAGGTTATTCTTTCTTCTTCAGCAAAGAAGGAACTTGCTTTTCTTCATTTTTACTTACCCGGGCATATGTCACTGGTAGCAGAGAAAAGACATTAGAACTCTTTACACCTAGTGGAAGGGCCAGCCCCTGTCTGCCCTAGCAAAAGAGGCTTTCTGGGTCTTGGCATCCTGATTTGCATGCAGAGCTGCAAGAGCAGCTCCTTGGTACCTCTTGCTTCTACAGCAATTGTATCTTGTTAAATTTGTACCCTTTTCATATGTATTGCTCCTGGTGTTTGCTGACATTTATGAGATTAGTGTAGTGTGTCATTCCCAAATCACATGTGCCTAGCTTTAATTTTAATAGTTCCACATTCATAGCACTGAAGAGTGTCATTTGTGGTGATATCTTGGAGGACTGGTTCTGTATTGCAGAGCAGTAGGTTTTATGCTTTTATAGACCATGCAAACAAATATTTTGGTTTTTCTGTCAGCTATGTACAGACTCATATAAGAGCCATGTGTTCTTTTCTTCTGAATCTGTGTCTCAGTATCTGAGGTTTTTCCATATATGTGTTGTGTTTGTAAATTGAAGTGAGAAAAATTAGAGTGCTTAGTATGCTTCTTCTGTACCAATAGGAAGAGCGAGTCCATCCAAATATATTCCCTTACTGGAAAGGACATTGCATTTTTACTTCCCCCTACTCTGTCGTGGTATGAATTCTGAGAAATATGAAATCACCCTTCCCGCCTCCAATATGTTCCTTTAAAAAAAACCCACAAGAAGGGATGAAGTCGGTCTGTTTTTAATCAGGAGCCTAGACAGCTGAGAAAAATCCATTTTCTCAGGGTTTTTTCTGTGAGTGAGGAAGATAAAGGCAGTGTTCTACAAATTTTTTTGCTCCAATGAATGATGCTAAGATTTCTAGATAGGAAAAGAAGACACTCGTATAGATTTTCTTTCTCGTTCTCTTTCCTTCATGTTGAGGAGTCTGAGATAGTAAAGGATTCTTTCAGAGACCACTCTGTTCCACGCTTCTATCAGATGCCCCCAGTTTTTCTTCATTACTTCTCTTCAGTAAAAGGCAGAGGGTACTCAGATCCTCAAGGCAGAAGGGAGCTCAAATTAGGGAGGAGATACACTGGTCTCCTTCAAAAATGATTGAGGTCTGTACCTGATGTAGGATATTTTATGAAGGATAAGTGTTCATTTTCACAGAAGTTGCTTTTTCTACTGTGCATTTTTATGCCAAGGTACAGATATGTTTGAAAGAGACATAGTGAAGAAAAAGGTTAATACATAAATTTCCAAGAAAGCTGAGCTATAAAGTGCTACCTTTGAGGAGCTGAGGACAGTGAAGAAGTGTGGGAGGTGAGAGTTGGTATCATATATGTGAACAGAGTCTATATTTACAGAAATAACTTTTCTTACATTCCTTATGGTAAAAATACAATATGGCACCTCATATGTACCAGCAAGAGGTATTTTTCAGAATTGTCCCTGAGGTTTGTTTTGTGAAATGGCACATACGTCTTGGTGAAAGGCAAATTTAAAGTTGTAGATCTAGAAAATTATTCTTAAACATTCAGGTAGTCTTTTTGATTTAAATCTTAATTATCTGGGTTTTAATGGAAGGCTGTAATTAATTTTGTTCTACAAATTAGTTATCAGAAGGTTTGTAGAAATAAAACATACTGATTTCCTTCATATTCCCATGATGAACTAGCACATGCTGATCTACAGTTGTTATTTTGTCCACTAATATGAAATCCCTGTCCCTGCTTCCTTGCTGGTAGATTTTCAGAAGTTCAGTGAGCACTGCAAATCGCCTGAAGAGTGGAAAATTCCCCTGTCACACAGATGCCCTTATCAGCAGCAACCAGATGGAGCTCTGAGCAGGCACATTATCAATGTTAAATTGCCTTTTCTGAGTAGAGAGGATTAAAGCATTCCTTCAGAAATGGATGGCATAAGCTGCAAACTTGGGGATAGGAATATTCAGAAATGTTGCTATTTTAAAAACATAGGAAAGTATCTTAACAAACACTGCATGTCAAAATGTATTATTCTTTCAAGTTGATGAAGCTGAAATTCTTAAAAATAATTTGTTTTGAATAAAAGTCATCCTGTAGTTTTTTCTTAAATGATGGTTGGGGGGTGTTTGTTCTTAGCCTGGATACATTATGTGCCTAAAATTACAGAATAGATTTTAGTGTGGATTCAGTCACATTATATCGAACCTAAAATTGCTTCATTTTTCATTAAAGGATAAAATATGTTTAGAATTAGATTTGCAGTTTGAATTGAATTAGCAAAACAACACTTCAAAATAGTAGAATTACATTCCTTTATTTTAATTAAAAAATGTATGTTGACTTACTAAAACAGGCTCTCAGAAAATATAATATAAATTGTTTGCTCCAAATCTTGAGAGTAAAAGATAATGCAGTACTGAAACATCCAATTGCAAAATTAAACAAAATTATCGAATTTGGCCTAAACAATTGGTGCCTAAGTATCAGATTACAATAATAGAAAGAAAGCATCAGTGTGACATGCAGAGATTTGGTGACACAGCTCCTGTTTCATACTAATGAGCTGCAGTGAATAGTGTTTCATTCAGAATTAAGCCCCAAGGCTTTTATTAACTAACTTATCTATAAAGGGCAGTGCTTTCATTATAATTTAGACTGTATTCATATTTAGTTGATGCCATATCCATTCTACTCTTGATTGTTTAAAGTGTGACAAAAGCCTTGCCAATAAAGAGAACACTTTTTAGATGTATATGATTGACTGAAAGTTAGACAATCTGTGTACTGTCTTTTCAGATTTGCACATAAATTCCCTTATTATTGAGCTGTGTTTGCATACAGAAGAAAGCCTCAGAATTAACATTTTTTAAATTCTTCTCTCATAACTCAATACAGTAGTACTATGTTAATATAGTACTTAAAATCATATATGACAATATCTTGAGAAAGTTTTTGTTTTAAGGTGTATTTTGGCAGTATTTCACACTAAAGATTAGATCACAGTATTTTATTTAGTGTATGCTGGGAGTTTGTCATGACTCATCTGTGTCTGTAGAAGCTTGAGTAATGTTATTCCATTCAATATTGTTGTGTTTTTCTTACAGAACAAACTTGGAACTTGAGCTGGTCCATCGAGGAGGAAACTTGTGTTCAGGAGGTGCAAGCACAGCTGGGAAAAGATCATGTTTAAGTAAGTTCCATGTTATTAAATGCAGTATAAATTATTAGAGTATTCAATAAAGATGTCTGGTTCTTTCTGGTATTTTCTAAATTACATCAACTTTTTCATTTTAAAACCTTTTTTCTTCTACCATAAGGAGTCTTTTTTTATTTCTGTTAGAGAAATCTGAAAACTAATTTGCATAAATTCTTCATTATAGCTGTTCATGTCTTGTGAGTACAATTATTTAGAAATCAATTGTCATACTATCCATGTAATATTTTTTAATAAGTTTGCATTTCTATGAGTAACACTGGAAGTATTTTATGGGTGAAGCAGGAAAGCTTTGTTTCACCCTGGTTGTTGCTAGCAATAGGAAAGAAGTTTGGTTTCTGAATGCTGATATAGCTCATGACTTGGTCTCATACTTTGAAATATGCAGCTACAATGTCCTGTGTCTTTAATTTGCCTAGTTCTTCCACAGAGCTTTGCAAATTTTTTTCATAGAAATTTTCAATTTTTTGTTGTTCTGAAACCTTTAATAATAGTCAAATGAAGCAACTTCTAGCTGCCAGAAGTGGGGTTTTTTGGTAAAAGAAAATATTTTAATGTTTTGCTGGAATATAAACAAAAAATATAAAGTTACAAGTGGACATTTTCTTTTGTCATGAAAACTTGGAAATCCTGCCAGAATGCTGCTATTGCTACTAATGCTTATTTAAGTCAAGCTTACGTAGCAACAGCAATAGATTCTGTAGGATAAAAGAAAGCTTAGGGCCACCTCTGCCTTTTGGTACACAGTTTGCTTTCCTCATCATTTGAGGTGACAAGCCACCAAAAAAAAAAATCTCACCAAGTGCTGTGCCATCCATATTCCCTCTAGGACAAAAGCCTTCTGTTACTGCCAGGAAATGCAATTCAACTAGTTTCATTCATGTGTTTTTATGTTGAAAAGTGGTTTTAAACCATACTGCACGTTGTCTTTCCCCACCATCATTACCCCCCTTTCTCAGCAGATCAAAGTACCTGAAAAGTGCGTGTGTTAAAAGAACATCTCCAGCTCACTGTGTGCAAATTTGAAGCATTTATTAAACCAAGGTTCTGCAGATAATTTATACTTAGATTCCAATGTATTTTTAATTGTGTGCTCACCTAGTAAGATGGACACTTTCTCCCTGAATTTTAGGTTCTTACTAATGTGTTACTCATTTCACAGTTAGGGTGGAGATTTCAGCTTAAAATTTAAAAATTTTTGAAAGTGAAAAAATTTACAGTGATGTTACACATAGTGATAGTGCTTCCTTGTTTTCACATGGCTTTACTGGTCATAAAATTTCTTGAAATATTAGAGTTTAGAAGAATGTATGCAGGGCAGTGGCCTGTGATCTGCAAGGTCATATTTTTATGTCACTGATAGTTTTGCAAAATCAGCAGATGTCAATTTTTACATGTGATTTCCTTTTTTAAGATAAAAGTGTAATGAAACACATTCATTAAAACACTGAAATGTTTGACGTCACATCAAAGTTTTGTTACGTGCACCTGTTTAAAAGTTAGCCTGAGAAATAAACAGGTTTAAAAGAGAATGAATTTTCTAATGGTGCTTCATCCCCAGCTAATATCATTAAGTGCTGAAGGATTATGATTTTTCAGAGAATGCTTGAACCACTGGATTGGTGGGCAGCTTCCTTTGAATACACCTCTGTAGCTTCACTGTTGCTATTTGAACTCCATCAGTTGATACAAAGGGAGAAACTACCTCAAAGTGGTTTCTTTTTTTCCTTTGGGGTTCTTTGAAGAATAAAGAAAGAAAGAAAACAATGGTGCCAAGCTAAGGCCTGGTAGCTGACACTTGGTGGTTTGTATAATACATTACTTAACTTCTTTCTTATTCTTACCACACCATCCCTTCAACATCCTCTTCCCTAAAGAAGGACTCTTACATACTTAGGAGCTGACTTTGCAAGAAATCGTACCTTTTGCTGACAGTCTGTGAAAAGATTTGTCAGGAATTTTAATACATATTTCTCAAGCCTTGAAATGCATGGAAAATACTTTAATCACTGGAGAAATTTCTTTTTGGAGAATTACAAAATTGGAAATGATACATGGAGGATGTATTTCCACTGGAGAATTGTCTTATGCTGGATGGATACTTCAGCTAGGCATGACAAATTTAAGTCCTGTTTAAATTCATATATCACACTTACCTGTTTTTCCAGCCTTTTTAGCATCTTGCCATTGACTCTATATGTCTCAGAAAATGAACCAGTTTTCCTGTTCATGAAAATAGATTACTGGAACAAACTAAACTTACTAAACTTATCACACATGAGAAGTACAAAAATTGTCTTGTTAAAGAGAAGCTTTAAGATTACATCAACTGTTGTTTCTGAAAATATGTGCTAGTTTACAAGCTATAAAATGTTCCTAAAATACATCTTTCTTGGTTGCAAATCCACTGTGAAACTGTGCATTAATTGTCTGTATGTAAAGTACAATAGCCCAGTAAGGAAAAGTTTGTTTTCACAGAAGCACAGAGAGGCTTGGGTTGGAAGGGACCATAAAGATTATGCCCTTTGTATTCAGAATTGTGTAGATATTTAGGGAGAAGAAACATTTTTCCCCCATTATGTGATTCAACTGTTTAAGTGTACTTACACACAGGGGTTTAATCTGAAATTGCTAGAATATTGATTGAAAAGCATATTGATGATTTTTTTAAACCTGATAATGTATCTTGATTTTATTTTCTTTTTCTACTTACAACACTGCACTTTGTTTACAATAGTATTTTTCTGTTCCTTTCTTAAACTGTTGTGTAATTTTAAGTGTGTTGTACTAGTGCTTTTTCCTTCAGCAGTTGCTAAAAGGATTATAGTCATATTTCTGATAAAGGGGTATAGACAGTGTCTTACCACAATGCACTTGGTTTTTTCCACACTTTTGGGTAGAATGGTAAATTTTCTTATTTCCATCTAAGTCAGTCATAATGGTGTTTTTAATATTTATCCAGAAACATTCCAGGCCTTCCAGGTAAAGGCACTATGTATATGAATGTGTTGTTCCATTACACAGCACAGAGAGGTGAATGTCATCTATTCATTGTTAAAATGTTCACATGTTGTTGATGTTCTGTATTGGTACTTTGTAAAATTGTTAGCAAGCTAGTCTTATTTAATCTTGCGTTAAAATAGACTTATTTTAATGGCGTAATGGGGTTCTCCTAGAACAGACCTATACAGTGTTTCCATTTATTGTTCTTATATTTAGGTTTGGACATTAGGCTAAATATGACTAGTGGGAGCAGAGTTAGCTTTATATATATAGCAGGGTTTGTTTTCACTAAACCATTATATAATTGTGTGTTTCCTTCATTGCCTCTTCCATGTCTTTGCATTTAAATTATGAAAAAATTGCAGTTCTGTAGATTCTGAAGTATATTTTATCATCTTTCCATAGTAATTTATTTTTCTAGGAGTAATCCTGTTTTTGAAGTTTCATCAACTTTACCTTCAACTTTGTCTTATCCAGTGAGGAAAGAATGATTTTTAAAATCCATACTCTGTTGTAGAACCCATATCTAGAATGACTACTGTTTTGTTAAAGTCCTCCTTGCACAGTATTGAAACTGCTTTTGTTTTTAAACATCATTCATGTCAGGTTCAGCAGAAGTAATCTAAAACATAACCTGGTTTTGCTTTTTCTGTGTGTGAGATACTGAGGGGTTTCTATTGTGATTAAGCATGCCACCATGTTGTAGACTTGTAACAACTGTGAAGTTTGGTGATTAGATATTGTGGAAAATAAAACATGTCTCAGGTGAGCTGTTAGAGCAGCAAACACCAGGGAAGGTGGTGGGAACAAATAGGTCAAGAACTGTTTTAGTGAATTGCACCATGAGGGCAGCTGCTCTTGGAAAGTAAAATTAAGAATGATTAATGTAGCTCTTAGTATCAATGACCAAGTCTGTGGGAGAAGAATGGTGAGAAGAAAATATGGCTGCAAAATTGCCATTTTAGAGCTTAAAGTTTTGTATGCGTATGCAACCAAAAAATGCAAATAGGATTCTATTGCTTATTAGTTAAAAATCAAGGACTACAGTTTGAAGGACTACATTACAGTTTTAGAGTCTATGGCTTTGCAAATTCTCTTGGGTTTAGGGAAAATTAGGATATATAACAACTGTACAGGTCTCATTTCTCTGTTTATAAAGTGTAAATAGACTTGTGTAGTTCTTTGTTTTCATTGTTCCATATTTATAGAACAAGGTCAAAACACAGCATTAAGGCTGAATAATTACAATTTCTCTGTACAGTTTTTATTTAAGGCCTTGTGCAGCCTGGCCCATGGCAGGGGTCTGGGGGTTTGGGACTAGATGATCTTTAAGGTCCATTCCAACCCTAAACATTTGCTGATTCTGTGACCTCTCCTTGTGTAGCTGTGGTTTTCTTTGCTGTCTATACTCTGGTAATCTTGCAGTAGTTGATGAGCAGTTCCACAAAAATTAAAACTTTACTATAAATGAATTTATTATCTTCCTTTTTTAACTTTTAAATAGTACTTTTCTTTCCTTCTGTCTGGTTTTTTGGTTTGGGGTTTTTTTTGGTTTTGGTGTGGGGTTTTTTGTGGTTTTTTTTTTTGGTTGGTTGGTTGGTTTTTTGGTGGGTTTGTTTGTTTGTTTGTTTTGGTTTTGGTTTTGTTTTTAATTTTTTTTCCTTCTTCCCCTTTGTGAAAAGGATAATATTAGGGTTTTGGGGAAAGATTAAATATTTTATCCTCTTGTACTCTGGCTTCAGTTTCTCTGTAAATGAGCTCCTTATCCTTATGCTTCCCACAAATAACAGTCTGGTATTGCAGCATCAACTGCAATAATTGGAAAGGACATTATTTACAACTGGACACCAAAAATTGGTTTAAACTCTTCTTAAATCGAATGTCCAGCACCTTTGTAACTTCTGCTATGGCTCTAAACATTGAGAAACAGGATTGCTCTGTGGGAGTTGTTTTTGTTGGTTGGTTGGTTTGTTTTGGTTTTCTTTTTCTCATTCATTTGAAGCCTATATCTTTATTATGATGTTAGTATCAGTTTAATCAGTGCTGTTAGTGTTTTTGTGAGCACAGAAACTCATTGTTTCTCTTCATCATCCTTCTGTATCAAATTTTTCAACCATGTTAAAAGTAATGGCTGTCTCCATTTTATCAGTATGGACGGTGGCACTTGGAGCCACTTAGTATTGGAGTATTGGTCGTTCCTGTAAGGAGGGGACAGGAGGAAAACCTAATTCTTTTATCATTTGTAAGATTGAGGTTGCAGCTGTCTCTTTCCTGTAATCATTAATGTGGATATGGTTGCAAAGAGTCCTATGCAGCTCTCTGCAGCCACTGAAAAAAAAAAGAATAAAAGAAGGTTTCAGGAATACCTTGCTACCGAGGATTTCTGTGGTTGGTTGGGCTTTTTGGTGTTGCAGGACTTGGGGTTTTGGATTTGTTTCCTTGATTTGGAGTTTTTTTCAGTTAGGAGCTGTCAATCTGCAGATCCTTGGTGCCCATTCATGCTAACTTGGAAAAAGCAGTCTTTCTCAGTAGCAGGTGATCCTAAGTATTTTCTAAAACACTTGGTATGCCACTAATATCTAGTATGGGAGAAGCAAAGATAGGTACTGTAAGAATTCTGTTGCTGAAGTTGATTTCATACACCGATGAGTTTGGTGTTGAGGATAATTAGCTGCTTCATCAGCAATTAAGACATAGTAAAGATGTAAGAAATTTTGTAAAGACTATCCAGTCTTAATGCCTTAATAGGCTTTTCCTGACCTTCACATTTATTTTACTGACTCAAGTCTACTGGATCGGTGATAAATGGGAGGATGTTGTCAGCAGGTCTTTGCAGCTTCTGTTGCTAAGTGGACTATGTAAATCTCTACCAGGAGAAAAAATATTTCTCAATATCCTTATTGACAATCAAGTACCATCTGGTTTTATCAAGTGGTTTTTGTTATAATCTACATTCTTCTTGGTAGTCCCAGGAAACTTTGGGAGAGGTAGGGAGAAGCGTTCCTGGTCTGGTAGGATCTTCACAGTTGGGACAAGGATGTTTTCAATTCCACCTGCAGTGAATTCCACCTGCAGTGAATTTCTGTGCCATTGTGTGATATTTTCTCATTGTAAATATGAATACTAATTTAGGGAATGTAAAAAGAGAAATCTGGATCAAAACAGAAAATTCCATGACAGCAGAATATGTCCTAAAATAAAGGGAGACTGGGGTATAAATTCATTATGTAGACTGTTGCAAGGAATACAAGGTCAGGTAATTGCTTAGTTTTCTTTGTTTTCATTATGACAGCACATTTCTATACATTTTGGAATTGGAATTAATAACAGAAAACATCACTTGATTTGAACTCTGGTAATTTGAGTGTTTACCTTACAGTCAAGGACCAGAAAAAAACAAGTAGAAAAAAAGGCAGCAAAACTTAGGTAGAAATTTGGGATCACTTTGGCAAAGACCAAACCAAGAGTGTGAGTGAGACCAAAACTTACATCTGTATGCAACTTCCTGAATCACTCATTTCTGTCAATTGAGTACAGCATTTTTAGAATTTCTACAATTCATCTATCAAATCGCTGTCTTGTCGTGTCTTGAATTTAGTCTTCTTTTGTGCTGTGCATATCACACTAAACCTGAAAAGGACTGTGAATTTGCCTTTGTAGACTCCTGCTTTTTGCACTGTGACATAGGAGAATATTTTTAAGAGCTTTGTCAACAGTGTGCTTTCATATTAAAAACAGTAGAAAGTGCAGCTGCAGGTGCTGGTGCAGTGTGGATAAATAGACAAAATACCCATTATCTTTGGGGTTTGTGAGAGGAGCAATATTATAAAGGTTCCTCTTATAGCTTCAGTCCCAGGGCAAAGACAGTCTTATCCATTGAGCTACTCTTTTGAAAGTACAGCTTCCAATTGAGTTTATTGCTCTCCTCTCACAATAGGTTAACTCCAAAAAGTAGAGTTGATATAGGAAGAGTTGCAAACAATCTGCCAAGAACAGCAGTGAAAATAACAAACTAACAATCGAGTTATTGTCATCATTTTTAGAAATGGATTTAGGAACACTAATACGACTGCAAGCTAATTCTAACTGCTAATCCAGATGTTTCTATGAAGTGTTATTTAAGCTTTACATTATTCTATGAAAACATAGACATAAGTTAAGAGAGTTGTGACAGCAGCACGTCGATGTAGGTAATACTTGAGTCTGGAACATGTTTTAAATAAAAGTAGTAATCTTGCTTACTCAAATGTCTAAATTTTGGAATCCTGCCAAGCCTCTGATGACTTGCAGCAAGACGTTACATTGTGCATCCAAATTGTGTGATTTTTATATTTATTCAAATTATCTGGATGCAGCCTGTCTCAAATATTACAGAGTTTTTTGAAGAGGAGGATAATATTCAAATTTTTTCAAATGTTGTTGCTGCTGGGCTTTCTAAAATTAATATTCTTCCTACAAAATTTGCTTAAGAATGATCTTTTGGTGACTCTGAGCCACAACCAAGTCCTGCCTTTCCCCCTTTCCCAAGGGTGGGCTCTTGTGGAGGGACTCAGCTGTTAGATGGACTGTGGGAGACAGAAGGCTTTGGGATACCTGCTGAGGTTGTGGCCTTCCTTCCACTCTTCACAAGACTGGGCAAGATTGATGTTTGTGGGCCACTGTCATGATGATGTTTTGCTGCTACTTGTTTAAAAACAATAATTAACACGTATTTTAAAGGTTCCAAATAGGGTAAAAGAAAACGGGAGGGCAGTCTGTACTTTTATGCTTATGTTTTGGAATTGCGCATTCCACAAATACCCAGGAAAAGCCCTCGGGTTCTCCTTTGGCCCTAGGCGGGTTTGTGCCAGTCCCTCAGGCATAAGGGCATGGTGCAGCACCAAGGGCATGGTGCAGCACCAAGCACTTGGTGCACAAACAAGTTGCCAGTTCTTGCTTTCCAGTGCTCTGCTGTTTTCCTTGGCTTTCTCCGGTACTTCATAGTCATAGTAAGTTGTAAGTAAAGCAGCTGGAGTGACTGCGGTGTAAAACAGAAATAAAGCTGCCTGTGTGCCTCTGTCCGGAGCTGTTCGGGGGCGGCGCTGGCGGCAGAGCGCTGAGGGCGGGCCGGGTGACCGCAGGCTCTGCCTCCGGGCGCTGAGCCACACTCCAGCGTGTGTTCATCGCACACTGAAACTGCTCTGCGCTTTCCTGGCAGATCCAGTCCCTGTTAGAATGTGCTTTGATGCCATAAATGTTACACACGTGGAGATTACAAATAAATTCTCCAGTGCTAGAATTTGATGCTTGCCTGCTTAATTTTGTATTAGTACAAGCTCGGGAGAATAGCTGTTAAAGGAACAGGGGATGAATTAATTATGCTGAACAATTTTCAATTATTTTTTTTCATTTTGCGTAGTTGCCTATTTCTGTTTGAAACAAGGAGTAGTTGAGGGAAAAAAGAACATTCGTTTTAGCAAACAGGCAGAAGGGAAGGAACGGATGTTTTCATGGTTTTCATTCCAAGTAAAACAATGCTTGAGGGTTTTTTATTATTTTGATGAAATATAAGTACATTTTCAGAATTTTGAACTTTATCAGCAAAGCAGTGTTTTGCTAAGAATCTCTTGCCAGGAGAAAAGATGACTTATTTTGTCCTCATTGACTGTTTTTATTCAGAAAGCAGGTGGCAGCTATCAATTCCAATGCCATCTACAGCTCCAATTATTTTACAAACCCCAGGAGCTAATTACAGCCCTCAGGCTCTGGCAGTCAGCTGATTTCATCATGCGACTCTTTTGGCCATTGTGTACCTCTGAGTAATTGTCTATTTATGGAAAATAAATTAATAGCTGCTATTTCTACTTGAAAAAGAGGACCTGTGAGTGTGTAGCTTGAGCAAGCGGGTTCTAAAGAGAGGGAGAGAGAGATTTAGAAAGATGCAAAGGGATCAATTGAAAGAATAAAGGGTGGAGAGGAAAGATGATGTCAGGATACTAAGGGGAAAAGTTAAAATGAAAGCGAGAAAGGAAGCAGGGTCCTAGAAAATTGAACAGGAGAAAAGTGTGACACCAAATAGCAAGATACAGTGTGACAGGAAGAAAAAAGCAAGCAAAACTGTGGGAAATGATGCTTTAATTATTTTATTAGGTATAAACCTATGAAGATTAAAAAAGATTCATTGAAAAAAAGTGGAGCCTGAATCCCTAATAGTCTCTGATCTAGTTGAAGATATTCCTGCACATTGCAGGGTGCTTGGGCTAGATGACCTTTAAAGGTCCCTTCCAACTCAAACTGTTCTGTGCTTTTTATTGCATATACATCCCTGAAAATGCTGTCAACCTAAATGGTGCTTGCCTTCTTGGGTTGCTTAATGGGACAAAGGGTTAGATGTTGTCTTTATTTGTTGATCACGTGATTCATAGTTAAATGAAAAATGTGCATTTTAATATAAAATACTGCAGTAAATCTCCATGAGTAATTATGCCTCCTCAAAAAATTCAAAAGTTAAAAAAATTTTACAAGTGTTTTGCAAATGATATTTTTGATACAGTGGAAGTATAGAGGCTTTTGAAATGATGGATATCAGCAAACTCTGCCTGCAGGTTGTACAGACAAATTTCTGACATTACAAAGACTGGTTCTACTTTAGTGTCATTGATGTATAGTCAGAAGTTTGTTGGTTTTGGGGATTTTTTTTGTCCTAAAGTTGCCAAAAAAAATAACCATATGAAGGCAGAAAGGATAATAACCTTTTTAAAGCTGAAAAGCTGAAGTGATCCTGCCATAGGCCAGAATTTGTAGCAATTTTAGATTAAATTTCAAATATGTTGGGCACAGAACTTAACTATGAGAGGGATAAAAGCTAAAAGTGTATCAGTTAAAAATGTATCGGTCCCTGTTAAGAAGAATTGTTTAGGAAATCACCACTTCTGGCATGAACTGGAGAGGCAAGTGAAGTGAGCATGGAACTTTAACAACTTAACAGCATATGAAACAGGATTTTTTAAAAACGCCTGTAATTAAGTCTGTGGAGCACAAAACAACTGAGATCTGGTCAAAGCTTTCTAAGCAGCCTTTCTCTGAAACATTTTTCTGTATATATGCATGTGTTCACTGCCTCCTATTGAAATCTTACTGCTCTTCAAATCCTTTTTTTGAAAAGAAATAAATACTTAAAAATATGCTTGTTAGCATACCAGTTTATTTGAAATTACATTACAGACTTCTCAGAATCTTGTAAAATACATGATGGCAATTTAATGTAAAATAGTTCATATCACTGTATATAATACTCAGCAATGTGTCTTCTTCACCTTTCAGATCAGCTGTTTCACGTGTTGGCCATGCACATGCGCCTCTACAGTATAGACTCTGCATACAATCCCTGGAGAAAACTAACCCAGCCGCTGCAGGATAAAAATTCAGAGCAAGTATTTTAATTTATCCAATATCAGTTTTACCTGGTGAAAGAAACATCCTTGCAGAGGGACTTTGGGTAACTGTCTGTCTTAATTTAAAGTCTCTGTGAGGTATGCTGATGGACTTAACATCTAAAAATTGTATGTATGAATTTGTAAAACTAAGTTTTCCAATTTGTTTTACATAAAAATCTGAAAAATACAAGTTTTGAGCTAAAGGCTAAATACACCTCTTGTGGGCTTAAGCACATGCAAATTGAATAGTATTGGGTGAGTGGATAGGGCACTGCTGTTCTTGATATGGATGCTACACAAAATTTACATTGAGATAAGTTGATAAATAGTTTATTGGAAGTTGAGTATGATTAATAGATGTGAATAGGCCTAATATATGTGAGAAATAATTCTATTTTAAGCTAAAATTTTTCATCAAACTTATTATTTTAAGCAAGTTACTTACCTGAGTTTGCTTCTGAAACATTAACCTTACATACACAGTTGTACAAAGATTAACAATACAATAAATTGAACCATGTGCTTTGTTCTGCAAGGACTCATCTCCTCACTTGACTTAACACCCATCACTTCTCAGGTTCTACCTTGATGACAAGAAAGGTTTCTTGCCTAAAACCAAATTATGTTTTTCCTCATAAGAGGAAAACAGTAGATTTTTTTTCACTTAGCACCTTAAGCATCTTCTTCATTCTAAGCTCTACACTTTGTAGCTTGCAATTACATCAGAAGACTGTTCTTTTAGTGCCTGTCCAGCTCTGTGTTTGTCAGTGTTTCTAGGAGCCTGAGGTAGAAAGCATCATGCAATTTCAAAACTGATCTAGAACAGTGATGCCACAATGCTAACTGCAAACTGCGGGAAACTATTAAAACAATTGTTCTCGTTTCTAGTTTAAGATTTTATTGTTTGTCCTCTTGGAACTAGGCTTATTTTGGCAATGAACATGACATTATTGGAGTAATTAAACTATATTTACAGATTAGTTCATAAACCATTAGCAGAACAAAGCATCAAGCATTTTATAACCTGAAAACCTATGCTGTTCAGCATGCATTCAAACTGCTTTGGGCATCTCTTTTCACGTGATTTTGATTGAGATCTGACTTAGACTGAGCAGTGGGACAAGGTTAATAAATTTGGTGTATGGTTGGCTGAGTTTATATGAGGTAAAATGAAGATCATGTGGCCAGAATGGCTGTGGGACAGATCGTGCACTTCTTGTTTTGGCTTTGGAAGCAGCTGTTAGCAGAGGGAGCTTCCAGACCTGGTGGAATTCGCCATGCATTGGTCATGGCAAGGCTAAAATGCAGCCAGTTAGATTTCATTAGGCAATATTTTGAATCACTTAGAAATTAATGGTACTGTAGGACTGTAACACCTTGCTTTGCAGAAAGGGTTGCACACTGGGAATGCGTTTGAGCAGTTCTTGTGTTTTCTGCACTGTTTTTCAATATTTCTTTGTAGACTTGATGATATTGTTTTGGCACAGAGTCCTAAATGGTTTGTAGGAAGCTACAACTGTGATAGCATCCATTTTGCCATGGAATAATTTACTGTTGAGATGCACAGATGCTTTCAAGCTGGAATATTTTTGCTCACTCCTTGGAATGTTTTTCCTGCCTTAGTCTGCAGACACCAGAAGGGTACAAAGGAGGCCATTTGAGGACATGTTTTTCATGTATAAATTATAGCATAAAATGAATATCTGTAATTATATTGCAGAAATTTGAAGTGGTAGTTTCACTTGAAAATGGCATTCATAGGATTGGTGGGTATGATCTGATTGCACACTTCTTAGAGTCACACAGCCCTTTGAGAAGTACAGAATAGCAAATTTTTTCAGATTGCTCCAAGCAATTAGAAGGTGACACATTGCTGAAAACTGAAGAAGCTTAAGAGGATGGTGGAGAAATAATCACTGCAGATTTCAGATGTGAATGGCATTCTGCCACTTTGAAGTTAAGCAAGTCATCTAAATCATCGGCCTGACCTGCACATGAGACTTCAAGCAAAGAGTTGTAGAAAAAAAAAAAGTCATTGAGAGGAAAAGATCTATATTGTCTGGCTCTATTACTGTGATTCCAAACAACTTAACTTTAGGGAGGTCACAGAAGCAAAATAACTTCAAACCAATATGCCATCTTTTTCTATTTAATTTTCACTTCAAATTATTATTTGAGTAGAAAGCAGTTTTCCAAAGAAGCGAGTTTAATTGTCATTTATTTAAAAGGATTTTGAAAATGGAAAGTAAAAACCCCCACACATGGAAAAATCTGTGGAATGCAGGTGCCATTACATTATCTTCTTACCCTCATTTAATTATGGCTATTTTCTTTAAATATACATAAATATTTACAAGTAAAACTACCCAGATGTAGAACCCACAATTTTTATCTTACTTTTCTACCACTCAGCTGTCATTCTTCATAAATAATACCTTAGATTTCATATGTCTGGGAAAATTGATCAAAGTAACTTGTAAAGAATCCCACACAATTGCTTCACTGTACTTTGCAAAATCACTGGTTTTGTCTAGTGCCTTCTACAATTGTATTTAGATCTCCTTGTAGCTGAAAATGGCAACTGAAAGATAGGAAGAAGCTCATGCAGCTGCAGCAAGGTAAAGTAGAAATAACGGAATCCTGAGCAAGAAGATATCCTATCAAAAAGGGCCTAAATAATGTGAGCTGTTTATAAGATGAGAGGGTAAAAGAAAGAACTAAGTTTGGTGAACTGTGAATGGTTTAGTGGCTTATTTCTCCTGTGCAGTTTATGTTGCAAAATTCAATGTACGCTTGGTCCCACAGGCTGTACTTAAGCAAATTGTTCATCTAGGGACAGATCTGGTTTCAATGGTGATCAAATAAACAATTACTGTGGTGCAAAGGGGGAATAATAGCTTCTGGCAGGGGGCAGGCAAGGAACAGCTGGAGGCAATAATTACTAAACCCAGATGTGAATTAATGGACTAGTCCAAATAGCTACAGTTTCAGGAACAACAAACATGAAATGAAAGGGTATACCTTTTTTTTAAATTTAAATCTCTGTGAAGCCTGAAATTTTTTTGTCTATTTTGACAGACAGAATATGTCAGCAAACAATGAATTGGTAAAACATGAAGGATCTTTGCAGTAGAAGCACTTGAGGGAAGAACTGCATGATAAACTGAAATGCTGGGGTATTTTTACTACAGTGTTTCGCTGATGTTTCATTCTAAGCTAGATGGCTTCAGAGATTGTTTATAGTGTCATACTGGGGCAACAAACTGCAGCTCAGGGATAGGATTGACAAACTGTGCGTAGGAACCTCTTAAGTTACATCTGCATCACAGAAACGAAATGGGGAAAAAACACAGTTTTTCTGATGATACTCTGAGACAGAGAGAGTAGGATGGTGGGATAGTGGGGTTTAGTTAAGGTTTGCGCAAGAGGTGGTTAGACATACATGAGGTGCAACAGGACTTATGTGATCTATTCCATACAACAAAATCCTTCCTGCAACAGCTGTCTCTCAGGATATATGGTATAGTACGTAGATTTTGACAGCAGTGCCAGCTTTGGGAGTATTTGCTCTTAGCTGTTTCTTCCTTCCCCTGCACTACAGCTCACCATCTTCTTTGGCCATGCTGATGTAACTTGGGCAGGCTGCATGAACAAAGTCGAGCAGTGAATCCATGTTTTGAAAAAGTTAAATTGAATGAGTTTGGGAATGGGTGACAAGGGACCGCTGTGGGCACTGTGGTAAGAGAATGGGAGATGGCCAGTGTTAGTACTGGCACTGAATGTGTAATGAGAAACTGACCTGCTGTAAAACCTGCTGTGACAATGAAGAGCAAATACAAAATTGTGATTATATCCTAAAGTGCAGCCAGAATAGATAGTAGAATTCTGTTTTCTTGCAGTGAGCATCAGAAGCTGTGTGTTAGTTTGACCTTTCTGCCATCTGGGATTTGTGGGCTTTAGTTCTTATCCTGCAGATTCTGAAGAAAATAGAAGTTTGCCCTGGTCGATGAAGCCTTTGTTTAGGTGTACCTAAATCCCTGTGTCTCAAATTTTCTGTGTCTGACAGTTCCAAGAAGTGCGAGGCTCAAAACTTTTACTTATTGAATATCTACCTTTATAATTAGTTGGAGTTAGCATTAAGCAAAAACTTTCAAGTGTCTCTGTTTGAGAGAAGAGGGAATGGGGAGCATAAATATGAGGAACCACCATAAGCAAAATACTACTTATTTCAGAGTACAATGCCTAACATCTCTCAGGAGGAGCATGCAGAATACGGAGGCAGAGTTTTCTCAGCTGTCAGGTGATGGGCAGCCCTAGTGTTGAGAGAAAGGTGCAGCCCAATTACCTTGGGCTGGAGGAGAGGTCAGTTCCATATAGAAAGCTGAGCTTTGCATTTTCCTTTTTAGGACGTGTTCATATTGCACTGTGTAGTTTATTTTCAACACCACCTCCCTTTTTAAAATTGATACAGCATACAACTGTTTAACATTTAAATTATTTTGTATTACTTTGGTCCCATTTGCAGTTGTATTTGCTTTCTTTTTTATTAAGTGCTTCTGTGGCACAAGTTTTTGCAGTCAGATTTATCAAGCTTTCATATATGCATTTGGGATTAACAGAACGAACAATTTCCATAAAACACATCTCTAAATGCATTTTGTAAATTCAGTTTCATAGTGAAGAAGTTGCTGAGGCTCTTAACAAATGACAGAACAGTTTTTAAGTGCTTCATGTGCTGCAGCACTTGATGTAAGCAAGAGCAGCTTATCTAAACCCCTGACATTTAATGTAGCTTTGCTTCTCTATTCTTATGAACTGAATAAATTAGAAAAGTAATTCAGTTGGTCCTGCATGTGCAAATGAGCTCATTTATGGGTGATGTTGCCTGTCAGTCATGGTATTCTGTATATATATTTACTAATTTTGACAGAACTGGTATTTGACGTAATTGTTATATGACTATTACGCAACACTGATACCTCTCTTGGAGGTGTTCAGCTAAATGTGACCAGAGGGAGTAAGATTTTTTTTAATGTTATTCCAAATTAAATTTTTCCCAACTTTATTTATAAATTAAGAATTAAAGATGAGAAGTAATTTAAGGGATGTCTGTGGTTTTAAAGTCATTACACAATGAGGGTTATTTTAAAATTCAATGTCATAGATCATAAAGTAGAACTAGCTGTAAGTAAAAGTAGATTTTTAGAGACACAGTGAGATGAGTATCTTCACGGCTTGTATAATTTTGAAAATGAAGCTTGGTAGTGTGATACAAATTTTTGCTACCTTTGTCTTCTTTAGAATTTAATATACTGATTTTTAGAATATTTGGGTTTTGTTTAGGAGGCTCACATATATAAATATGTATATTTATATTTATTTTTATATATTACAGTTCTTGGAAACAATAATTTTATTAAATGATTGATTATGGCAAAAGGGTTATAGATGGTGTTTATTCTGTAGCTGTCTGGGTTCATTAATTCAAAAGGACCAGTTAGACTGTTTTCTGTCACTTTGTTTTACAAGAGCAGTCAGCCATGTGACCATAAGTGTTCTTTTATGACTCTTGTATGACTACTTCTGTGTGTTAAAATTCATGTCACAGATGACTCCTGGAAGTGCCTTCTATAGAGAGATGCCTGAGTTTTCAGGAGGTCAGTAGCTATGTAGTCTCCTTCCAAAAGGAGACTTCCAAGATCATGTTTATGGGCCTCAGAGATGATAGACTGGTTGAATCCCCAAAGCTATTAGAAGACACTGAAGATCCTGTGCCAGCATTCACATCCCACCACATGTGGGCAACCTTTTCCAGTACATGGTCTGCAAGAGCTCAGTTTGTTCCTTTGCAGCATTGGTGTCTATTTGTAGAGGACTGTTTTGCTTAGGAGATTCAGGGTTGGTGCCACCAGGACTTCACAATGGCTCCTGCAGCACAGATCAGCAGCAGCAGCACTGCTTGTCAAGGGCAATAAGAACCCACACAGCTCTTTGCCCTCTGCATGTGTTGCAGAGGGAAGGCTGACAGGAGGGTGTGTGTTGCATTTTACCTCAAGCTGCTCCTGCCTGAGATCTCCATCACATAGCAGTTAAAAGAGGGAAGAATGATTTTTCACCATTTAATTTTTTTTGCTATGTGACTCAGCAGTTGAACCTAAAGAATACTGTTGGTTGGAATTTCATTGAATATTGCTCCGCAAAGCTAGAAACTACCTCCTATCTCCAAGTATTTTCTACTTCTAAATACAGGACTACAAGATGTTGTTATGTCAGTAAATCTGGATAGTTGAAAAGTTTGGTGTATCTCTGGGCTTGTTTGCTGTTCTTCTAGACATCCAGGGGGTTTAATAAAGGCTTTGTGTAAGGTTGCATAATCCTACCTGTCATGGCTGCTTCAGCCTTCATTTCTTTACATGAAGGAAAGCAATAGCTTTTATAGGGTCTCTGTTTCCCAATAGGAGCATTCCCTGTAACATAAAATGTAATTTGAGGATTAGTTATTGTTACAGCATGGATATATTTGTGAAATGCCATGCTTTGGTAACCAGTTCAATTGTTTGAATACTCCTTGACACTCTACATAAACATAATGAGTTCAGGCAGTTTTGAAGGTATTAAAACACTTCAACAGAATCAGGTACCCAAATGGTAATTTCCTCATCAGTCATTACAAGAGTAATAGTAAATTTTTTAATTGGGATCAGTTTTAAAATTGAGATCAGTTAGCAAATAGTTAGGCTTCTGTAAGCTAGATATCAAATGTAATACTATTTAAAATAAATACAAAATCAAATATGAAAATGGGTTTATAGTATCAGAAGTGATTTTCTTTTGGTTTTATTTCCAGGCTGGTAAGTGAAGAACTGCCAGAAGTTCCCGTGCTTTACAGAGATGTCTCATCCCTTTTGCTTATCCAGATTTTAACCATGCCTCAACCATTGCACAGAGGTATGTTACAAAAATATGTATATTTAAATGATTATGTAGATGAGGCTGCTTTCATGATGATTTGCAGGATAGTAAATCATAGCTGATCTACTGTGTATTCTAAAATAATGTTTCTGCCTTATCTACAAAAGGTGGCATTGAACAGAAATTTTTGTTCTGAGTTGGCAGGTTTATCTGTGCTGCCTGTCTTTTTACCTTATCAGTCAGCTATTCATTAAAGATACAAGAGCTGAGCAGAAACTATTAAGTATTTCTACTGAAAGAACAGTGTCCTTTGTTTGACCTTCATCCTTCGCTTAGAGGCACAGCTCAATACTGCAAGTTGAACTGAGTGCCTAAGGGTGAAAAATTTGAAAGATTGTAATTTAATTTGAATTTCAGAGTTTAAATTGCAGCAATCTTATGTAAGAATTCATATATGAAGATAATAATTGCTGTAATGCAGCAACTTCAATAGAGACAGCATATAGTATAATTATGAATAAATATTAAATAGATATTGAAAAATTAAATCTTTCATTACTAAAATCAAAACTGTCTTAAAACATAAATTTCTTTTTCTGTGTAAAAGGAACAGCTGAACCTGGTTCATCTTGCTAGTAGATAATGTCTGTTCCAGAATAGGGGTTCAGACCCTCTGGTCTCTGGCTTGATTATTTATAAATGTACCTTTATTTGAAAATGAGGCCAAACAAAGCAAGTATCGTTTTACTATTTCACTAACAACTAACATAATCTCTCCCATGGGATCTGTGTGACAATTCTGATATCTGCTGAATTTTGGTAGTTTTTGAATAGGTAAATTCAGGAACTGTTCTGCTCTTGATGCATACACCTTAGTAGAAACTGTTTCCCCTCGAGAGGTGTTCAGTCTTCACTACTGAATGTTCAAATTCAGCTGAAGTGACTCTCTGGGTATCCATTAACATTGTGGATTTGTTTTTTCAATTCAGTACACTTAGAATCATAGAATCATTTAGGTAGGAAAAGACCTTTAAGATCAAGTCCAGTTGTTAAGTACATTCTTATGGATTAAGTATATCCAAAAGATTATCAGAATATGAAAATAGTAAAAGAATAAAATATTTTTGCATAGGAAGGCTATTGTCAAAAATGTACTTTTAAAAAAAAACTATAGCTTAACTCTATTGGAAGGACTCAATCAAACTAGTATAAAATCGGTAAATAAAAGTTTAATGAGGCTAACATCTGAAATTCAGGGAAGGAAGTGTTGAAGCTAAAGTACAAACCAGTGAGGTCTTTTAGTCAATATTCAAGCATTGAATACCATCATTTAAGAAAGTATATTTTATCCTAGAAAAGACAACATTCAATTAATAGTAAGACATTCTGTGGAGAATTCTGTGAAATGCCTCATATCAGCAGCATGTTTTGTCTTTCCTCTTAGGTTTATTGTGTGTTGCAGTTGAAAGGGAAATGGCAAGTGGCAGAAAGAAAATAAATGCAACCACTTCAAATCTGTGAAGCATTAAATGGGAAATAAATTGCCATTTATCTTCCTAATTTTTGTTTCATCAAAATGGTTAGGTGGAGTGAAAAGAAAGTCTTTCATAATTCTTTGTTTGGAGGTGTAGAATGGTGTTCACAAAAATAAGTCATAACAAATTTGTTTAGAACTTTTACAATGGGTGTGTAGGTCACAGAGTTGAATGCAATATTATTAATTCTTTGTAGAGGGCTGAGATACAACTAAGGTAAAATGGCTTGTGGAGTGTCTCATGGTAAGCACAAGGTCAGTGACAGGGGTGAACAAAATCTCTGCTTGACCCTACTGCTTCCTGAATTGTCTGTGCTGCTTTGCCATTGTCATGGGGTTCAGGAGCTGTGGACTTGGCTGTGCACTGGGATACACACAGGAGGTTGATGCCTCTGTGTGTTGACAGATATTTCCAGTATATTCCTTTAAGAGTAGACTTAGGTAAGTTGCATTGTGTCCTTCATCAAATATGACACCTTTTTTCAAGTTTGTACTTAAAATCCTTTTTGTTTACACCATGTCTTTTAAAAAACAGAGAGTGCTCTATAAGGAGGACTCAAAATCTCATCTCTTGCCCTTCAGATGGGAATTGTATTAACTTCCCTATTAAATGTTAATTTTAAATTCAGACTGGGAATTGCATTAACTACCCTATTAACTGTTGGATGGGTGTTGGTATCTTTTTCAATCTGACATCGATTAAAGCAATAAAAATGTCATTACTGTTCAGCCTCTTCATTCAGAGGAGAAAATTGATCTGAACCTATCAAAACGAAAGAAAACTGCTACAGAAAAAAAACTTCGTGGTGGAGGTCAGAGCATTTACAAGCATTAACCAATGTACAGAGAAGGGAATGAGGCTGATATGTGTACCTCTGTGTAGTGTAGCAAGGAAAATAAACATTGTGTTTAAGATACTAAAATGGCTTGTGAAACTTTTTTGAGTTTCATACTAGGACATGGGCAGAGCTTTTATAGACTTCAAATGTTCAGCATTTTGTTTGAAATGTTTGAAACTGTACAGGGCTAAGTACATAAAAATCCACATAGGAGGTTCTGGTTCAATTCTGCCACAGTTGTTGTGCAGAAGATGGAGTGTTCATGATGCTGTGAATTGGGACTCCATGCAAAACAAAGATTTTGCTTCCAGCCCCTTTCTTGCAGAAATAACAAATGATGGTGTATGCACAGAAATAGAGTGGCTTGGTGGTTATTAAAATTTAAATCTGTCTTTGTAAATTGAATTCAGTCCCTCCTCAATCCCCTCCCCCCAGTTCTTTCTGCAACACAGTTTTTGGATATTGGAGTAATTTAATTGAAATTGGACGTTCTTCCTTGTTGCCATCAGTTGTAAAAAGTTTTATTTTCCCGACACCTGGCTTGGGAATCCGAGGTACAGACTTCTAGAAGTACACAGTGTCTTCTAGTGATTTCAGTTTCTGCATTGCACTGAATGTCAAAGATAGCATACTGATACAGGGTATTTAAAAACCAGGGTCTGTGTGAGCAGGAGTGAGCCTGAGGCTAGTAGGTGCAGAGTAGTGGTGGTCAGTGGGCCAGCAGTGGCCTGGTGCTGTGCTTGGTGCCACATGCCGGGAGGGCTGAGCAGTGCCTGCCGGGAGGCTCCTGATCCACAGCCTGGTGTTGCTGTGACTGCTGCAGGGCTGCTGGGAGACAGCTGCCATTCAGGGGCACTGGATGTGTTCCAGCTTGAAAGCTCCTTTTGGGAGTTGAGACCAGCCTCTGTGGACTCTGGGAAAGGTTTACTTCTCTGGTGTGTAAAATCTAAATTCGGTGCCTTTTCCTGTAAGACTGGTTAGGCTCAGTTGCTGAAGAGTCTGGCCTGGATGTTCTGACAGATTGTTTTTCTATAAAGTTTCAATGACGTGCAACAAAAGTGCAGCAAGCAGCTTTCAGGCGAACACTAGCACTTTGCTTTAATGATTGGATAAGGATCTTGCCTAAATATAGTATGGATGTAGTCTGCTTGAATAGTATTCATTTTCAATGTGGAAGTTCAAATATTTATCTGTGTCCTGGAACTTTAATATACCTTTCATGGATTATCTGAAGTTCAGTGCTGTCTCCCTTTGTTCTGAAGTTGTTTTTTCAAAGAAGGGTTTGAGCTTTAGATCAAGAATATTTTTCAAAGATTATTTATACAAAGATCTCTTTCTAAATTTAGTAAAAAGGCCTGATGTCCTTAATTTTGCATCTGGTTCTCTTTGTGGATTCCTTCTGTCATCATTGTGTGCCAGGGTATTTAATCTAATTTGATATTGAAATTAAAAGATGCATATTGTCAATAATATGCTTACTCGTCTGCACATTTCTTCCACTAATGTTAAAATTAGAGTTTTAGAAGTGTTTCCTATTTAAATTTAATTTTTAAGGGTGTTGGTAGATGCATATTATGAGATGAGATCTTTTGAAATAATTTGATTCCAAAAAAGTTTTAAAAATAGGAATGTAAGAGCCTTTTTCAATATTATTCAAAAATAAGTACAAAAGTTCTGGATTAACCTGTTTTGATTAGATTGGCCTAGCCATAGTAATCATCCTTTCAGACTGTCAGACTATCAGATAAGGGATGGGAGTCCTAAATGCATTTTAGTGCAGAACTTTGCTCAGTGGTTTATTTCACATATGGCCATACTTGCAAGCTATAGAATTATTAAATTAAAAAGATGATGTAGCAGAAGTACAGCCTGCCCCAGGGGGCAGCAGGAAAACAGCACACAGCCCCCACGTGCACACTGGGGAAAGTCAAAGTTGCTCTTTGCAGCAGACGAGAATGTAACAGCTCTAGCATTACAGGTATCTACAGCTGTCAAATATTTGGCATTTTAAGAGATAACACAGTAATGAAATGATAATTGATGCAGTGACTGATGTTTTCAGTATGTCTCCCATGGGATGTTTCTATGACTGTAAAAAAGCCTTGGTGCTCATTACACAACATGCTGCCTCTGAGCTGCTCTTGAGATATTTTCCTAAGGGAGAAAAAAAAAAAGATTAAGTTTGTGCAGAATTCAGGACTTCTTAAGGGTGACCCAGATGTGGGAGTGTGCAGTTTTTGTGCAAATCTGGATTCTCCAAAAATGTAATTCATAGTCACTTATGAGTCACATACATGTAAGTAAATACAAGAACATTCATATAGTTGTAAAAACATAATACGGGCTAGACATATTTCTGGTGAATTGAACAATTAGTATTAAGACGGGGAATGGGGACAAGCAGTAATTATATTTAGCCAAACCCAGATTTTTTAAAATGTGACAGACACGCAGTGTTGAGCGCTGCAGTGAGCAGAGCTGCAAGGTGGAGCAGGCTGTGGCAGGTGGTGCCTGTTGCCCGCAGTCTGCCTTTGCTGCTCTACATGCGCTGGGTTTCCTTCATGCCTTCAGTGTGAAATTGATTGGTGTTGCTTGTATTGCTATGGAGGGGTCAGGGCTCAGTACCTGAGTTCAGTTCTAGCTACGATTAGAGACTGTAACTCAGACCAAAGAGGCAATTTGTACAGTTCTCAGTGTCTGTCTGGTTTCCTCTGGTAGATTTCAGTCCCCAAAAATTTCCTGAAAGCTTGGCTGCTGTTGTTCCTCAGGAGTAGGATTGCTAAGAAAATGGAGTTTTCAGCTGAGATAAAAAATAGGGCCTCGAGGTCTAGTGGGATCTGGTGAATTCTCCTCCTGGGAAAATGTGAAGAGGAAGCATCATTATAATGCTGCCTGCTCTAGAATGGGGAGCATGAAGTATAGGACCATTCATTGTCACAAGTTCCACAGGAAGATAATACAGAAAAGTCTATTTTTAATTATGTAATAGCAGATGATCTTTTAGATGCTTAAATTGTGCTTATAGCTTATACTCACATAAGCTTTTTAATGTCAGTGACATTGAAAAGTTTCAAGATACATGTCTGCCTTGATTTGTAAACAGTTGTTACATAAACAAACAATTGTTATTTCACAAATTTAATTATGTACTCAAGTCTTAACTATGTGTTTTAAAATCCAGTAGTGGGTTTTGATATTAGATGCAGGAAAGGAGAAGCAAGGTATTTCCTTTTCTTGGCCTTCTCATTTTCACATATGAAGATTGTTTAAATCCTTTGGGAAGAAAGAATGAATTTAACCCAGTTTTTGTGAGGTGCTTATGTAAATAAAATTGTTTTGCTTGACTTCAAAGCCTGAGAGGACTTCTTAAACCCCTCATTTTTGTCTACATTTTTTTAGATATATATTAGTTGTGTTTATGCTTAAGGAGTGGTGTAAGTGATGATAGAAACTTCTTTGATCTGCCTAGATTTAAAAACAAACTAGATAATTTGGAACTGGAAATAGAACCTAAAGTAAAAAGATGAAAAAGGACTGTTTGAGTATTTTCATTTCAGGGAATTTTTTTTTTTCTGTTTCCATTTTAGGAAGTCTTATTTTGCTTCTGTTGCTAGCTTCCCCCAAAAGATTTCAAAACCTTTCTCCTGCAGTCTAGCTGTAGGAAATAATAGTCCTTTAAATATTAAAATTGTAAAGCTCTTGGAAAATATAGCAAATGCCACTGCCTTTTGTCTTCCTTCTGTATGCACGTGAGGTCCAGTAAATAGGTGCTCACTCAAGAGTGTTTTGCAGCAAGTCTTTTATGGCTGGATCCATATCTGGAAGTGAAGGGCTAGAAACTGAAGTATGCTAAATATCCTTGTGGTGATTATTTTTGGTATTTAATTCTTCCAATATTTGTATGATTATCACTTACTGCCAACTGGAGCAAGAAGAGGTGGGATATGCATTTGCTTACATCTACAGTAATGACTAGCTTAACTTGATGTAACCTTTGGACAAAATACAACTTTGTGTTATCAGCAGGTCCCTAGGATGAAGTCACTGCTAATCAGGATTAAGATGAACATAGGGAGCAGTGGAAAACTACTTGCCATGTACATGTTCTGTTCACTGTGGCTGCCATATGTTCTGTTCACTAAGTCATTTCTGAAAGCCAGTAAATACAGTTATGTGTTGTTTTGAGGGATTGTTTATTTTTGTACAGCACTGGCTTTTCATTTCAGAATCATCATTTCCATAACTAGAGACTCTGTAATCATTATATTTGCTAAAATATCAAGTATTTAAAATTACTTTCCTTGTTTTGCAGAACACTTCACCTGCATTATAAAAGTGCTGTTCACTTTATTATATACTCAAGCCTTGGCAGCACTTTCTGTTAAATGCAGTGCTGAAGACAGGATGGCATGGAAAGAATCAGGAGCTCTCAAAAAGGTTGGTTAGTTTATTAAAACATTTATGAAATTATGCTTATCTAGTAGGAATTAACAGATACTTCTGGTTTGCTAATTTGCTTCTGCTTTACAGAAATCCAGGATTTTGTTTCTGTGTGTCCAATTTCTGCATGTTTTGGTACATGATGAGACTTAAAAGTTTCACTATTAATAACTACTTCCAAAACTGATTTTCAGATTTGAGTCTGTATCTTTATAGTTTCAGTCTCTGCTTTGTTCCAGTGACTGTAATCAGTAAATGCAGCTTTCCTTCCTGTGGAATTGAAGCCTTCCTAGATAAACCATGGACATTGATCTGATGCATTTCTTTACAGGAGAAACTGGCAACCTTGTTGGAGAAAAAAGCCCTCTTGACTTTCCCAATTTGCTTGTGCTATTTGTGGCTAGCTATATAAATTTCTCTCACTATGTGGTCTAGAGTGCTCATGTGATGAAGAGACAGAGAAGGAAATTTGTCACTATTGTTTCCTTGCCTTTTGGTAGTATTTACAAGTAAGGTGACAATGCATCTTTCTGTTTCAGTTCAGCTGATTGAATGCCAGTTGCCAGCAAAGACAAAGTTCCCTGCACTAGCACCAGCATTCATTTAATCCTTCAGTTAACTTTCTACTCCACAGATTGATTTTCCCAGAAGGTCAGAAGAATGCCAATATCAGATCAAAGGAAAGGATAGAAGTGTTGGGACCAGAAGAAATGGATATTACTCCCTTACACAACAGCTGGTCCCTTGATGCCAACTGAATGCACACTGAGAAGCATGACCAGCCTTTTCACATGTAACTTAAATTTGTCATACTAGTCAGTCATAATTCCAAGGTCTTAAGGACAAATTATCTGCTGGCCTGCTGCTATGAGAATTTTTTTGCCTTGGGATCACTGGGCAGTATTTAATTTTGTTAGCTCCCTATCCACCCCTTCTTTCAATATATTGTCATTTTCGTAGCAAAACAAAGACATTTGCGTGAGGTTATTGCTAGTGATAACTTTTTTTTCATTGTTTACTTAAGTCATTCTCAAGTGATGCAGTATTTTGCACTTTAAAGCACTGAGGACCAGCCAGTGGTAATCACACAGCTCCCTGCTCCTCTCTCCCAGCCCTTTGGCTGCCCCTCTCTCCTTGAGCCTATCCGTCATCCTCATGCATGTCATGAGGGAAGCTGGTTTTTAATTTAGAAACCCAAGTTCTTTCTTTAAAGTTTCTTTAAGCTCCAGTGGTTGAAAACACATGGTTCATGTTGGCTTTTTCTTTTCTGCTGGTAAGATTGACATTTTAATCCTGGGATGTCTACACAGATCACACCTCACTTAACTTTTGTTTGTGGATAATGCCAAGTAAATCTATTTCAGTTTGGTATTCCAGACATTAAACATGGGCTGAAGACTTTGCTGTATATTTATGTCAAATGATCAAACAACATGAAGAGTTTTATTTCTCAGCAGGGCTGGGGTGGATATCCTATTTTTGAAACCCAAATTCACTCTCGTTATCTTTGCAAGGTGTGTTACAGTGTCATAGGAAGCACTCTGTAGATGCCTGTGGAGTAAACTTCCAGGAATAACATAGAAAGGATTGTCTTAGCTGCTGATTTATGTGTGTGTTGCCTTCTGGTTCTTTGACTATGAGCATAAACATCAAGTGTGTTGTCCCAATATGAAAAGTGAAGACCCCATCTAAAATGGAGAATGAAAGTTGATGTCAAAATGCACTAAAGAAACCAACTGATGAATTATTTACATCATTATGTACTGAAATATTTGGTTTCTTTAAAGAATCACAGTAATGTTTCACTCTGTTGTTGTTTGTTGTGTTGATAGTGTACTAACTTATAATAATAATTCATATCCAGTCATCTTTTTCCTGGATAGAATCTATTCTGACTTGGAAGAAAATAATTATGAAAAAACTGCTTTCTGTTTCTTAAGGCTTTCTGTAAAAATTGTTGCCTTTAAATGTAATGGCTATGGCACAAAGCTAAGTGGCTCTTTACACGAAATATATTTTCCATCCATTGTAGACACTGTTCATTCCAAACACAACTTTCTACCTTCTGTTAGATTCATTTTAATTTAAAATACATAGCAAGTGTTTTGTCATTCATTCTGGATGGTGCATTTTAGAATTTTTTTTTAAAAAACAAACGTGTCTTAGAATTCAAATTCTGTCAAAACAAGATGTATCCATGAAATGATTTTTTCTAGTTTTAAAGTAAGCATTTATATACTCACAGAGAAAACATGTGAAATGCAAACATTATAAAAGTGTTTTCATAAAACACTCAGTTCATATGTAGCGCATATTACTCAGTTCATATTACAGTGCATATGTAATTCAAGTAGCAATTCACATTTCACTCTTGTGCAGTCCCTTTCTGTAAAATTATATATTTGGGTTTTTTTTAAAGCACTGTGTATCTTTGTAGGTCAATATTCAAGTGTTGCTCAAAAGGAAATATATTTCATTTCTGTTACTGTTACAGAAACATTTTCTCCTTTTCATGACCAGTGCTTTTTGGATTTCTTTTCCTTTCCTTTGCAGAATACATCCAGTGGAGAAAAATCTTGGGAAGTATTGCTGGGTCATGTGATTAGTGAACTATCTAAGGGGAAGATATATGAAGAAGGAGAGACTGAAGAATTAGCAGTGGTATTGGCAAATTTCTGGAGAATTTATCCAGCATGTCCCCTTGAAGTTTTTTTTCCTCGTTGTTATGATGATTCTTCTCTGATCTTGCTAAAGACTTGCAGTGCAACTCTTTATTTTCTAGATCAAAGCTTTTCCCTTTGGGAGAGTTTGCCTGAGCAAATCCTTCTTGTAATAATATCACATGTGGTCAGTGCTGTGTTGAGAAAGTTGTTGACAAATACTTATTATAATTACGGGTTTTAATCATATGTATGAAAGACCTTTCAGAAACTTGGAAAAGTGAATATTTAAATAGAAAACCCATTTGCCAAAGGGGAAAGAAAACCTACAGAGGTATTTGAGAATATTAGTGAAATACTGGCCTTTGGAATGGATGTTTGATGCAGTCATTTATATTATGTGATTAAAAGAATGCTTGGGTAAAATAGGAATTTCCATACCTAGGGGATAACTTACCTGGGACAGAATTTAGTAATTGCTTCCTCCCATCTAGGTAAATCCAGATTCTGTAGAGTGCTATCTGCAGCAGTTCTGCCTGCCTTTCCTCAGGATCACAAGCCTTCTTCAACACCATCTTTTTGGAGGGGATTTGCCTAGTTGTCAGGTACAGAATGAGAGGGGCACTCTCAAATGTTTCCACATAAAAGCTAGAGTTTAAAACTTAGAATTTTAAGGTGTCTTTTTCGTGGTATATATTTTCTATTCTAAGATTTTTTTTAAATCATATTTTATAACACTGCAGTTTTCAAAACAATGCTATTATATTCTTAAACTTCAGCAAATTCATGCTTATTTAATTAGGTCATAGGTGCTTGTCTCATAAAATACCAACATGCTTTTAAAACTTGTCCAGCATTTGCAGAGATGATATAATTCCACACAGAATGGAATTCAGTACTGATTTTCTTAATGCCTTTTAATACTTCATTCTCAGAGACATTGCATCAGCAGACAATTATGTTTAAGTTCCATGACTAATTCAAGTAGAGTTTACTGCAGGTCAGCTCCCTCTCTTCCTTGTCTCAGTGTCATCTCCTTTGTAGAACAGCTGTTAGCTAGTTTTGGGTGCTAAACATAAAAAACATTATTGTGGAGTTTGGGGCTTTCTTGTTTTGTTTGCGTTTTTTGGATTTGTGGTTTTTGGGGGGTCTCTGTTCTGTTTGTGGGGTTTGGTTTGGGTTGAGGTTTTTAATTTGTTTGGTCAGTTGGTTTGGGTTTTTTTCTGACAATTTTTTTTTTGTTTCAAGAGTCCAGTTTGAAGTGATCTGGAAAAAATGACCCTTCCTGTGTCTCTAGGCATGACTATTAGCATTTTTAGTACTAGAATACCTTTTTATTGAAATAGATATCTTTTTAATAATCTGTTTAAAAATTAAGAGTCTAGGTATTAATCCAAGCCTCTCTGATTCCATGCCTCAAAAGGAAGATGAAGAATTCACCGTTCTTGCAAGCTGCCTGGGTCTATTACCATCATTTCAGTCAGCTCATCAGTTCACCAGTGCCTCTTGTCTTGACTGGCCAGTGCCAGCATTTGACATGATATCACAGTGGTGCTCAGAACTGGCTTCATTTGCAGACAGACATCCAGATCAAGTAAAGGTATGTAGCAAAATTTTTTTTTCCAAAATAGTCATGATATGGAAGCAGCTATTTATTGCTTGATTCATTATGCACATATTCTGTTGTTTTGGATAAGGATCTGAGAATATAACTTTCAAGTGAGAGAGAAATTGTAATGGGAAATACTAGTTTGTGCATGTGGGTTGAATTGGCTAAAAACAGGAATAAGAAGACCTATGTGGTTTTTATGATTGCTGGAGACAGCATATAGAAATGCTATCCTTAGATGATTCTAAGTGTGCCCATATCTTCTGCACCTGTAGCCAATAAAGGGCAGGTAATAGAAACTTTAGGAAAATACAAATCAGAACTTTTTCTTGCCTGTTTTACATTACTGTTACTTTTGAGCATCTTCAGTTGCAATACTGAAAAACACAAAAGGATAAAAGCTGTTTAATAGTTACTGACAAAGGATGATACATTTTCTCTGAAGGTTAAAGAAATAATACCAAGACTTGGTTTAGGGCAACTGAAATAATCAATTGTGAAAGGGAAATGTTTCAACATGAGTGCACTGTTTTTATGACAAAGCTTCATCTCAACAATTCAAGTCCCCCTCTCTTAAATCTGTGGCATCAGGGGAAAGCCAGATGCATTCCTCACTACAACATGATCTGTTCCTGTGAAAATTTGAATACCCAGATTAATCTCAAAATACAGTTGCTGCTAATCTGATAGACATTATAGATTGCAGTGAAACTGATAGCATTCTTCCCATGATTGCAAAGTAACCAGGTACAATTGCAGTACTTCTTTTTTTTTTTTCTTTGCAATTTAGGTTTCAAGGTCATGCACTCTTAAAAAAAATGTGGACTTTGCAAAAAAGATTTTATCTGACCACTATGCCCATCAAATAGAAACACAGAAAAAATTACTACATTGAAGGAAAACATGTTACTGTTTAAAAAAACCGCCTGCAACAACCAACCACCAAAAAAACCCCAACATAAAATTGGACAGTGTTCTTACAAGCAGACATGTGGAGTTAGGCTTTTCAAAACAACGTTTTAGGCAGGTAGTGCCTGTCGGACCAAAAATTGTGAGTTCTGGTAACTTTTTAATGGCTTTTGTCCAATACAGTTTTGAAAAACAGGCAGATGTCTTCAAATATCATTTACAGAGCCCAAGTTCAAAACTAGTTCTGCTTTTGAAAGTTTGAGTTTAAATTTTAGCTGGGAGGCAGCTTTCCTAGTCAGTGCCAGGGTTTGGGAGTAGCACATTGATATTGCCAAACAAACTTAGTGCAGGGAGTGAGAGTCTTTCCTGGAGATCACTCTTAATCCTCTTGTTTTAGCTGTGAAGGTTTTTGCACTTAAAATATGTCACATTTAGAAAACATCCTTGGAAAAAGGCTAGTGCCCATTTTGTACCTGTTTCAAAGGATGAAATACAACTGCAGTTGGGGAGGGTGATCAGCCAGGAGCAGGTTACAAGGTGACGTTTGACTTCTAAATTTATGAAATGCAAAAGATAGGAGAGATTTTTAAACTGCATTTTTCTTTTATTTGGTTTTTTTTTTTTTTTTTGAAAATGCAAATGCTTAAACAAATGCACAGAACTGATATATATTCTTACCTTATTTGCAGGCTTTGCTTATCCAGGAACCTAAGTGGGACTTGCCACGCCTCCTTCAGTTGCCTGAGAATTACAATACCATTTTTCAGTATTATCACAGAAAAACTTGTTCTGTTTGTACCAAGGTTCCTAAAGATCCTGCTGTTTGCTTAGTTTGTGGTACTTTTGTGTGCTTGAAAGGACTATGCTGTAAACAACAGAGTTACTGTGAATGTGTACTGGTAAGAGAGAGTTAATTCAAATCTGTAGTTGATTCTCACACTCATTAATTGTCATTAACTCCATTGCTCAGTTTTGATGGTTTTCTTTTCAAAATGTGTTTATATAATGATAGAATAGTTTGGGTCAGATGGACCCCTGAAGGATCATCTAGTCTAACCCCCAGTGATAAACTTCAGTGCTTATTTCTGAGGGATAGACCTAGACTGGATTCTGAGGGAAATTTACTTACATAGCAACCTATTTCACCTTTTCTTAAAAAAAAGTACAAAGCCACTGTGTGTAATGGTGGCATGTGGTTTTGATTCATAGCCAGTTGAAATTTGTTTACATTCTGGTTGTTCGTATATTATTTTAATTTTCCTGTTTCATTTCCTCACTTTCCAAGTACATAGAGTATCAGTGTGTAGTTGAGTTGAGTACTTCTGATACCCAAGCACCTAGGGGATCTGTGTACTAGGGATCTACAGACTGGAACTACATAAGTGCTGTTTCAGGTCTTGGACTTTCTCAGCAGCAGTGTTTTCTAGTCAGTATATGTATGAGTTCTTTCAAGAGCCTGAGTTGGACAACATCTATTAATATTTTTCAGACTATGATAAAGGTTTGCTTTGATAGGTGTTCCCTTTACTTCCATTGAACAGTTAGGGGAAGACTGGTACAAGATGGACTTCACAAAACTGTGAGAGGAATTTGTTAGAGAGATATTTACAAGTGGGCCATAAAATTTCAGAGAGATTTTGGAGTGTCTTGTAATTGTTTGAACTCACCTTTCTCTCTCATATTGCTAATGTGGTGGAAGAAAAAAGGGTGGGCAAAATTTACAATAGAATTTATAGTTATATTTAAGGTGTCAAGCTTCATGAAAACAATGTTATATAAAAAGGAATTAACAATCTATGTAACTAATTTTTGTTGTAGTCGATAGGATTATAGATTCTAATTGTAATCAAACCGTATAGGAAGAGTGCATTTTTTAATTGCCAAAATGAATTGATGAATATAGATAGTGCTATCCATAGAGATGAATGACACATTGGACAAAGCAAAAATTTCTAAAAAATTTTTTTACTAGATTTGTAGAGCCATAGACTAGATGTGTGAGCATGAGTAGAGAACACAAATGTTAACAAACAGACTATTGTAAAAGAGGTAATACTAAGTTTTTCTGAATACTTGCTGCTATTCTTGCCATCTGTGGAAAATACTTGGTCATCCTATACAGTTTGATGTACAACAACAAATTCAAAATAGTGTACAGAATATTTTTGCTTATTTTTTGTCATTCAGCTTTTACATGATAACAAATATCCTCCCTTTCTGAGCAGGGAAACGTTTTTATATACAGGTGTTGTTATGGCAGCACAAGACACAGAATTCTAGGTTGGATTGAGAATTTTGGGCCAGGCTGTCTTTTCGCAAACTGTTTGTTAGTAAATAATGTGTGTGTGTTATTTGAAGCAAAACAAAGTACTATTTTTAAAATTTCTTCTGTTCCAAAGTTGACAGACATTAACAGAATCTTTGCACTTTCCTTTCTACACCCATAACGTTACAGCATTCTCAGAACTGTGGAGCTGGGACAGGAATATTCCTTTTGATTAACGCATCTGTAATCATCATCATACGAGGCCATCGTTTCTGCCTTTGGGGCTCTGTTTATCTCGATGCACATGGTGAAGAAGACAGAGATCTTAGGTAATACCAGTTTTCATTACAAGTGTGTTTCATAGTTGGTGCCTCTGTGTAGATCAACTTTGTCCTGTAACACGCAAGAACAGATAATAATAGATCTCTGCCTTTCTTGCGTGGAGAAATGGAAATTCCCCATTTATTGCAACTTGGACTGACTTTTATTCTTTTGGGTTTTTGAGGAGTTTTTGGCCCAAAGGTGGTGTAATCATGATCATTGACTTACACCAGGCACCCAGCAGACAGATTCCTATGTTGCCATTCCCAATGACAGTTAATTCTGAGTATTGTGTTGGGAAACACTTATCATCTCCCAGTGTTGTTATTTGGCCTTTAATCAAACAATGCAGTTGGATTCAAGTGTAGGGAAGGAGCATAACTTGCAAGCTACACGACTGAGAAAACAAGTAATGGTTTCTGGATTCTGCTCTCCAGTATAAGGAAGGGAAGTCTCAGCAATTACCCCAGAAACAAAACTGAAAACCCCTCACCAATTAAAAATGCAATAAAATGCATGTTTACCCTGCAAAAAAAGTTGTATGAGTATCATGGGTTGATTATATAATGAAGCATCTTCCCATTTATTTGGCATTTTAACCATTTATTTTCTTCTTGTTCTCTTTTTTTTTTCCCTCCACAGGCGTGGTAAACCCCTATACATATGCAAGGAAAGATACAAAGTGCTTGAACAGCAGTGGGTGTCTCATACTTTTGATCATATCAATAAAAGATGGGGGCCACATTATAATGGCTTGTAAATCATCATCATCATCATCATCATCATCTGCACCCCATGTAACTGCTGTTACCATGAATGAATGCATCTTGACTGACAATAGCTTTAACTGAATGGGGGTTTAGCTCTTTGGCTCGGGGTGGAATTGGGTATGGGCATAAAAGGGAAATGGAACTTTGTCAACATGTGAAATCTGTGCAAAATGAGCTGTTGTTGCTACTAAAGAATGATACAATAATTGAAATTAAATCCTCAAAATGGTGTGAGCAATCTTATTGCACTCAGTAGTCTATTTTTCTTGTGTTTTTAAAGCCCATTATTGTTAAGAAGCACAAATTTTACTTGGAGTTGTTTACAGGCTCCAGGGGTAGCTGTCTGGTTTTTATTTTTCTTTGCATGGAGTTGAGTTTTTAGCAATTTTTGCTGAAATGGTGTATATGTCTACTACATCTACTAAGTATGTTGGATAAAATCTCTTTGCCTTTTTTGTGTTGGCTTGAGGTTTTTACTTGATAGGCATTTGTAATTAGGTCTGTAAAACGACTGTGAGACTGCATGGTAATCATTGGTCTGGAAGTTGACTTTTAAAGAGTATTTCACTTACAGAGGTGTATTGAAATATTTCAGGCATTACTGAAAACTTACACATTCTCAGGAACTTCATTTTTTTTTTCTCCCTAAGTAAGTGAAATAGCTGTAAATTAGGTATCTTACTGCTCTTCATATAATCCAGAACAGACATTGTGTCTCCATTTTTTTTTTCCAGGAAGGAGATTTTCTTTTTTTCATATCAATTGAATAAATTGTTAGTGATAACATACAGAAATTGCTGTATATAGAGAATTTGTATGGTGCCCACCATAGCAGATCCCAGTTACAAGCATAACAACCATAAGCCTGCCTATCATTCCAAACTGGATGCATGTTTCAGAATTATTGGATTGGGAATGTGCAGGCTATTCTAAAAATGAAACATAACTTTGTATCTTTACTGTCATTTCAGGAGGTTCCTCAATATTGTCTTTGTTTAAAGTAATCACTGTTCTTTCAGCTTGGTTTCCTAAAAAAGGAAAAATAAAAAAAAAGAAAATTCAACAGAGGTAGCCAAGATGAACTACCAGTGCATGTGCAGCCTCACTGGATGAATGCCAAAACAGTTTATGCTTAGAGGACTAAAAAATCCTGAGAACAGGCATGACTGGGCTAAAACCCATAATGTAAGTAGATAGGAAAGATTATAGTCAAAATACTGGTATGTAATATATTGCTACTCTTGTTTTTCACAAGTGTTGGACATTTGTTGGCTATGTCATACAGTACTACCAAGGAGTTCCTGGTAGTTTTGACTCCCACAGCTTGTGTGTAAAATAAAATTTATATGTGTAAAATAAAAACATCTTCTGATAAAGCCACATATACAAAGGAAACAGTTCCCCAGTGGAAATGATTACCTAGTGAAAAGTGTATAGGGGAAATAAAATGACTGTATAGCAATCAAGAACAGACTGAAGGAAAAGTAAGTAAATACAATGACTTTTTCTGGATACCTGCAATTTGAAAAACTCTACCATAAAGGATACTAGGTTTTATACATACATATAAATAAATATATATATATATATATATTTCAAAAGTATTACAGTACTTCCTGTAAGATTAGAATTACTGTTTCACTGACTAAATGGCTGTGTCTTTTCCAAAATACTACTTTTTTGATACTGTATTATAAGTTCTGCCTATGATATTTTTGCATTGCTCATTAAGAATATCAGGCCATTTTGTAAGTGTGGTTAAAGAGCAAAAAGATTCTTTACATTGCCAGCATAACACTATTACAGGGCTCAAGAACTTGAGTGATTTGTAGTTTGAAGCTCCAGTGCTATATTTACAAGAGATAATGTGTCCAGAATTTGATTACTGTGTTTTATTTAAAACAGAATGTTCTCTGATTGTGCATATGGATGTGAAGTAAAACTATTAGCCTTAACTTTAACATTTGGGTATTTCATAGTGGTTATTATAGTACTGGTGAATTAGTCACCAGTTGATTTAAAAACAACAAAAATTACTTGGTTGAAAAATTGTACTTGAATAGCCTTGCATGCTGCTAAACAACACTTTTTATTTCCCCCATAACTTTTAAAATCCTACTTTATTAAGCTAACCTTGAAAAATAACAGGTCCAAACTAGAGTGGTGTGTGCGTGTATTACTCCAATGTTCTGGTGTGATATCCTGTATGAACGATCATTTAAGTACAGTACATTACTGTAGACTTGAAATCTTTATAACACATCAGAAGAGTACAAAACTAGGAATACAGTAATTGGCATTGTAAGATATGTTAATAAAAGTCTACTGTCAATCTGTGTGTTCATGAAATTTTTTCTCTCTACCCCAGTAATCCAAAATGGTACCGAATTCCACCCAATAGCCAGGCAGTTATTTAAATGTCAAAACGTTATGCATGCAAAGTACTTTTTATAGAGAGTAAACCTGGTATATGTTTTAATTTGTTACTTGCAGTCATGTATTTTGTAATACTAATTTGGATTATTTTATTCACAACTATAGCACTTTAAGTAGTGCTTAAGTTTATTCCAGCTATTATGGCATTGCTGCTGCAAACTCCTAAACTTAAATTGCTGAGCTGAGAAACTACTTCTGGGAAAACTGCTTGACCTTTTCTGTCAAGTTTGTTTCTGGAATAACTCTTACTTCAATTTGATGAATGTAGTATTTATGTACTAAGTTTCTTCTTTTTCTTTTGACCTTTGAGAGATTTGGTGGAACAGTGTTCTTTTCACCTTGACCTTTGGATAACAGCATCTTTCCTTTTTCAGTGGTGGCCTGAAATTTGTAATGAATATTTTCATCACCCCTGCAATAGAAGTCTTCTATAACTCACAGTATTTCACAAGGAAATTGCATTTTTCCTTTAAAAACAGGATCTTTTCCAACAGTATCCAAGAAATGTTATTCTTTACTTCAAATCCCATGAGATCAGTTCATATTGTGTGCGTACTTGCCAGAGACTTGAGTTTTGTGGTGATCTTGATATGATTTCGATCTAATTTTCATCTAACCCAGATTCTGCAGTCCTGCTTTTCACTTTCTTTTCTCAGAGGTGGGGGCAGTGATGAATAGAGCCTGTCTGATTATTAACACAGATGAGAATGAAATGATGCTGTTTGCAGAGAAACCCACAGGAATGACCTGAGCCAGTGTGTGGAGGTTCACAGCTCTTAATTTTTATCAACCACAGGGTGTAAGGAAGTGCACGTAATCAGAGGAGGCTGGCCCTGTGTGACAGTCTGCATCGAGTTTTTGTTTGAGTGAGATTGCTCACTGCAGTCAGTGAGATCTCTGCTGCTGGGCTGATGAGTATCTCCTTTTGGTAGAGCACAGTGCCCAAAGCTCCTACTTGCATGTTTTCTCAGATGTGCAGTAGTTTCCCTGCAAATTCTTTTACTCTGAGAAGAGTCTCAGCTGCTGTGAGTTCAACATTCTGACTTATCCTGCCTCTTTTCGTACTGCACTGTCTAATACATTTCCCATTACAGGTTACCTTTGACTCATTACTACAAAATTTTTAATAATTTTGATTGAAAACAATTATGCTGGGTTTATTCCTCATGGTTAGATTATTTTCTTAATGTTACAACAAAACAAAGCAAGATAACCTTCAGAGATTAGAGCTGGAAAAAAACAAGCATTCTTCATGCCCAATACTGAGAAAAGTATAGTTAAAATATTTACTGTCCCTACATTTTGGCCTTAAATCTGGTGACCAGATGTGTATGAGTCACATTTTAATGTAGAACACAACTGTGTACTGAAGCACTTGCCAAATCAGAACAACATGTTCTCAGGGATTACTTATAATACTGGCAAATACCTAAAGTAGATAATGAGCCTTTGTCTCTTTTTCAGGTGTCAAGGAATATCCTTTGCACGTGGCTGTTGAAGCCAGTAATAGTTTGCTGTGAAAAGTGTTACTTTCCTTCTGTTTCTTTGAAGAACTGGAGCACTCTTTTCTTTTGTGCCTTTGTTGTCTCCATGCTGTATATGCAACTACTTTGTTTGTGTAGCATTGCACAACAAAAGAAGCCTAAAGCAGCTGGAGAGCCCTGTGCAACTGTACGCCAATACTTTGTGAACATGATTGCATTTTCTGAGGATACTTAATGCAGATAGCCAAAGAGGTGCAGCTTGAAAGTAAGTTTCTAGAGACTCTGGCTGCTTTCTTGCTCTATGGTGCTGGACATTTTAGGTTTGTTACACATCAGCTTTGAAAATTTAAAACTAACTTTGCATTTTTTCCAAGTACCTCCACAGGCCCTAAAAGAAACTGCCTTTGTTCTAGGACAATTTCCCATTGTTCTCAAGAGAGTTTAGTATGGAGCTGGTGTTTTAATCTCAGCTCTGCAACAAGGTACTTGGTGACAATGCTGGTGTAAACATACACATAATATAAAATACAGACGTAGGTTTTGTTAAACTAAGATCTTCAGGGCAGCTGAAGGGACTGTTAAGGACTGTTTCATTTAGGTTCTCTAGCTGTCTGCTTTATCCTGCTTGTTTTGTCTCAACTTGTAAGCTCCTTTAAGACAGGGAACACCTCCTATTTACATCAGTAAGTAAATAAGTGCTTCTCTATAATGTTAGATCAACTGGTATTGGAGCAAATCCAGGTAGTATGATCTTCCATCATCAATAAATATATATGTGCACACAGGGTTTAAGTGAGATATGGCCCTTGCATGTTTCATTTTCATGCTTTTTGCATTTTTTCAGACTTTGCTGCCTTTAACCTCAAGTGTCCCTCCTCACACAGGTATGATGGCAGTAATCAAAATCAATGGAAATTTAAATGGGGTTGTTTCCTGTAGTCGGACAGGTCTGAACAGAATAATATCTCTTCAATATCTCTACATGATCTTTTTTGTTCTGCCAGAAGCTGCTATCTCAAGAAATACTTTCTGAGAGTTAAAGAAGCTTATTCCTTTTAATACTTAGTGCAGTATTTGTATGACTGACACTTTCCAGCAGGTGACTGATGTAATTGAAATAACCTTCAGATACCTGGCTATTCAGAAATGGCTCATACTTCCACTTTCTCCCTACTTGGATTGGGTATTTTTTAGTTGCATAACTTAATAGCAAGACTTCTTACAGAACATTTCCTTTACACAAGAGGATTTAAAAAAAAATAAATTAGAAGGATGCTATTTTAGCAACATTTATTTCACCTACTGGTGTTCTTTCTGTTTTAATCCTGGGCAAAATTAGGGACTATTTAATAATAATAATAATAATAATAATAATAATAATAATAATAATAATAATATCAGATTTAATAATAATAATATCAGATTTCTGCATGTAATTTTACAATTCCAATCTGTCTAAACAAACAAGAAATCCAAAGCAATCTGAAGCTAAGGTACTACAGTAACACTGGTCTTCTGTGGGAGAATATTTGCAAGAATGCTGCAGTACATTTTTTCACTGTATATTGCAGAGCTGTGTTGCATCTCATCCTCCAAAACATATGTCAAAATACATGTTATGTGTGTAAATACCAAGGTGGTTCCCTAGCAACAACAAATAGAAGAAAGCTCAGCCCATTCAAGTGATTTACCTTTGTAAGTGTGTGGCAGCAAAGATGGATTTTGAATACTAAGGGAACTCATTATCTGGAAGAAGAAAAGCAGCAAATAAAGAATTGTAGATACATCTTACCCAGCACTGCTATCGTGTACAGCATAATTGGGAATTTGCATAAGATATTCTTAATGTGAAATATCATCTCATTTTACTCTTTCCTCTGCAGCTTTTAATTTTCTGTACTATAGGGGGGTACAATGTTGCCTGTGGGAAGGTGTAAGAGAAGGCACTGTGGTTATTTGGATAAGTTCACCTTCCAAACTTATCATTAATGTCCTATGGGCTCAGACCTAGCATTGAGTGATACAGACACTCAGTAGCTCAGATGTTCATCCACTAAGGGTAAATGCCTAGATTTAAACATTACAACAGGCACATAGTGTGGCTCTTGGGGATGGTCCATGCAGAGCTAAGAGTTGGACTCTGTGATCTTTGTGGGTCTCTTCCAAGTCAGGATATCCTGTGATTCTGTGATAATAATTTAAAAATAATAATTGGCTATGAGATGCTGTAATGGCACACCCAGTTACGCTACTGCTGCCTCTGTGAGGAAAGCTTCACAAAGCAAGAGTAAGGATTACACTTGGGAGCATCACACTCTGCAGAATAAAGAGTAATTTTATAGTATTTGGGTAACGTGACTTAGGTTACAGAACAGATTAGGTACCACTAACTGTGGTACACATTGTCAGCTAGACTCTGTGGCTGATTGGTATCTAGAGTATACAGTGTGTAGGCTCTTCTATGTGTATTTTTGTTGTTGGCTTTTAAAAAGTCCTTTGAGTCACCTTCCTCTGGAGTTTAGAGTCAGAAATGAATCCAGTATAATTCCAACCGAGTGTAGTTCAGCAGTGCTATTTGCATTTCAGTGCTATCCCTACTCCAGGCATTCCATCTCCTCACTTCTGTTTCCAGGTCTGCCTGAGGTCTGCATTTTGTGCTAATGATTTGTACTGGGCTGGACTATGGTTATGAACCTCGCACTTCACTCTTGGCTGGAATTGTTATGTTATTGACCTGCTTCTCTGCTCTTTGCTGATGCAAGTGTAATTACTCTTCAATGCTGTGCTGCTACCTACGTAGTTTTGCTGCACTTCTGTAGTCCTTATCTGAATACTCTGCAGCTGTTGGTTTCTTTAAATCATCTTTGAATATATGCATAAAGCTCCAGTATTTTTCCCACTACTTCCATTGATTTCAGAGACAGTGGAATCCACTCTTACATTAACATTGCTGGTATTTAATTTCCTTCACTACTGAAGAATTTTTGAATGGAGATTTTCTCCTTTTCAGTCCCCTTTGCTGTTTTTTGCTTTGATCCATGCAGTAAAACTCAGTTGCTTTGCCCTTCCTGTCCTCAGTATTCAGGTAATGCAGTAGTTTCCCATTCAGGATTTTTCTTCTACTACTTCAAGGGAAAGAAACTAGATGTCTCAGCTGGAGCAACAGTCTTTACATGCAAGTATGCACAGACACATTAAATGCAGACACTGCCATTTCAGATGTCAGTTTAAAAACATAACTGCCACAAGACCTTGGTTACCAAACCTCTTGCACAGTTTGTTTTCTTCAAAATGGGGGCAACCCTTAAACAAAGAGCATTTGCATTTATTTAAAAGCAGCACCTGTGTGACCTGGTAGGACAAGACAATAAAACACATTACACAGTAACTTGGATCCTTAAGAGCTCACAGTGCTGTATCTGCATACCCAAAATCCAAAACTGCCTCAAGATTTTCATGAAAGCAGAATGCATTTCAGCAGTTAAAGTCTTCAGCACTGTTTTTTCCCTTCCAGCAAACTTGTTTAGGATTACTACATTCAGTTCTGATTCACCAGTGTTTATGATGTGTGTAGCTTAATGCAGTCATGCCTTCTCTTTGTAATTGCAAGTCCATCTTCAGGCAAGGAAAAATGTACACAGATATGAACAGGTATTTAAAAAGCAAGAAGTCCTCATAACTTATAAAGGGATTTAGTGTAGTGAATAATGCTTGTGTATATCCATTTAGATAAGGAGATTTTAAGATTATAAATCAGAGTAAGACAATGCATCTCAACTTTTTACTTACAGAAGGAGTAGGTTCAATTATAATATGTTTTGTGATTAAAGTGTTTCCATTCATAATTTGTTGGTTACATGTTTTTCTACAAGTCAGTATTGTATGACAATTTAAACATCAAGAGATCGTCAAAGAAACCCTAGTTAACATCTAGCAACTGAAGGCTTCTGTGGACTACACTTTGGATAACTTCATCAGTTAAATTCTCTAGATTATTTACTGCTTATGAAATATTTTGTTTCCATTCAGTTCTTGAGCCTATCACATTTTATACCATTTCATTTAATAATAGCTTTTCACCTTTTGGCATCTAGCTGTGACCGTATAAATGACAAATTATTTCATTTTCTAATGCAGTCTAAAGTAAGGCTAGGAATGGCTTGCATTAGTGCATCCATTGTATAACAGGTCTATCATTATTGCACTTGTAATCAGAAGTGCTACAACAATTAAGGGCTGTGCTTTTTCTTCCTGAGATTTGCAAGCAACAGCAAAAAGTAACAGTTGCACTTTAATATGGCTTGTTTCTGTCGGGCTTCAGAATAAGCAATGTCCCTGTAAACGGGAGTTTAGGATGGACAAGTCTTCCCATTACTGCAAACACTAACATTAACCCGTATAACATTACAAAACTGAAAGGGTTATGAGATCCAATATTTATTCCTGCTGAAATGTAGAAGTTAGGATTAAGATAAAGGGGGATTGGGCTGGGTTTGGAATTGTTTTTATTTTGGATTGTTTGTTTTTGTTGGGGTTTTTTTGTTTGTTTTTTTTTGTTGTTGTTTTAAATTGCAATAAATTAGCTGCCTTTTCAAATTCTGCATGATGGTATTTTGGTGATTCATAGATGACTCCACTGGCAAGTTCTGAAGTTCAGTTATACTTACAAAACCACTGCAATGAAAATGGCTGCATTGTGGAAGAGTGTTGTGTGTTTGGATATCCAGTGTGGAATATAAGCATACCACCTGTGTAGCTCCAACCCAGTGCAGTTATCCACTGCGACTGTACCCTGACTGTACATGGGTATGTTGAACAGGCTGGCAATGTTTGGAAAACATTGCTTGAATTCTAGCTGGACAGCAAGGATCAACTGAAAAGGGATTAAAAAATCATCAGCATCAGAACAAAACAAGTACATACAGGAAGAGAAATTAAAAAAAAAAAAAAAAAGAGACATTAAATGAGTTCTGTAACAGAAATCATAAAGGTCTAGATGTATGAGCCAAAATTATGTAGCAATAAATGAGGAAATTCCTATGTTTCTAAAACTAACATAAGGATCTGGGAGAAATGTGGGAATATGTAGAGCTTCTAGATTTGATTATCAAAGAATTCCTGAGAATAATGAGGAACACTTGAGGCATACATGCAGAATACTGCATGAAGATGTTAATTTTGCTGAATCTTGTTGCTTCTTACATGGTAAGGAATATTCACATTTCAGAACTTTATGCAGAACTGATGTTTTAAAGTATGTTATATAATGTCCATAAACTAAGGGCATGGAGAATTAAACATTTGGATCCACCTTGGATAAGCCCGTGGATGGTCAGATGTGTGTCTAATATTACTATTTACTGTCTATATTACAATTTGTTGTCACACTGTTTATATAATTCTGTATACCACAGGGCCATTCAATTAAGAGTTGGGCTCAATGATCCTGCCAGGTCTCTTCCAACTGAGCGGTTATGGGATTTTACAATTGCTGACAGGAAAATAACAGCTTATGATGAAGACTTTGTATACTACAGTGTACAAAATTTCAACAAAACAATAGTGTGAAATGGAGCACTGCTCTGCAAAACTTCTGGAGACTCTTGTGTAACCTCAGATTCCTCTAGTGCTGTGATGGGCTAAACTCAGAAAATGCTTAGGATTTCCATTTTCTACTGACCATCTGAATCAAGACTGGCATCTGTTATTTTCAGTTTTGATAAGGGATTATCTTGATATAATTTACTAGAATGTGGATAGTAGGGGGGAAAGTGTGTCTGTAAGATTACAAAGCACAGAATTCACTAGTCAAGAGAAGGGTAAAATAAATTACTGTGCCTCGGTCATAATGATAATAGAAACTTGTTAACACTGGTACAGCAATTGGTAAAGGTGGTGCTGAAAGAGTTTTGCTGAGAAATCCACTGGTCTTTAGTCTTTAAAGTTTGTATCTTAAATAAATACGAAAAGATATATGGATAGATATATGGATAGATAGCTCTGATACTTTTTTTTCCTTTTTAAGTTGTGACGATTACTTACAGCATACTTGTTAAATATAGATGAGAATGAATACCATGTTTGAAGTGGTACTGGAACTGTGGAGTGAGTCAGCCCTTGTTGAAGCTGATGAATACAGCAGTCGCTCTCTCTGTACCATTGTACGAGGCAGGTACAGTTACAGACGCGGTGGAAGAACCGGAGGCAGGTCACCATGGGCTGGCAAAACGCAGAGAGACCTGGTGCAGAAAGCTGAGTGAGAGGGAGCCCCCGTGATGTGTTCACTTGGAAAAAGCATCGGCTTACCGAGCAGAACAACCTCCCCTTTTTCTAAGATTTTTTGTAAACAACGAAAAGCGTCTAAGAGAAATACATACCTGAATTTCTTCTCACGACTCAGCCTGAAAAATGGTTATGACAGAACTCAATTAAGACAAATAGGTACAAAAGGAGAAGCCCAAAGACGGAGTTCTCCCCCATATTCACACCCAAAGGGGAAGTAATGCATTATAAAATTGTTTCCTTTACCACGACTCGTTTCTCAGAGCACAGACGCAGCTGCGCTCGCAATTCATTGTTTTCCACAATGAACCGAACGCACAGAGGGGACTGAGGCGTTTAGTCCCAGCGATTCTGCTAGATGTGCACATCTACGCATCGGTTTTATTTCTGTAAAAGCCCACTAAACATTACCCTTCCCACACGGCGATCAATCGACCTTTCCCCCGGGCACCGCGCCGGGAGCCCCGAGCCGCGCCCGCCCTGAGGGCCCGGCACGCGCCGCCTCACGGGGCCGAGCGCCGCCCCCGCCGCAGTGTGGGGCCGCTGCCGCCTCCGCGCTCGGCCCGGGCGGGCGAGTGGCCGCTGCCCCGGCTCCTCAGCCGTGCGGAGACAGGGAGCACACTGTCTCTCAGGTGTGCCCAGCTCCCGCCAGGTCTCGGCCCTGCGGGGCCGCCCGCCACCGGCTGGGGTGGGGGTCGCGCCTCAACCGAGAGGAGCTTCTAAATGGCGTTCGCCATTCGCCTTGCAGTTCTCTGGCGCCCAGAGCCGAGCAGAGGTTGTCACCTCTCTAGGGAGTCGGTGCTGGCAGGGCTTGTCATTGCCGCCGGGAGCATATCTTGGCCCCAGCGAAGTCCGCTGTCAGCCCTGCGGGCTTAGGCGGGGAAGGGAGGTGGCCTCCGCCCCGCTGAGGTGGTCCTGGGCTGCCTGGGGACAAGGGTGGCAGCGCCGTAGCAGCCCTGCTGCTGAGGCTGGGCGGGTACCCCGCCTCCGAGGGGGCGACCAGCTCTGTACCTGTTTTTCCAAAATCATAGGTAATGAATGCTCAGGAAAAAAAGTCTCCATGGTTAAAAATGGCAGAAGATACTACAAAGCAAGAAGTAAGTAGGCGTGATACGGGATTCAGGCCCATCGGGACAAGGCCATGAATAACCGAAGAAAAGTTTCTGTAAGTTCCCTAAATAGATCTGGCGCTAGTGTATAGTACTTTCTTAAGCGACCTGTAGTAACTAGTGGACCATAACATACATTTCAAATACTATGATAACACTTCATAAATTCCTTTAAGCAAATCTTCCTCCTGGGTACATACAGGTATGCAGTTACTAGCAAAGGAAAGGAACTGTTTTCCATAGACGATGCTGCACGCAAATTGAGATAAGACTAACTTAAAATGTCTTCCTGTATATTTCTTTGAAGGAGTGCACTTGTTTTTGTGAATACAAAATGATTTTTAGTTTTCAGTTTTTAGAGCTAGGTTTTCTCACTTCGTTTGCCTCTTTAAAGCTACACTCTGTAATTGCAGTTTCATTGCACTGGAAACAAAGGATCAGTGTTTTCAGGTTTTGTGAAGTTATTAGGTGGGAAACTATATGTTCTTATACAGAAATTTCAGTTAGCATGATGTATAGTAGCAGAGGTCACTGTCAGCAAGTTAGATGCAGCTACTGAGGTTTTTTCTGTCAGAAGCAGTAAATTGTATCTTAACCTGCTGTGGAGTCTTGTAGAATGTGTTCTGAAAATACATCTTTTTCAAGACCCTTTTTTTATATTCCCAAACTGAAGTCCAGCTCATTTTTAATGTCAAATTCCAACTGTAATGCAGTTAATATTCCAGCTTTATATACTTTAATCCTTCAAGTTGGTGTTAATTATTGACATTGTAGCACAAAAATAAAAATAGAGTTCATCCAAGTTTTATTCAAATTGAACCAAGCAGAGCTATTTTTCCCTTGGGCTAAGATTTTCATATAGTAATCTGGCTAGGAGTCCAGGCAAATACAGATTTTGAAAAGCCATTTCAGACCCTTTTAAAAATGGAAAGTCAGTTTAAGTGCAAATGGATTGTTTTAGAAACAGGGGAAATATGAACTTCTGTGCTGCTATGTGCTGCTCCATGGCGTTCCATGGCTAGGAAGCTGTAGGAACATTGTCTGCAGCACTGTGTGTGCATTGGAGAGAGGGCCCCAGGGGGATTACTTCCTCAGCGTTATGCGCTGCCCTCTTGATGTATGTGCAGAGTAAGTGAATTATCCAGTACCATCCAAAATGCTTGATTAGAAGAAATACTGTATCTACATTACTGACTTTCTAACTACAGAGAAGAGGGTTTTAGTGAGCAGTGCAGTGGCTATTTGGTTGCTTTAAGAGCTTCTAGGACCGGTTTTGCAGTGTTTTTGCCAAATGCTTTCACGATAAAAAGTTCATTGGACAAAGACAATGATTCTTGCTGTGCTAGTGCCTGGAGAGGCTCCCTAACAAGGGACTCCTGAGTGCAGGCTTGTCTGGGGAATAGAAACATTTTGTGTTACAAAGACAGAAGTTACTGTCGTTACCAGCCTTCTGGCCACTGAGGAACTGGAGAAGAGGGGAATAATGAATAAAGTGCTGATACACAGTGCTGTGCTGTGAGAGTAATCAAAGAACATTTGTCTATAGGAAGGGGGTTTGAAGTCCTGAAAGTTATCGTAATGGTTTGCTTTTGTTCTGCTTAAAGGTTTGGTTGGTGGTTTTTGTCTGTTGGGGTTTTTTTAACCTAGCCCTAGTTTTAAGTCATCTGAACACACTTTGTGAGATACCTTTTGTGCCTGTAGCTTCTCTTTCATTAGTTTTTACAAACTTACCCCCCCTAGAAGTGACTTCTCATGATCCAGGGAAGTACAAAGGAAGAGGGCCTCTGGATCAGTAACAGAAAAGGAGAAGGGGGGGGGGAAAACCATCATACAAACCCTGAAAATAACTGGACAGGTGAACACAAAACATTTTACCAATCTACTCTACAGTTGAACTTCAGTAATGTAGAGCCAGGGAACAGAAAGATGTCTTGGGCTTGATTACTGTAGGGAAGTTGAGAATTCTCTGAACCTGCAGGAAGTCAGCACTTCATTCAGTAGGAATTTTTCTTTTGTTGTAACTGTTTGACTCCTTTTCATGAGTTTAAACTGAACTGTTCTGCAGCAGAATAAACAAGCTGCAATGGGGCTGGCAATCATCCAGGACACAAGTTCAGAGTGCATTTTTGGTAAAGACTCCTCTATTACAGGTGAAATATTCCTCATAGTGCTAACCTGAGGACTCATTTGCTGTGATGAATTATGTCTCTGCTGTTTGATAAAGCCATGTAGCTCCTGAAATGGAGAGGGGTGATAGGAAGAAGGTAAGGGAGCTGCAGCAGGAGAATCACAAAGGACAGAAGAGTGCACAGTGAGGGTGATGTCACCTGGGGGTTACAGCGTGCAGCTGAGGGAAGCATCCATTCCTCTGTTTGTGGACAGTGGGACGACTGCTCTGCAGGTAGAAATGGAGATGAATAAATAAAATGCACAAAGTCAATCTCCTGCTAGTGCCTTCCTAACTTGTTCTGCTTTTTGTGCACCTTTCATCTCTCTGCACAGCTCTTGTTTTGGGAGTTAGACATGTGACATAAATAGCGAGGACACACAGTGCCACATCAGAAATCTGGAAAATAATTTGAGGAACTTTTGTTGTTTATTTGTGCAAAATAGCTGCAAGGAATTTTTCCCTCTCTGAGAAAGAGAACTTCTCTGAATAGTGCATTGTATAAGGCCATACATGCTTTCCTTTTGCCAAAGCTGAGAAGCTGTATGGCTGTGGCTGGAATGGCACTGCTCTGGGATAAATGTCTGGCAGTGTAAGGCTGAGCTTTTCCATCTGAGTGCTACACAGTAGAGAAAAGGTCTGCTGAACACAGCTAAGAATTGGCCTGTGGTGAGGGGAGAGGAAGCATGATATTTTTCATTCACTGCTGCTTTGTAAGGAACAAGTCATGTCAGTGGCTTCTTGCTGGCTGGTCCTCTTTTTCTCCACCCCTCATCTAGTTGTTTCTTTCTCAGACATGGCCTCTACCCTGCTGTGTGGAGAGGGAGTACTGATGCTGTATATGGAAAAAGGAGACATTTGCAGAACTACATGTATGAAAACAGTGGACTAAGCTAATTTTACAATATTTCTTATTAAATAGATGAAAATTCAGGAAAATTAATTCATCTCCTGAAGTATGGTAGCATTCCGACTGTGGAAAGAGGTGCATTCAGTACACTGGGAGTGTGGAACATGTTCAGCCCACTTGAAATAATGGCATAATTACTGCTATCAGTATTCAGGCAGCTGTTTGTCTAATATTCTGCATGGACACAGGATTTTTTTTGGTTTTGCTTCGACTTTTCTCACTTCACACACATTTTCCAAGATTTACAAGAAAATTTCATCTCCTTTAGTCTCATGCTACTGCAGCAGAATCAATAGGGATTCATTTACCCCTCCAATTCACAGAGCAATGCTTGCAGTAACCCCTGGAGATTTCTGTATTAAGCAACCTGAAACACTTGAAAGGGATATAATTTCCAGAGGGGCAGTGTTCATGGCTGAAAGTTTAAACAATATATTAAGCTGGGCATTTTGGTGAAAAAAAAAAAACCAGATCTGCTTGTATTTAGTCTGAGCTGAGTTACTATTGCCACATTTTGTGCAATGACTGAAAACAGTGTATTAAATAGCAAGGTCAACTCTGTAAAGCAGATGGTATCTCTGTTAATAAATACATATTTCCTGCCTTGTATTTACCTGGAACTAATATTAATCCTTGTAATTCAGGAACTAAGTTTCCATCTTCCTTTGTGTCTAAAGGTGGGAACCAGCCACTTTACTTTTGGCTGCCTGAGAATCAAACCTGGAGGGAGTTGAGATTAAGGTGTAAGAAAGAAAGGTGAATTCTAAGTAAGGGGAGGTATTTGAGTTCTCTTGGTCCCAGTCTCCCAGAGGTACCATGCAGACAAAGAGTTTCTGATGTGTACTTTTCCTGAGTGATGCTCCCCTCCAGGCTCCATATGCTGGTCCTATTTTCTCATTGTTATGGATGTCAATTTAAATGTCCAACTTCCAGGTGGATATTCACATTTGAATACTTATGATGAGTCCTGTGTCTCCCACCCCTAGAATTAGAAACCTGACATGTAGATGGAACAGTATGAAGTGCCTGAACAGATAATGTAATTTTCTGAATACTGTCCTGATTATTAGTGTCTGCTTCATGGCATTGAAAGTAATAAGACTTTTGCAGAACAGAATACAGAGGAAGTAGAAAATTCTCTCTTGAGAGGAGAAATTGGTGTCGATATCTCCTTTTGTCCTGGCAAGGTTTCTTATGTTGGTTGGTACTTTCTAGTTGCTATCAGCAGTATCAAAAGACATAAAGTTATGTAGAAGAAGTTCCAGCCTTTGCCCAGTTATCTGTAGCTTTCATTCCTGCTGTGCTCTGCCATATTCAAAGTTAGTTGGATGAGCCAATTTTAAACCTGAAATACAGTAAGAAGCTAGAGACTGTATCAGTGCAGTTGTAAGTTGCTTGAAGAGCAAACATCTACAATGTTTGGTACAAAAAGCTGGAAGCCAAAACAGAGTGTTGGAAGCATATTAGCAGTTAATGACTGAAAAGAGAGGTGACTAGTGGAATGGGAATGTATACAATTATATATATATATAAAATCACATTTTTTCCAGTGTAGTCAAATTCTACATCGTGAGAGACTGGTATGGGGGACTGGTAAGGGACTCTGTTCACCATTCCCCTGCATTGCAATAAAGCATCATCCTGCTTCTTTCCGTGCCATTTAGTCTGCAAAATAGATCACGTGAGCTAAGTTAACTTTACAAACTAAATCAGACTGTAAGCTTCGTATTTCTGTTTCATTCAGCTTGTGCTTTTGAGGCCTCCTCATGTTCTTGTTAATAATTCAGCCTTTGCCTATTCTAGGTTTATTGCTCAGAGAGACAGTACCTTTTGCCCAGTTGAGCATATGGCTGACAGGAGCTATGTCAGGTAAGGAATGCAACCTTTAGTTTTTCACCTTATTCTCTTTTGTTGTTAGTCAGCTTTGGAATAGAACTAAAATGCAGTCAGGTTTGTAACAACTGTTAGCTTGGGTAGCCTCTTACTTGGATATAGCTGGAAAAATGCCAAAGATCTCAAATGTCTTGAAGACTCTCAAGCTTTTGCTTTTTCTGTTTCTTGTTGCAACAGATGAGAACACAGCAAGTCCTGAAGCAAACTGGATTAGGTAAGAAAGAGTTTTTAAATGTCATCATCTGTAGCACCCTGGAGAAAAACTTAATGTGTTGTTCTGACTCCCACAAAATAGGCAAGTCCTTGTCTCATTCTGCTAACATGTCATAATTGTTTTATAGATGCCACCTGGTAGCTGGGGACTGTTCCTCTGTTTGGAGCTCTATTTATTAGCCTTTTCCTTTTTTTCTTTCTCATATAGTGAAAGTAAGCTATTGAGCCAGGCAAAATAGCTGATTCCTGGTTTCGCCTTAATGCCAAGAACACTGTGAAAGTTATGGAGAACATGTAATTAAATGTAACAGTTACTGACAGTTATTGCTTTGCAATGTGGCCTTCATACGTTTCTGTAACAGTAGAGCTATACTTGGTAGGTTGCACTAGAGGTGTAATTCCATTCACAAACATTCCCTAAGGGTAGAACTGCCCTTAAGATTTTGGGCTTTTTCCGCCCCTTCTCTTTCTACTGCCATTTAGAAACTACTTGCTGGTGAGAGACTTTTGAACTGAGAGGTATGTGGCATGATGAAATACAAATCACTGTGACTGGTAAAATTCTTAGGTATATTTTTTAGATAACTCTTTAGTCTCACCTCTGAAAGAAAATTCAGTGCTTAGTTTCTACAGGCCTTACCTGTTGGCTTCCTTCCAAAGAGTGATTTTTATAAACTGTACCTTAAAGTCTTGACTTATGAGTTTGTAGTGTTGATGGTTATGATGTGGAGCAGTGCTTAGAGTATTGGAGGAGGAATAAGATTTTACAACGTTGATACAATAAGAAAGGATGGATTGTGAAGAGTGCAGCCTGTACTTCTTTCATTATAACTCCTGTCTGAAGAATTGACTCATGGTATACCTTTTCCTGCTTGGATTCTTTGCCAAAAAAATAAAATGGTAGCTTTCTTTCTCATCAGAATTCATGGCCCTGTCAGTGTCAACCTATTGTGAAATGAAACCTGGGGATTTCATTATCAAAAATTTTAAAAAGAAAAATCAAGTCACTGAAAATAATAATGCTGTATTTATCAATTTCCAGCTAAGGATTTGCATATTGTAAGTGTTAGCTCTTTTTAAAAAATCTCAAAATTTCTTGCATGGGATACCTATGTATGTGTATTGTAACAGGAATAGCTCTTTTTAAGTCCTTGTGATAATGGAGCTAATGACGAGACAGTTGGCACTGTCGCGCTGAGGTGATCTTCACCCTTGCAAGACAAAATATAGTTAGACTAGCCCAATTTTTGCAGAGATATGCAGTTAGCCATGTGAATAAAAGATTTGACTCCTGTTAGCCAGCAGATGCCTATGTCCTTGACAAAGCTGTTTTTGCAAGACAGATACATCTATAGAATGCCCAGTGATTTGTAGTATATGCCACAGCTTCTTCTCCAAAATGCTTTGTGACTTGAAAACATATAAATCTTTTGGGGACTACATGGAGGATCTTGTGTAGTGTAGTGATGATACCTTTACTGGTAAGGCTGCCCTAAGTCCAAGATGTATCAGATTGTCATAGTACCAAGTAAACCTTCTTCTCTGTCCTTGACACAGTTGCAGCTCTATGATGGAGGCTGTACTGAACTCGTAGGAATGCAGTTGTGCCTTACCTTTGCTGCCTTCCCAGCCTTTCCTCTTTCTTGCATTTGGACCCAGGTGTGCGGGTCTCAAGTAGAGCTTTTTAACTGCAGTCCTGCATCTCCTTGTTCCAGGTGTTCTGTTCTTTACCTGTGGCTTTCAGGAGAGAGAAGTTTTTTGTAGAATGTTTTTTAGGAGGACTCTGTGTCACTGATCAGCAGCATATTGTAAATGTTTTGGTAAAGACTTTATAATATCCTACAGTGGAGGGGGATATCCTGCAAAAGGAGGAGGACACTTGTTTTACCATGGGCTGCTTAAGTACAGCTGTAAGGCAGACACTAAATAGAGATTTGAGATTCATATGGAAATGACGTGTTGTATGTAAAAATAGGTATAAGAAGGTAGAGGTATCTCTGGCACTTTTTTGTGGATAATAAAGGAAAATAGAGAAATTTTTAAGGAACATTTTTTCTGGCACTGAAATCTGAAACAACAGAAAATGCTACTTAAAACAGTTTGAAAGAGTGCTGTCTCTGCTCTTTGTGATGTCTTGGGTGGGAATACAACTAGAAGAGTAGTCCTGATCCCAAAGGAAATCTCAACTTTATGTTTGACTACTTCTTGGAAAAAGAAAAATCCCATCCATAGTTTTGTTTCGTAAATACTTCCCTGCGCAAGCAGAATTTACTGAACTCTTCCAGGTGGAAAGTTTCTTGATTTCTAGCAGTGTTTTCTGCTACATCTACCCTTAGCTTAAGGTATTGTGCAAATGTGACAGAGGGAAATGGTTCATGGTAGTTCAGCTGTAAGAATAATTTGTTCTATTAGTCTTTGGTGACCAGTGCTGTTGACAGTTCTCATCTCTTCCATGGTCTTCCTACTTCTACTATTCTCTGTTACCCAGCCTGGCAGGAACGGAAGGGTGGAAATGAACTGTGGTTAATTTGGGCCTGAAAGACAGAACAGGCATTTTCAGTAACTCTCTCTTTCTCTCTCTCTCTCTCCTTCTCTCTCTCCTTTTTTTACTGTTAGTATGTACAGAATATGTACAGAATTTTAACACAAAGTAAGAATTACTATGAAGAAAAAATGGAAATAGAGAAGTAGCTTAGTGTGGTGCAGTGATTTTTCAGAGAAAAGGTTGCCATAGGATTAAGGTGGCCTGAAGGTCAGTCCTCTGAAAACACCAAGACTCTGGCTGGTGGTAGAAAATTATTTTCGTGCAAATCTTAGCAGCTCACTGCAGATTTTGCAAAATCTGTGATCTAACTGAGGCATTTGTTTTAAAAAACATTTTTAACAGCTGTTATTCCATATAGGTGAGGTTTTTTATTTAGAAAAAGGAGAAATTGTTGCGAAGTTCCCTGTGTTACTGCATACTTTTTAGTACCTTAAAAAGTGTTAAAACCTGGAGGTATGGGGAGAGCAGAAGTTGTTCTCCTTCAGGTTTCTGAACTCTGAATATGTTCCTGGGCAGTCTGGATGTAATTGACCTCCTCTCTGCCTTGGGATAATCTTGTCATGTTGTAGTACATCCATACAACTTGTCACTGAGCTATTTGAGACATTCTATTTGCTCTACAGACTTGTTATAAAATCTGTTCTGAAAGAAAAAAAATTAAAAGCCGTGTTTCTGATATTGAAAGAATGCAATATTGCCTTTGATAGCAGTTTTCCTGCATATATAGGAAATTAACTTACTCTGAGTGCATAAGGCAGGAGGAGTTGTACAACGTGAAGAGTGGGATGGCAGTTTTCATGGCTCCTGGTAGATTTTTTGCACTGTATTTTGAAACCTACTGGAGGGGTGAATGATAGAAGTGATTAATTCCAACTCACTTGAAAGAAGAGGGTATGTTCAGTGCACATCTTGTTGTCTCCACTTGTTCCCTCATCATCTCTGTCAGTAGTTACATGGATGATCTTTATAACTTGTGTTTAGCCTGTGAAAGGGATATAAAGACCTGTCAGAGTACCTTTTCTAAAACATTTTCTTCTGAGGAAGCAAACCTAACGTAAATGTCACTTGTGGTATGAGCAACTGTAGCAGATGGAGCATTGAATTAATGGTCCTGAGAGGCAAGACAGGAGAGATTATGAGATAAATATGGCAGATGTAGTACATAATTCAAAAAATTTTCTGTGCTTGAAAATGAATTCAAAGAAAAAGACTCTATCTTCAAAAGTTAAGAGTATTTAAAAATCACTTTATCTTTTGTACTTTTGGAAAAGTGTTAAAAATAATTTACAGCTATGTTAATGGGGAAAATTAAAAGGATATTTTTCAGCTATTGATCTTACATTGTTTTGTAATGAAAATTTTGAATATTCCAGAATGTAAGGAATTTGCTTATAAGCTGTATCTGGTATCTGATGCCCCATGATTTGTGGTGAGACAGTGTCTTAGTGAAAAATGATCATAAAACTAAACTGCTTGCTCTATTGAAAACTGTGCATATTGTCATCAAATGAAGAGGAAGGACTGGTGCTAGTCAGAGTAAGTGACTTAACAACTGCTAATACGTAGAAAAGTGATGTTAGTGCAACTCCCTTGCTGATGTTTGTTTCATAGCTCCAGAAGCCATTTATATGCTGGCAGAAGGTTTGGAGGCTCTGCAGAAGTCAGCTAACAGTAAACTAAAGGAATACATGGGTGATTCATGTAAGGCTAAGTTGCTTCTCACTAGTGATAGTTTGGCCTCTTTCCAGTTTCAAGAGTGAAGGACTGTGGTGACTAACCATAATAATAGATACTGTAATGCAGAGAAATGAACTGATTCAATAGCTCCGCAAAAGGTGGTAGTAAGGTGATTTTTAATGGCTTAAGGTTGCTCAGCTGAGAACTTCACCTAATTCAACAGCATTCCTGAGAAAATGTGCTCAGTTTCATGTTCCCTCATAGCAGCTGTGAAAAGAACACATTTTGACCAATCTGCCAGAAGGCCTTTGGAATAGAAAATTCATCCACTGTCTGAGCTGGAAGGTGAGTGCTCTTTGTGACAGGCTGAAAGACTGGGGATGAAACATGTATAAGGAGCACCTAAGAATGCAATTTTGTGTGCATGTTAAATCAGATAACCTGCTTTCTTTATAAACAGTTGTGGTGAAGAATCCACACCCCCCTTTTCCCTTCTTAAATTAGGGTGATTTTTCCACATGTAAAAACTGTCCAGGGGCACATCTTTAGCAATCTGATTAGTTCCACAAGAACTGAAATGGAGAAAACAGCATTTAGCTTTCAGGGCTATACTGTTCACAGGAATGTTGCAATGATGCCGTTTCCTCAAGGTATGGCTCTTGATAAAGCTGTCTGAAAGTTTTGTTGTTTTTGCCTCCACATGCTGTAGTGTAGCTTTCCTTCTTTATTTAATCCAATTTTTCTGATCTTAATGATACATCTGGAGAGATGTGGAAAACATAGTAGTAGTGTGAAGTTTTAATGGTGAAAAGTTCTGTAAGTTTTGGATGGTGCAAGTATATAAACTTTATTTTTCTATCTGAAATATGGAGTCATCTTTCTGAGTAAATTTTAAATATCTCTTATACTGTGTTGTACAGGAAAAGGAAATGATAAGAAGTGGTTCAGGAGAATTAAATGAAGGAAGGATCTTTGCTGGTCCCTTACTGACAGAAGTGAGAAGGCTGTATTCCTCCTTATTAAAGTCTTGATGACAAATGAGTATGAATATTTCATTAGGCAGAAGAATTCTTTGTTAGCATTCAAACTTGGTCTTGCTCTTGCATGAATTCCAGAGACATACAAATCAGAATAATTTTATCATTTGTGGCAAAGACTAATTCTGTTAAATAATACATACTGTATTGCTAGAATTTTGCAAGAGTTGTTTATTTAATAGAAGGAAGAAAATAATTAAATTTGAAAATAGGTTTTGGGAGGGTGGATTTTTTAAAAAGCTGTCCCTGAAATGAGGTTCTACTTTACAGTGTGGCTTTTTGTGTAATTAAATATTGGTTGTCTAAATAATTACTTAACTAAGAACAGAATGTCCTTATGGCCTCAAATACTTGCTTATCCTGTGTGAAGGAGGAAAAGAAAAAGAAAATTGAAAATACAAAAAGGAGTTTGCTTGCCTTAAAATATTGGTGTAACAAGTTCCACACTACATTCCTTTGTATTTCACTGAACATTTTCTATATAAACAGTATTAACGTAAGAAATGGACAACATTAAACATTAGTTTAAGAGTCTGTGAACCTTAGCAGTTGTAACCAGGTAATGCTGTATGTGTCTCTTCATTCATCTTCCTTTCAGAAGGTGAAAACTGTGATCATGAGAAAAATGTATCTGGCTCCTGTGTTAATCAGCCTGTTTGATCTCACTGGTTTTGTATCTTGATATACACTCACGGATCTGTAGATCTGTAGGTCTCACTACTCTTTAGTTTGAAAAGTGTGGAAGCTTTTACATGTTCTGAGGGAGGCTAGCAGAAAGAAGGCTTGAGTAAAGTATCAGTAGGCACTCTGCAGCTGGGCTGGGCTGCCCTGTGAGGGCAGAGGGGCCAGGAGTCGTGAGTACCAGTGAGGCAGCAGGGCCAGTGGCCACACTGAGCATGGGGTGTCCTGTCAGGACCCCAGGCAGGCAGGTGGGAGGCCAGGGATGGCAGCCAGGCAGCTGACAGTGCAGGAACTGCCAGGCGAGCCTGGAGGAACAAGGCCAACTCAAGGTCTCTTGAGATTGAGTCCATGGGTTACTGCTTGGGTCTGGATGAGTGAGGTACCTGCCTAGGCAGAGCCATGGCTATTGGATAGCCTGGACAGGGACCAAGGATGATAGCCTTCAGTTAAATGCAGCTTCCCAGAGAAGTAAACGCCCTGACACCACAGGCTTTTACAAAATAATGTAATCCATTGTACTGCTTGTACTGGGCATTATTCTGGACTTGTTGCTGTAGTTGACAGGCAGTTTTACATGCTGATCTTGCTTCAGTCAGAGCTCACGTGCCTGGCTGCTGCAGGTCTTTTTTCTCCTAATGTTTTGGATCCATGAACACCTTCATTATGTCAGAGTACAGCCCACTCAAGATTGGAGTAATTCTGGCATGGCTGACTTCAGTTGCTGACACAATCTAATTGCCTTGTCAAGGATTAATTCTGGATTTTGCAGTATTTTCCTTAAGATCTCTACCAGTGACCTATTTAACTTTTAAACTTGCACGGTTGTCTCTTCATCTTTTGAAGTGTTTTCTCTGTACATGTAGTGAAACTCAAACCTGTAATGGATTCCATTTTCACGTGGAGTACCATATAGCTTCTGATTTTGTGTCACTACACTGCACTTCCTTTCTACATCTGAATTAGCAAATACATCAACTGCTTCAGAATCTGTCATCTAAAAGATTTTTCTTCTTTTTTCAGTGACAATCAGTAGTTGAAGGTACAGAATGAACGGTGGTTTACATCCCCTCATTTTTTCTCTTCCCTTTTTGTTCCTGGAGTCCAGGAGGCCTGTGAATAATTTCTGAAATCACTGTACATTTGAGGTCCTTGAAAGAGTTGTTGTTCAGAGAACAAGTCCAGCAGAACATGGCTTTCCATAACCTGTCTCTGTAAGATGTGTTGTTTTTTTCCCTCCTAAAGCTAAGATACGAATATGCAGTTTCAAAATCATTATTTGTTCGTGGCTGACCTTTCTCAGTAGTGATGAGAGGAAAGCAGCATGTGTAGTCTGTGATGTTCTTTCCTAATGTTTGCAGTAGTACCTTTGCTGCCAAACTCATGAGAGTAGTGTTTCCCCTGTGTTCTGGACTGAATTAGGCAAGGGATCTGTTGTCTTACCACTAATCCACTATCTAACTTCAGCAGCACTCATTATTATCACACGCAGCTTCTGTTAAAATACTCATTTACCTATGAGACACATTGCCATCGCATTTATGTGTCTGCTTAAAGTATGGTTGTGATTTTACAACACGACAAATACATAAAAAGTAAATGTTACCATTTAGAGAGGCTTTTTTTTCCTGAGGTTTGACCATTTTCCAGCTAATGTTATGCTTCACAAAGGACTAATAGATTGTGTAAAGTTGAGCCAAATGTGAATAATCGAGTGCGTTACAGGGTCGGTGAGATTTTTCACAAGAGACCTAAAGCAGTCAGCCTCTCCAGAAGGTGAAAAGCAATTGTTTGATGGAGGAACAGACTACTGCCTTCTTAGATAAATGACTTGGAGTTTGTGTTTAGAGGTGCAGACAAAGGTGAGTTGCCCCAGAGACAGGGATGGATTATGAAGGGGGATTTGAGCTGAAAAAGATCTGTGAGTTTATTAGATAAGATCTTTCAGGGCTGATCTGAGTTTAAATGGATGCAGACTTTTAAAAATAAATTCTATTCTCTTTTGATTTTAAAAACCTTGGTAAACCGAATTGTCTTATTATGAATGCAGCAAATAAACCCTTTTTCTAACTGTTTACTTTGACCTGGTTTAGGTGTGGGATGATATCAGTACAGCCAACTAACTTGAAGGAATTCGTGCCTGTAGACTTGCAATCCATAGATGGTACTGAAATACTTTCAGGCAGCCATCAGCCAAAAATATTTCTTAGATGCTGTAAAGATAGTGGAGTTGCACAGGTCAATGCACAAACCAATAACTCATTGTCTAAGAAGAGATATTTCCATTGTTGAAGAGGAATCTCTCTGTAATGCTAGTCAGAAGCCCAGGGATTGCAAAGCAGTATGATTAGGGGATGTTACCACACATTTTACAAACTAGAAAAAGAGAGATAGAGAAATGTGAGAATTTTTTTATGTGATACACACAAGAATATTCTATCTTGATGCCTTAGCCCATTGCTGTACCATGCTTTCAGGAGCAGGTTTCTTCCACCTCCTGTTGCTTCCCATATAGTGGTTGTCTTCACCAATGTAAAAGTTGAGCAGACTTAGGTCACCATGCCTCTGATACAACATCCCATTTTAGAATTCAGTTTTCATTAGTGAATTAAGTGAACATATAAATATTTATTACTATCTCAGATGTCTATTACAACAGGAAATAAATAATTCATTAGAGAGAATTACCTTTGAACAATTGATACCACAAGGATATGAATCACATATGGCAGTTTCCAAAAACGCAGCACAATATATTGGTTTTTCTGAAACGCCCTCAAGTGAGTATCTTGTTGATGCACCTGTTGCTTTTCTAAGCTGGGTAACAAAACATCCATTATGTGAAGAGTAGTGCTCGGAGAAAGTCTATTTACAGAAATGTGCATATAGTAAAAGTATATTGACAGCCGGGACAATTCAAGGAATCTATATACAATATACAATTTTTGTTTGACATTGGGACGGTTTTTGTGTAAATCTGTCAGACTACAAGCATCATTTTGAATGTGGTTTTACTTGCCTTATCTGTTACGCTTTTGTTTCTGTAGATTGAAATAAACTTTGTACCTGCCTAAGGCTAACAAAGAGGAAAAATTAAGTTTTGATGACTGAGTGGCATTAATGAATACTCAGTGTGACAAATCAATTGTCAAACTTTAAACTTAAAGTGGGAGGCTAGACTTTGGTGGGGGACTTTGGCCACATAGTTTGTTTGAAGAGGAATGACTTAGCAAGGCAGGCCAGAAGAGTAAAGGAGAGAGATTCTTACCAGCTAGTTTGAAGGAAAATCAGCCTCTCTTTTCACAAAAAGGCAGCATGCTGCAGTGATCAGGAGAGACTTAGAAAAGAAATGTATGTCAGGGTAAATGGCACAAGCTTGAAAGCAGAGACTGGGGACTCGTGGCTATAGTGAGAAGGTGAAAGAGTTCGAGATGTCAGGAAGCTGAGATAGTGAAGTCAAAACAAGATGTCTGTTGGTTTTACTGTTTATTTATGTTCCTCGCAATAGCTGAAGTAAAGGGGTTTTCAAAAACCATGTTAAGTCTGTGCATATATTTATTTCACCTCACTGTGGAGCTGAGAGAGGGTTTCAAGGCACAGGAGAACTAGCTGCTAGCATGCCTGTGTAGCTGAGAGAGTCCACAAAGTCTCGTGTGTGAGGAGAGAAGCTACAATGTACATGCTTTGAGCTTCAGGGGACACTTACAGCAAACCACTTACACAAACAGCTGCCTCTGCGCTGTTACCTGGCAACAGCTGATGAGACTTCTCAGCGGGGTGTTGCAATGGGACATTGGTGTAATGTTTAGAGAAGTGTAACTTAGGATGTCTGTGTAGAAGACACCTTTCAGTACAAGGTATTGTTGAAAAGTACTAATTTGTCCAATTTGTAAATAGAACCTGAAGTATATATAAAACGTGATTTTTGCAGTACAGAAGGTGAGTTCTAGTCAAGAGTATCTCTTGAGTTCTCCAAACTCCTAGGACTGTATTTGAAATGTACACTCTATTTGTAATGCTATCTTGTAAAAGGAGCATCCTAATTACACTACATCACTCATACCATATAAAGATACCCTTCTTGAATGGATAATGTCAGTTTCTGTTTTGCTCATCATGCTTTTATTGTTTCAAACTTTGTTCTTTTAGCAAGTACTCTCTGCTTAAACAGTGAGTCAGGAGCTGGGGCTATTTGCAAAGGGTATTCTTACTAGAGGGGAAATGACCCACTGTCATAGGAAGTGATAGAACATAATGGCTGAAAGTGAAGCATTGTTAAAAATGTAATACAGTAGATCCTGTTCCATACTGTCTGTACAATCTAATCTTTTAGTGTACCTTAACTGATATCTCAGTTCAGTGCTGCTTGTGGTGACATACAACTATTTTATCTTTTCTCTCTTACTGTTTTTTCAAACGGTATCACAGACTGTTTTCCTGTTTTGAGTTCTGAAACCACGGTATTGAACACAAAGTTGTTCCATAAATGAACAATATGTATAAAAAACCCCTAAATAGCTGGTAATGAACTGCTAAAGGCTGTTTATTTCAGGTCATAGTTACTGTACCCAGTGTGTGAGACAACATTCTTACCTGTCATATTTTCTCTTTGTAAATTGAGTTCATGCATTCTCTTAAGTTTCTTCCAGATCATCTGCGGCAGCCCAAGAGTTAATCTGGAGGAAAGGCCGGTTTGGTACTTTATTCTGTGTTTAAATTCTATTCTGAAAGTTCATGGGCAATTTTGTTGTTCTTATTAAATTGTTTCTCTTCAAGATCACAGCTCTTGGAGGCGTTAATCTCCTTCAAATCCCCTGAATCAGTAGGAACTGAAATTGATTAGTGCTTCTCAGTGTGAAATAGCTGACAGGAGCAAGCTCTGAGAATTTTTGCTCTTGTTGGTATTGGCATCTATTGTTTCTCCTGGGCTGCTTGTATCTTTTCACTTGATGGGAAAGCTGAGTATTTTGGTGATGTGTTTTTGTATTGGTGGACATTAGCTCTACATGTCAATTGTGTAGACTTTACGGCATCTTTCCTTGTGTGATAAAGATAAATCAGATCTTTCTTATTGATGACCATGCATCAAAATGTGTAGTAGAGTGGACCAAGGTCTAAATTATTCTTCAAATTTATAAGGCCAGACATTTTACTGGATGAATGTCTGAGAGAATTTGAATACCAGAGTAGTGTTGTTTGCTATTCACAATATAGAAATGTGAAAGCCAAGAAGATAAGAGAAGGTCCGCCAGTAGTTGTATCAGTTTGTTAACACATTATTCTTTTTGCTTTCTGTTAATATTAACAAATGGTAAGGTCTCTTTTGGGTTCATATCAGCAAAAAACCAAAGTTGTTTTCATTATTCTCTGTAGATTAAGGCATTATTAAATAACATACACAGGTATAACAGCTCTGAGCAGCTTATATGTTTATCACTATCTGTCCTTTTTTATCTGTACCCCCAAAATCCTAACTGATTTTCAAGTTCTCTGTGAGCAGCAGTGGATATTGGCATTGTCCAGCCACCTTTAGACAGTCACAGGATCACAGAATATGCTGAGTTGGAAGGCACCCACAAGAATCATAAGGTCCAGCTCCTGGCCCTCCAGAGCACTATCCCCAAGAGTCACGCCATGTGCCTGAGAGCATTGTCCAAATGCTTCTTGAGCTCTGTCAGGCTTGGTGCAATGACCACTTCCATGGGGAGGCTGTTCCAGTGCCTGACCACCTTTTGGGTAAAGAACCTTTTCCTGATACCCAACTTCAATTTCCCCTGACACAACTTCAGGCCATTCCCTCAGGTCCTGTCACTGTCACCACAGAGAAGAGATCAGTGCTGCCCCTCCTCTTCCCCTCACAAGGAAGTTGGAACTGCAGTGAGGTCTCCCCTCGGTCTCCTCCAGGCGGAAAGACCAAGTGACCTCAGCCGCTCCTCATACAGCTCCCCCTCAAGGCCTTTCACCTTCTTTGTTGTCCTTCTTTGGATGCTGTCCAACAGTTTAATACCTTACACTGTGGTACCCAAAACTGCACACAGGACTCGAGGTGAGGCCACCCCAGTGCAGAGCAGAGCAGGACAATCCCTCCCTTGCCCGGCTGGCGATGCTGTGCCAGATGCCTCCCAGGACACAGCTGACCCTCCTGGCTGCCAGGGCACTGCTCACTCACATTCAACTCGCCACTGAGCAGGACCCCTAGGTCCCTCTCTGTGGTGCTGCTCTCCAGCACCTCATTCCCCAGTCTGTCTGCACATCCAGGGTCGCTCCATCCCAGGTGCAGAACTTGGCCCTTTCCCTTGCTGAACTGTATACAGCTGGTAGTTGCCCAGCCCTCTAATTTGTCGAGGTCTCTCTGCAGGGTCTCCCTGCCTTTGAGGGAGTCAGCAGCTCCTCCCAGTTCTGTATCATCTGTGAACTTGCTTAGTATCCCAGTCCTGCCTTTTATCTGGGAAGATGTCAAGGCAATTGCTTGTGGTTTTGCCTTAGTTTTTGTTACAGAGTTTAACTGAGATGGCTATAATCCCAGAAAGCATAAGCCAAATAATACATTTATAATTTATTAAATTTAATTCTTTAGAGGTTCTTTTGATAACTGCTTCTTGAAGATAGCTGTTGAAGGAAGTTTAAAATCAACGGATTCTATCTTGTATGCCTATTATTATTTTTGGAGCCTGTAAGAGGAGAGAAATTATGCAGATTGGTGTCACGCTAGGCTACTGCACACATGCTGGTAATGCATAACAACTAGCTCACTGATGAAAATGCTTCATCTTAAGCAAGAGTCATTGTCAGCACTAAGAGAGATTCTTTGTATCATGATTAACAGTTTATTATTTTTCATATGGATAAAAGAGAGTATCTCTTCTTATTAAAAATCCTCATTAGAATAAAACTGCTGTAAAATAAATACTGGAGAATTATGGTGATGAATTATGATTGATTGCATTATACAATTAAGGTATATTGTGAAACAATAGGAAGATCCCTTCAAAATATTAAGTAGTTGTTGCTCACTCTCTGTGAATGACAAAGTGGCTTTAATTCTTCAGCTCCTGCTTGTAAAAGACTTGATAAATAGATCAAGCTCAGTATCAATTAGTGTCACAACGATCTTTAGCATTAATGAAGCAAAGCTGCTAGGGTTGAACCAATTTATTTGTAGCTCTGCGACAGCATCTTAAGCTAACACACACACTACGCACACTACTGTTGTCTAATACTGGGCATGAGAAGCAGTACATGACACACAGTTCTGTGCAGCACTGGCTGATACAAGCTCTCCCTGTGAGGAAGCTGTATTGGTGCTGAAGAATTCTGATACGCTTAGCAGGACAGAAATCCAATATAAGATAAGCTGGTTTCAGAAAATAGGTCACTAATGTAAGGTTGCAGTTATTTTCTTCCAAAGTTTATCCTACATCTGTTTTAGATTTCTTTTTCTTCGTCTGTACACAAAGCATATCAAACTTTCTGATTAAGACTGCAGGGAAGAGCCTGGTTTTGGGCTACAGGTCATCATTCTGTTGCAGCCCTTCATCCATCCGTTTAGCACTAACACATGCATTTTGTTTGCCCTGTTAAGTTGCTACCGAAGGAGGCACAGAAAACCTTCTCAGGTATTGATTTTTCACACATGGGGAGTGTATCTGGAAGTCACCTGGTTTGCTACGTGCAGTTTATGACTGAATGGGCTCATGGGATTGTAAGCTTCATTGTAGTGCTGTGTTCAGAGCTGTTAGTCATTTGTAATTGCTTTAGTGCATTTTGCTTGTTGGAATTCCATTTAAATAGCTAATATAAATAGCATTTGTGCAATAGTAATGCCACTGATCAGAACCTATTGTTTGAGTTGTTCTTCTTAACAGGTTTTCACATATTTGGGTCTGATCTTAGAAAATAATTTCTGCTTAATAATGTTTAATTAATTTAATAATCACAGTAACTAACTGGGTACATAGTCTTATTCAGCATTTGGTCCTTGAAGATATGGAAACGATTGATTAGCAGTCAAATAAACGAAATGTATTATGTCTCCATGTGAATGATCAGGGGCTTTATTTTCAGTGGTACTCAGAACTTCTATAGAAGTTTTTGTTGATTTCTGTTTTAGTAGCAAGGTACTCTTTACCTCACAGGATAAGATGACTCTCAAAAATACTTGGTTTACCATGTGCAGGAAGTGATGTTTTGCAATAATTTGATTCTCAGCAAAACATCCAGTCTTTCATCACTGAAGATAATTTTCTGTGTTAGTCCCAGTTAGTTTCTTAAATACCGTGCCTACCAGAAAACCTTGGAAGTGTCATTTTCCATTAAGAATACATTTTGCTAATTTTTTAAAAACAAAATAAAGTTGCTTTTTTTTCATATTGGCAAGAAGTGCAGATTTGCTACACTAGTCATCTCTCTGAATTATGCAGTCTGCATATGCTTTGACCATTTTTTTGCTTTACTTTCAATGTCAGCAGTGATGTTAGGAGATTTATGTTGAACCATAGTAAAACAGTCATGAAGTTTTGTGAGAAAATCCTTTCTCACAGAAGATTGTATCCAGATTTGACAGAGAAGTAGAAATCCCCCAAATAAAAAAGTTCCTACAGTTTTCATAAAAATCTTTGTCAGGCTAGAGGAATCAACCATAAACACAGTCCCCTCTGAGGGGTGGCATAGGTTGAATTTTGTTCTTTGTTCAAGCATTCTGATTTGGTTGTTTTACCTGTGTGCTAGAAGTGCCGGCTAATGAGAGAAAAGAAAGAATGAAAGTTATTATGAAGGTGTCTTGGGTAAAAGATGCAGATTGTTCAAATTCATTAGTTTAACTTCCTGAAACAAGTTGCTTTTTTTGTAAGCACAAATAATAAAAACTTTAAAAACTTTAAGTTAGAATAAGTGGAAAGGGAGAACGTGTTTCCCACTTATGTCCTCTCTGTTTCCAATTTTGAATACTCAGAGTTGATTTCATGGTTTGTATATTCAAGTGAGACTTCTTCTGTGAACTGAATTTAGCTGGAGCGTTCTCTGGGATCTACCATTCATCTATAAAAAATAGCAGTTCTATTCTTGGTTGTCCTGTTTTGTCCCTTGTTTCCTTAGTGAAAATACGTGATCAGCTGAAGTATGGGTCTTTTTTTGTTTGTAAGTTGCATAGCATCAATAATAGCTTTTGAACATATTTTTATCCTTCACCTTCATCTTCTTTCATCACTGACTTTTATCCCCAAAAGAACTATCAACAGCACATTCTGCAGTCTCTCTTTCTGAGTCCCACTGAGAACAGTTATAGGATGGCGTCTTGATAGATTTCTTTGTATGCTTCTTTTCAAGATCCTGACATCCTCTTTGTTTTAACCTAGCCAATGAGAAACAGCAGGAGGAGAATAGCAGAGGAAGCTGTTCTGACTGTTGATTTTCTTGTGCCTTTTGTTGATTCATTAGTTCTTCTAATGGGAGCCCTGGTGGTGTAGTGGTTAAGCATACGGCACAGTAATTGCCGGGGCCCGGGTTCGATTCCCGGCTAGGATGCTCCCCGGGCAGGCAGAGCTCGTTAGCCCTGCAAGGGGGCAATCTGCCTACGTCCTGAGGAGGAACTCACTGCCACTGTCCAGAATCGCTTTGGCCTGGCAGATTGAACCTCGGGATTAAAGGGTGGGCTCAGATCTGCGCGCCCTGTGTCTCACCTAAAAAATCCAGTGTGCAGGCTGGAAGGTCTGAAAGGAAAAAGAGGCCTTCCCTGGATCTTCGTACGTGAAGGCTGGCCAGCAAAAAAAAAAGTTCTTCTAACAATTGCTTCTGAGGTAGTTGACTGTGTGTGACTACTACTAGCCAGCAGAATAGGGTCTGTCATGGCTAGGTGGAGCCATAGCTGATAATGTTAACTTTACCTTCTGAATTCTTCTATCAAGGAGTTATAAATTAGTGTGGAACCAATAGTGAGTTCGCTACAAATAGTGAAATACCTTACTTTTGAATATGTCATTCTTACTCTTCCACAGTATTTATAAATGCCAGAAGTGCATAAGCCAGCTGCTTCATGAGAGAGACAAGAGGGCTGAGACAAATGTAACATTGCAAAAAGGAGCCCTGTCCATGAATTATTTGTATGGAAAGAGTATTTTCACTACTTTTGCTAGTATTGACTGGTATTGCTGTCATGTCCCTACCAGCTATAAGAGAATTCAAAACTGTCTAGTACCTTGTATCATGACGGTTGGAAAGAACTCAGGCTGAAGTGAGGCTCTTACTAATTCTAAAATCTCTACAGATGATGCATCTTGCTGTAAGCTAGAAGAGGATGTATGTTGGAATGCAGAAGGAAATCACTGTTGGGAGTGAGATGGTAGTGAAAATAGAATGATTATTGTAAAGCTGTTTCTCTGGCTTATGAGTCCCCTTTTTTCCTATAATTTTTGAGAAAGAGAGCTGTGATTGTAAATTTGTGAGAAAAAGTTGCTGATTTTATTCCGGATGTAATTATTTCCTTAACAAAATCTGCATGTTCTATATAGAGTTTTGATTTTTTCATTTTGTTTTCATAATCTAGGTGAGTATCACAGTAGAACTTCTGGGACACCACATATTTTTCCAGATGGCTTTTCTGAGGCTGTTTAGAGCCACAGAATACAATCAAAAGGCTGTGGTTCACATATGGAAAATTGCTTTGTGCACTGTCTGTAACTTATCTGTTTTTTATGATATCTTATATATCTTATATGATATATATAACATCATGGGGATACTGCTAAGGGGTGATAATATGCAGTCATTGATTCTAATGTTGATATTAGAGAGAAATACTTTCTTTAAAAGTAGAAAAATGTTGCTTGCACATTTGTCTCACTGCCATTTGTCTGTCATACCTGGTCTGACTTAATTTGTTCTGATGGTACAGGTTTACAAAATAGAAGAAGTCAGGTGTTATGAGAGAACTGTGACATTTACTTTGATGGGGAATACATCCTTTCATGAATAAAAGAAATAGTGTCAGTGTCTGAAGCCTGTTAATAGATATGTCTTATTTTATTATTTGTCTTGGTTGGTCAACTTTTTCAAGATTTATTTTAAGTTATTATCTCTACTTAGAAGAAAAAAAATCATGCTATTTGTCCCCATTCCAGCCTCAGAGCAGCTTGAGTAGACTCCGTCAGGTTGTCCTTACTTGTGCTTTCATTGTCTTTTCCCAAGTATGCAAAACAGGTTAGAGTGCTAGGGGCTTGTTGGTGCCATGTAGTCATGCCTCAAATTGCATGAACATTTGCACTCCCAAATAGCTTTGTGTCGTATGTTCCCTATCTAGTAGAGTTAATTGCCAAAGTATAGTTTTTCAGCCTCTGGTGTGGGCTGTTTAGCTTGCCTATAAGGAACAAATTTAACCACTGAGAAGCTTTCTCCAACTGATGGCAGAAATACTTCTGTATTCCTAAAATGTTGAGGCTTCCTCTGGGGAGAGTGTTGTTAAGTTTTTCACAGCTATAAGCCACTCTCGGTACATCATTTCAAAGCCCAGAGATGTGTGAGGCCTGCTGTGAGGGGAGTAAAAGGAGAAATTTCTTCCCAAATAAATTTCAGCTGCAGTATTTTAGTGTTAAGGTTTTGTGCATGTATGATTGTTGCAGGAGTGGTTGTGTTCATACATAACCTTGCACTGTATAAATAAAAAGTGAATGGCAGCCTTTGTTAAAACAAGGATGTTTTATTTTCTAAAGCTCAACAAATCAGGAAACAAAAAGAGAAGCACAAACTTACTTTACAGCTTCAGCCTTTCCCCATGATGTTTACATTTTGTGGTGATTTTAGGTTTTTGAAATCCAGATTTTACGTTATTGAAGATAGTAGCAGATACTGTTCTTTTGGTTTTTCGTACCATAAAATACTGACTTCTGTTGTAAGAATGCAGTAATGTCATAGAGAAAAAGGCTCTTTTACTGATGACAGGTGTAGAGCCTTATTTAGATAGGGATTGCTTTAGTTCAAGAGGCACCTGTTTTGGTTTAAACAGGAGAGGTTTATGGTACATATTTCACGTCTCTGATTCCATGTAATGCATAAACGTGCTGTCTGTAAATGCTGCCATGTTATCACAATGCATAAAAATGCTCACTAAAGTTTTTCTTTGGTCCTCCATCATGGCTCTATCTGTAAAAATTGTGCATTAGATTTTATTTTGCCAACACTGTCTTCTGGTATAAAGAAATGTTAATGTGTTTTGAAAATTTGGATATACCATTTTAAGGGTTATGTTATTCAGAACAAGAGCAGGCAATGACATTAGTTTTTTCGGGTTTTTTTTAAGGAAAATTTTATTTATTCACAACATCTGCTTGGAGGGACACATGATAATACTATGTTGATACAAAGAGTGCAAATTGCCATGCCTCATTTTCTGGCAAATCTGTATGATAGGGTAGTTGTTTTAGTGACAGAGAACTAAATATCAGTCTGTCTTTGTTTTCTTTGTAAGGTTGTATCAAAGCTATTTCTAGTCTATTCTCCTCTGTTTCTTTGCACATGAATGTCTGAAGCATTTCACCTAAAGTGTTAAAGCCATATGTTCAATAGATTGTTGTGTTGGGGTTTTTTTGTGAGGTGCAACTGTTCCCATGTTTGTATTCTCCACCACCTCCACCCTGCAACCAAACCTTGTTCTTAAGCTTGGCTTATCAGGAACTCTGTATCTGTGGCAGCTGTTCCAGTGCAAGTGGTACAGTCTGTTCACTGATTTCAGAGAAGTCTTTCACCTGACCTGCTTCTCTCTTGACACACTAAGTATATGTGTTCAGAATACTGTTCTTTAGTTGCTGCATGATGTATTGGATCAAATATTGAGAAACTGTCCTAATAACTTACATTATTATAACAGATAAATGATATTGATTCTAGCATTTTTTTTTAACTCACTTCCCTTTTTTTTTCTTTTTTTTTTTTTGACCTTCTTTTGGTGAAGAGACCAAAGCAATTTAATACATTATTTGGCACCAGCTTTGGTGGAAATACAGTTTTACCAAGCAGGGAAATAGAGGTTTTCTCTAGTTGTCACTGATGCTAGAAATGTTGAAGAGGTAAGACAGCAAGTTTTAAAAATTATTTCAGGCAGATCTGCAGGTATCAGGTATGCTTAGAAAGAAATGGCTCAAACTCAAACCTTAAAGTTTTAAGTGTATGTTTGAGGTGCTTGTTGATCCATCTCCAAAAATTGGGAACTTATGCAGTCAGTGATAGTGTTGTCTTCAATTCATTTTGTCACAATTACACTCTTATGACTGGACACACTTGGACTTTACATCTCCTGGTTAAGCATACAGATAGCTAATACACCTACTGACAGCCACCAAATGGGCAAATAATTTTATTGCTTAGAGAAACCATCAACCAGTGAGCTTCCCTAATAATGATTAATATAGAAAGATTAAGTTAATCCCATCTTAAACTTCACCTTTCTTTTCTATCATTCAGTTCGGGGACAAGATACACCTTCTCTCTACTTTAAATTAAATCCTAAAATGGTATTGTCTTTTTCCTCATCACTAGAACTTACCATGTATGGAATTCCAGGGAGGGAAGGAGCCCTTTGCATAGGCTGCAGTGATCCATTTGCTTCAGGATGCACTCAGGAGTGTTTGGGGAAACAAGTCCCCTGACCTGGAGATCTTGTGGAGATGTTCAGCCCGTGTAACAGACCATAACACAGCTCTGCCTGGCATACAGGGAGAAGACAACTGCAATTGTTGACAAACATCTCAACAGTGATGGATTGCCCCAGTGATGCACCTGTTGCCTATTTTCAAGTTGTCTTGTATTTTATGATACCAGCCAGCCCAGTCTTAAATAGGTAGCCCTGTTGTATATATATGTCACATATAATGAGGCTACTGAATGCCTCTCTGGCAATCTCGAGGGAGCATTACCCAAATTTATGTAAAAACCCTGACATGGCTTTTTAAAGCACCAGAAATAGGGCCTCATTTCATGAGCTATGTTAATTCAGTTGTGTAAAATGGCCATTAAAAGAGTGCGCAGTAGAGGGAGGAGTAGATTTCATCAGAACTTGTTAAAATGTGCTTAGAATGTTGCTACATATGGGCAGTGTTTGCTGCAAATAATACACTAAAGTAAGGAAAGAGAAATGGTCTCCAGATATTTCTTTCCATATTTTTTATTGAGTGGTCTTACATTTTTTCTTGGTTTTCATTTGTGATTCTATCTGTATTTCTCCTTAAATTAGAACAGATTTGATTTCTTTATCTTAAGATGCCTTCTGTAGAAGAGTTACTTTGAGCTTCCCACTGTATGTGTGTCTGCTTTATTTTCCAGGAAGCCATTGTATGGATTGTTTCAATATAATTCCAGTATGATTGGACTAGAATCATTAGCCGATCCCTCAGATACCTGGGAAATTATAGAGACTATTGGGAAAGGCACTTATGGTAAAGTCTATAAGGTTGCTAATAAGAAAGATGGAAGCTTGGCAGCAGTAAAGATTCTGGATCCTGTCAGTGTAAGTAAAAAATATAAAACCGTAACTTCAATGTTAATTTAAAAGAATTCTCAGAGTTGAATTGTAAATCAAATGTATAAGATATTGAGAACATCCAGAAGGGAACAATTTTACAGAATGCATTAACAGAAGGAGTTTAGTACAGCAACTGAATGACACAACTTAAAATTTCATCATGTTATTTGAGGACAGCATTTGCCTTGTTTCTATTTTCGGTCTGTGTAATTCTTCTGCTACAAATTCAGTTATCTTTGCTTGGAGCATGCAAATTATGAGAAGGCACAGAGGCATTCCTCATAGGGCCTACTGCAGTAGGGAAGATACAAGATGCTGTTAACCTTAATGTTCTTGTTTTATTCTGTGTACTCCTTAAAAGAATTACTTTTCCCATCATAGAAACACTGTGAACTTTACGATATTTTAGTTTTACCTTTTATAAGCAGATAATAGTGTGAGGCAGTAATTGAGACAGAAAGAGAAGAGCACATCCCAGATCCTCAGAGGTAGTTCTGTGCCAGCTCTGGTTTTAGTGGATATTAAATGCCTAGCTTCCCATGTGAACCAAGACGCTAATTTTCAATGGAAGATTTAACTGGCAGCTGTTCAGGTTGGATCAAGCTGGAGTTTGATCACGACAGCTGGGGTAAAATATTTACTAAAAAACATTATCTTTCTGTCATCAACCATTGCTGAAATTCATCGTGGTTTTCTCTTGTATAAATCTGAGGAAGGCACAAATGTAAATTTTCTATTAGTCAAGTCTGTGAGAAGCAAGGAAAGTTTCCCTGTGTAAGCACTGTTCTGAGTTGTGGCCTGTGTGCTGATATGAACAGTATTTTGTAATTGTCACAGAATTCTTCCATTAACAAGTACCTACTAACATTTTCTTATTTCCTGGGTGGTTGTTTTGTCTCTCTTTCATTATTTCTGTATGTCTTTGTCAGAAGAATGTATTTGGTTTTGTTAATGGCCTGTTTGAGATTTTATGAAATTGGTCTCTGTTTAGTCCAATCTGATGACCATAGAAAAAAGAATAAATCAGAGGTTCATGTATTTACCTTTAGCTCACATGTTAAAAACATGCTCGATTTAAAATACGATAAAAGTCATACATGTGTAAATTTCTTACTTAGACAACTGAGCAGAGTTAAGTATAATTTTTTACTTTCTTGTTGCGTATATTATGTGCTGAAAGAATTCTTGAAGAGCAACTGCTTGATTTACAATCTTCTTTACAGTCTTCACTTTTTTGTGTGTGAGAAGAGCACAAGTGGCACAGCTCTGTGTGCATTAAATGTCCTGTATAGTGTACCTTAAGCTGAGTTAAAGTAAAAATATTTAAAAGTACAAACTAATTAAAAAATAGTTCTTTTTATCCATGAGAGTTTGTTCTTGCTTTATTGGGAGTCACTGTCTTTATATCTTCTGTATGTTTGTGTTTTTTATTTAGGATATAGATGAAGAAATTGAAGCTGAATATAATATTTTGCAGTTTCTTCCCAATCATCCTAATGTTGTTAGATTTTATGGGATGTTTTACAAAGCAGATCAATATGTGGGAGGACAGCTCTGGCTAGTACTTGAGGTAAAAATGTTTTGATGATATTACGTCTTACCTTTGTAAATGTGGTTGGGTTTTTGTTTGTTATTGCAAAAGGAGTCACAGTCTTACATGATTTTCTGATAGATGATCTGTGGTAGCCTACAGTTGAAAATCATGTTCAAACTTAAAAATTTGTTTAATAGGGAATGATCTTGCATTTAATTTCTGTTTGAATTGCTACATTCTGCCTCCAAAATAAGCAGATTCTTTTGTTTTTTTCTTGTTAGAGGAAACATTAGATATTTATCTAAACTTTTGGGGAACTCAAGGATTTGAGGGGAATGCAAAAGATTATGGAGTAGTGTCATGGAGGATAGTTAACGAATAAGCTGCCTACTGCTAAAGTGAACAGAGAAAGTGTAATGGGAAAGTGTTTTATGGTCATTTTAAACTAGGGGTTAGTGGTTGGTGGAAATCTAGCACCAAAAATGCCTTCTCTTAACTCCTTGTGTTCGGTGGCAGTCAGCATTCTTACAATGTCAAATGTATTTTGGTGGTCTTGTTTCCAGTTAAATGACTGCCAAAGGTGGTTGTGAAATGAGGATTTTTTTCTAGGCTTAATTGATGCAGAACTGCACAGGCAGTTACTGCTCTGATGAGCAATAACAAACCATTCAAACCTTTCTTTCTTTCACAACTAGACTGTAAAAGCTAGGATTCACTTTTTAATTATTGTTTTAGAAATTCCACTCCCTGTTCTTGAATGATGACTAGAGTCAGAATAGGGAATCTTTATTTCCACTACATGTTGTGGAATCCCAACAAAACATCTAACTTTTATGTACTGAAGCAGTTTGTAGCTTGAATGATAACTTTTGAATGTGTTTACTCTTAAATTTCAGCAACTATTAAAAAGGGACCTTAGTATATTTGATTTGATGTTGGGTTTTTTGTATGCATGCTGGCTTTGTGTCGAGTTTGGGCTTGGTTTCCTATGTGTTTTCTTTTTTTAATAAAGGAGTCTTGTCTCTAAGACATCTCTAAGACTTAAAGATCCATCAAGTGCCAAATGACAAAATTTTATCGAGCAAAACTATCATATACTCTATGTAATAAAATTGAATGTAGAATTTGAGCAAGTTGTATGTGTGTGTAAAGTTTATCAATTAAGTATATGCATTTCAGGTGGTTTTTGGTCGCATAATCCAAAGTTTGGAAGAAATTTGACGTTATAAAAAAATGTATTTTCCTTATATGGAAAAATTTACCAATTTACCAAATTTACCAATTTAAAATCTACCAATAGACAAGCCAAACTATTCCTTGCCTTGGAATTTACAGCAGATTTATGTATGCATAGCAGTGAGTTGTGATATTATAAATTAATGACACATTTTCAGTGAAAGAGAATATACAAAGTACTCCGACTTTGATCCCTGAGTCTTTCATGAAATACATTCATTTGATGTGTGACTTTCAAAATTTGTAACAAAAAGGTGGATTTTTTTTTTCCTTTAGGCACAATTTTGCCATGTTTACTCACTACGAGCAGGACCCTACTTTGATAAATGCTTGTGATGAGGAAGGGTGGCAAAAGTGGACACTTTAAGTATTTTAATGATGTTGGAAGTTTTGGACAACTGTAAAGCAAACTTCTCTACTTTTCCATTTAAATGTGTATCTTTCCACCTTTTTAAGTATTAACATTAGGTGTAAGGTGGTAATGAAGTTTTCCAATTCGTTTTGTTCTAGCTGCTTGCTGAGTGTCAAGAAGAGTCACAGACAGCTGCAGCAGTGTTTGTGGGATATATTTTTGAGTCAGTCATTAATTTAATGTATCCTACCAACCAGCTGGTGGTCTGTGTTATTTTTCAGTCCCAATCAGCTTGGGGTTATTTTGAGGTTAGGGTATACCTTTATATATTTTATTTGTGGGCCAGAGGTAAGTCTAGTATAGCCTGTCTAAACAGAACATTTAATGCAATGAAAGCAATTAAAAAAAACCTTTGACATAATGACTTGTCAGCAAATGGTTAACCATGGGAAGAAAAACATGCACTTTCATGTAAATACGTATGGTGGTTGATATTGACCTGAATGCTCCCACAAATTTATAAAGGATAAGAAAAAAATTCCCTACTAAAAAAAATAAAAATAAAGTCAAATTCCTACAGAACTTATCAATGTTGTAAGTGATGAAATTTTGTTTCAAGGTCCTTTCCATGAACTAAAATTTCTAGTCTAGTGAAATTTTTTTGGTGTAAGGAGAATTAGTATTAAGTATTAGCATATAACAGAAACTAGTGGTTGAACTGATACACAATTAATAAAAGCTGTTTGAAAGATGCAGATCTTGAGAGTTTGTATAACTTCATACTGTTCTCCTCATTTATGCTGTGTTTTTTTAAACTGATAATGTAAAATGAGCTTGTGTTGAAATGCATGTGATTATCTGGCAGAAATGTTGGTAAGAATGCTGGCCACAAAAACAGGCATAGAGGAGAAAATTCAGTGACAGAAAGGCAGTCAGTTCTCCCGTCTTTTTTTTCTTTTGGTCAAACAATTGTAAATATCAAGGTAGTAAAAGGAAAGAGAGGAGAAAGGATAGATAACAATACCTGCTTAGAATGGCATGGGCAGTAAACTTAAAGTGGGGATGAGAACATATTTACAAAAATTCTAATTTTACTTTTTCTCTTCCTCTTTTGATTTTTGGCAGCCCAATATTAGAAAATTAGCTTGCAAGAAGCTGCTTTTCTGGATTAGAATGTTTCTCTGTTGTTGACAGCACATGGCATCAAATCTTAGGATAAGATATGGCTTCTGTCTGTTTTATATTGCCTGCCATCAGGAGCATTGATGGAGTGAAAGTTTAAAATTATTAATTTGTTGCTTCCCAGTTATCAAGAGCGTCAGTCTTTGCTATCAGGCCTTTGCACAAAAGGATTTTTTCAAAAAGACAATGCATGTATTGTTGTGAAAATATCAAATAATGTAAATTAGATTTATAAATGCTCTTTTAACACTGAAATACAGTCCTGTTCATAATATTTTTTTAGTTGCATTTTATAAATTACAGTTTATAATTTTCAGTTTTCCCTTCCCTCCTTGCACTCAGGCTGCTGTGATTTATTAACGTCGCTAGTAAAATGAGTTCAGTAGTTCCCAGAACTCATGTGTTGTGTTGTAGCACAGTTTTGCATGGTAGGTGTTTATAGCTTAAACAAGTACATTGAGTAACTGAGGACTTGTCTTGCCTTTTTTCCCTCCTCACAACTCTCCCCTTTCCAGCTGTGCAATGGAGGTTCTGTCACAGAGCTTGTCAAAGGCCTGCTGAAGCGTGGCCGAAGGTTGGATGAAGCTATAATCTCATACATCTTGTATGGTGCTCTCTTGGTAAGGATGTTCATTGGGCTTGTAATGACAGCAGAGGGTGCAGTTTACTTATCACATATATACATTTTCCATTTATGAAGTATGGTAATGCTAACAATATTACATGGGCTGTTACAGCAGCAGGGGTTGTATAAAGGCACGTAATCCAGTGGACAGCTGTTTCTGTAGAGTATGTGCAGATTTTCTTCATTACATTCCCTAACAGTAGGGTAATTGTTTTTAAATAAGGGAGTAAACTTATTTTTGTTACTGCTGGTATATAGGGCCTTCAGCATTTACACAATAACCGGATCATTCATCGTGATGTGAAAGGGAACAACATTCTCCTGACAACAGAAGGTGGAGTCAAGCTCGTTGACTTTGGTAATGACCACTTCCCCTTTGTTTTCTTGATACATGCAGCCTAGCCAAAGGCATCTGTTTACTTTCCTCTGGGAAGGCAGAATGTCACAGCGAGAGACTTTTTCAGAAGCATACTCAGAACTATTTTAAGAAGGAAAAATGCAAAAGGAACCCGATTACAGCAGGAGTAAAAAATCTGACTAAAAATCAGTAAGAGAGTTTTAACTTTTAAAAGCTTAAGCATAATTTAATAATTTTTAGAAGTTCTGAAGCTAACATTTTATTTACAAAGCTCTTTTGCATTTCAGAATAAGTGTCAGTTTCAGGGCAGTTGTCCTCCTAATTTAAATTTAGATACTTTATCTTTTGCATATGAAAAGGAAACATTCTTTCTGAAATAGCTTTTGATAGCCTTAAGCATGTTTTTTCCCCTCTGAGCAGAAGGTAAAATAGTCCCTTGGGTCCAAAACCCAACATCCATTTAATTTGTGATTATTGCTCTTGGATTTGAGCATTACCAGTCTGGGAGCATCATAAGAAACAAGAGGGAGAAAGGGAGGGAGGGTGATAGAAAGGGACTTGGCAATAGATTTAAAGTCAGTTCAATTTTTTTCCCTTTGAACACTCATGTAGAAAAATAAATAAATGCTTTAGTCCCTCAGATATGTATTCAAGGGAGTGGACAATTTTATTTAAGGTAACAGAAGCAGATTATTAGTAATGTGATTTATTAATGAAAGCATATAATGCATAAGGTAATCACCACTGAAAATAGTGTTGTGTGAATAATACATTTGTTTAGCAGTGCATGAAGGTAAAGAAACATGTTCACAGAACGAGAGTAGGGTAAAATGGTATGTAAAAAAAATCTGCAAATAACAGTATTTTTAAAAAATCCTAAAATATTCAATTTATGCAGTGGAAAGAAAATTGTAAACTGAGGATGTCATGATATTATAAATTTAACACACACATATAGTGAAGATGCTAAAGTAAGCTGGCACATGGGAGATGCCTTAGTATCTTTTAGGGACAGAAATTCATTATTTTGAATTGTAAAGGCAGCAATTAAAATAGTGCTAGGAGAAACATATGACCTGAAGCAAAACTTGGAGTGAGTCCCTGACCTAGTACAAGAGAGGAAGATCCTTTCTCATTTGGGGGAATTTTGGCATTCTGATCTTTGGTTTTACTCCATTATGGGAAAAGTTGGTTTATCTCCCCAAAGCAAAATGCTATTATCAGATAACATTATGAATGTTAATAAATGTTATTATCAGATAAAAGACAGATCAGTGTGCTGCAACCGCAAGTGGCATATTCAAGGAAACTGAGACTCCCAATCTTTCTGGTGTCCCATGGGTCTGTCTGATTCCACATTTAGGTTCAGAAAAAAATGGGACTTAAATCTCGAGTGTTCCATAGTGCTTAACAGTTAGGAAATGTCAAGAAATGCCCACCTATCTATGGGCTTTCTGACTAAAGAAGTATCAGGTGCCAAGATTTTATTGTTGCTATTTTTCCTGTCTTGTCCACTGCTGTAGCCACAGAAGGGTCTCTGGGAGTGATCTAGGACTGAGTCACAGGTGATACTGTTTGTAGAACTGTTTTGTCTCATTTTTTGCAGAAAGTGGAAGCAAAATAGTGAAATTGCAAGGAGTTCAGGAAGAGCAGGGACTCACAGTTGAGACAGTTAATGGCATCACATTGGAGATAATTCTTGCTTCTGCCAGTGTTTCTCTGTGATGCTGGAGGGTCACTTACATCAAACTCTGTTTCTCATTTTCCCAATAGCCAGTTTGAAGCATCTTGTCCTCCTTTGCAGAAGAACTGTGTGTTCTTGAACTGCAGCTGAGATCTATTACAGCTCTACTTGAGGCATGTGGAGTGCCTGAAAACTGAAAGATCTCAGATTAAGTACCCAAACGCAGTGGATGCTTTGGATATTTTTAGGTTAATCCCTGAAACTAATAATCCTCTGCCATTTTGTGGGAATGTTAAGAAGATTTGTTGTTTGATGAGTGGGGAAGGAAGTATGTCAAAAGAAAAAGATAATAATAATTTTAAATTTAGTATAGGATTAGATATATTAAATAAGTAATGAGAATTCAAATCACTGGGGTTAAAAAAAATTAAATTACCAGCTATTCAGTGAATGCTATCCATTCAATCCAGAGAATGAGACAGAATCTTGATTAAGAAAAAGGTGCTTCATATTCTAGGCTGTACATACAGATATTAGGTCACAGAGAGGGTTACACAGATATCTTTAATTGAGGCTTTTCTTTCCTTTACTGCATGACTTTACAGCTTGTTTTTTCAAAGTAACACATTTCTTCCCTCAGTGGCTGTTGACAGCACAATATATTTGAAAAAATGATGGTCACAGTAAATTGACCCAAAATGTCTGCAATTTATGATTCATTTATGCTCATGCTCTCCCTCTCTCAGCTCTTTGGTATTCTGCACTGTATTGGAACATCCCTAGATAGCAGCTATGATCCAAGCTGGCTGAAGAGAGACCACAGTGAAATGGACAGAGGCTTGTTATATGTCCTAGCCATTAACTGTTTCACAGCAGTACTCAGAAATACTGAATACTTGCAATTACACTGAAAAATTAAAAACAAATACAAAATTGAATGTTGGAATTGGAAATCAAATAATTTAACTTATGAATCTGATTTTTTTTTATTTTTTGGCAGCAGTCAAGGTGTATTATGTGTTTCTGCTCATTTTTGTCTCTGGGTAATGCCGAAAGAGCAAACCACTGTGGCTTTTGTTTTTAAAAAATGTTAAAGCAAAATATATTTCTAAGTCAATATTGGCTTTGCATCACCTCATTGGGATGCTACTGATCTGAACTCATTGAATTATATGTTGACCAGAGCACAGAAGATTTGCTGTCCAAGTTCATTCTGATTTGTTAAATCAGAATGTTTGATTGCACTCTAGTTTGTTCTTTTGGTTTTTTTCAGTTGTCCTTCAGTAGTCCAGCCCCAGTCAGCAAAGCTCTGAAGCTAATGTTTTGTTTTATGTGCTTAATTCCCTAAGTAGAAGCTGCAGTGTGAGCTTGAGCCTCTGAGCTTTTCTTATTAGGGAAAGATTTAAGCAAGTGCATGAGTGTTTTGTTGAACAAAACAAGTACTCTGCAAGTACGCTAGTGAACAAATTGCTGGCCAGTGATGTTTGGGCAGTAAATTTCTGAAACAGAGGTTTTAAAGTCAAGTTGCAATTTTAATATTTCCCATTTATACTTTGAAAACAGCAGAAAGAAATCTGGGATATTTATGTGACAATGGAATTTTTTGAGTTTGAATGAAAGTGCTTCAAACTGAGAGTCATTCACAAAAAAACCTCCAAAAAAGCCTCTCAAAAACTCTGAAGAAAACAACAAGCTGAAATGAATCAAACAAATATTTTGCATCTACTTTGGCCAGGCATTCTGCAGCTGTGCACACATGTTTGGGTTTTGTTTTCCAAATACTTGAAATAAATTTACCAAGATGACAATGAATTTGAAGCCAAGTTTCTTTGATCTGTTCTGTTGCAGGTGTTTCAGCCCAGCTCACCAGCACACGGCTTCGTAGAAACACCTCAGTGGGAACACCCTTTTGGATGGCTCCTGAGGTAGGCAGGTGTGCCTGTCTGGGTTGTCTCTGTTCTTTGCAATACACACTTTGTCGCCACTTCCCCAGGGTAGGAGGGGATCTTTCTTCCCTCCCTTATGGCTGTGTTTCTCCTTTACATCTTGTCCTCTGTTTAGTAAAAATAATATACTATTAGAGTATGCAAAATGGACTTCTCATAATCATTATTTTCTTCTCTGTAGCGTTTCCATCAAAGTACAGCAAATCTACAAGTAACTGAGGGTCCTGACAATGTTCCAACTTCCAAGTTAAATATTGTATGTTTTGGGATGCTCATCCATGATGTAAATACAGACTGGGAGAGAAGGAGGAATTCCTTCTTTCTAGTCTTGCTGTAGTCTTGCACACTGCAAACCCCTGACTGACCTATGTGTTCTTTAACCTTAATCATTACTGGGGTCCTTTAAACTTAGACACATGGGCTAGCATTGGTTAAAAAATGGAGAAAAATAGTATACAGGTAGCTTAGCCTGTAGTCAAGTATCTTAGACCCTATTTTTACACACTACTACCCAGACATAAACCTTGGCCTTCTGTTTTGTGAAGCTCTAAAAAGTTTTAACACATTGTTGAACAAAAGTCCCATTTGTACTTTACCAAATTTTGGGGTGGAAGATATCAGTCTTTGCCCTCCCTGCTTTAAGGAACACGAAGTACTTCTGAAAGATATGGATTATGAAATTCAAAAACAAGGATTGCAACAGAAGTGGTCTGTTTATTTGTAAGCTGTTCAGCCTTTGTAACAGTACAAGCCTCTTCTGTTAGAGGCCATATGAAGTTTGGGGAATTTGGGATGGAATTTATATCCATTACAAGTGCACACAGGTCTACTTCTGTATGTCAAAGGGTTAAAAGTATTGTGCAAATATTTGTTTTAAAACCTTTCGTACTTTTTATGGATCTATTTTTGTTGCTAAGGAAGGCTGATTAGAGCTGAGCAGAGAAAAGATGCTGCTGTAACGGGTCTAAAATTGATCTTGCACAGTCTCACAAAGAATGGTTGGTTGATATTTCACCATCTCCATAACAACCAGTTTACGTCACAAAGGAGACACAAGATACCTTAGAAACCATTGTGAAAGTATTATTTATGGAATCACCTTGGTTGGAGACATTTCTAAAATGAAACCTCTATAAAATACTTCTCTAGATAATAATGGACATGTTATGAAAGATTTTATTGAACATGGATTATTTTTATGGTACTGTTTTGCTTGAATAATTGCCATCAAGGACAGTAATCATACCAAATTTATTTTCCCTTATGTGTTGAAAATACTTATTTTTGTGGCAGAAAAGCTAAAAAGATAAGGAGATATTTTGATCTGAAAAATTTTGACCTAAAAATACAACACACGTGTAACCAAGGTGTGTTATGTACACAGCACATCAAACAGGAACAGGAGTAGCTTTGAATACTTCCTGTTTTGAAAATATCTGTTGAAAGAACCAACCCAGTATCATAAACATAGTCACCCATATCACATTTGTATGCCTGTGTGAGATGTGCCAGGCTTCATAGGTGTTCCAATCTGCAAAGCAGCTGTAAGGTGCTTAGGTAGCCATTATGCTGTTGTTGAAATGGCTTTTAAGTGACATAACATGCTTGCTCAAGTCACTGCAGTTGCTCATATAAATGACAGGTTTCAAGTGATGTGCAAGATGCAATTTACTTTTATTTCTGGGGAGATCTTTCTGGTATTTTTAAAATATGCACCCAAATTTTGATGTGAAAAATGGAAGGTTAGGACTGCAATAAGATGGAAAGGTGTGCATGGGTGACAGTTTATTAGGAAGATTGTTTGCTAGATGAGACTGTGGTGAGATCAGTAAACACCAGAAAGACACCTCAGTTTTTTGCACTCATTTGCAAAAACACTTCCAGTCTAAAGGTGTTTGACATTGGATAGAATTCATGTCAAACCCCAAAATATTATAAAATAACTGAACAGGAATGAAATGTTACTAATCAGAGAAATAGAAAGCATGAAGACTTTTTATTTTTTAATAAGACTTTATCTACATGTGAAACACGGGTGCCTTGGTCAGTGCAAAAGGCAATCGTGGGATCTCACCTGGCAGTGAGAAAGATGGATTTAATCTGAAGGGGGAGTGAAGAGGGGAGATGAAAAAGCTTGCCTTGGAGGAAGAGGCTACAGTAGTGTTCCAGAGTAGAATAAAGCTGACAGGAAATATTTTCCAGTGTAAACCTCAGGAAAATAAAACCCAGAGAAGAATGATGGAGAATGTGTTAAACTGACAGATAGGAATAACTAGATATAAGCAGGAGACAAATACACTGGAAACTGGAATCACTAGATCAGCCTGGGTCACAAACAGTCTGTAAAATGAAGCAAACCATATTTTAAGATTAGGTTTGCAAAACATATCAAAGGGATTATATGGCATGGTACTTGAAATAGCAAAACTCCATAGGAAAATAGCAGGGACTGAGGGCGGTGTAAAGAAGGTTCAATGTTCTTACTGGCAGCACTCAAAGCAGCAGCTGAACATTTTTGAGTGACTCAAGCATCTTGGCTCCTTTTTTTCTGATGACTCTGAGACTTGTTTAGCAGTATCAGGACAAAAGAGATCTGTCCTTGAGCATTTGTTTTGAGCAGAGATTATGATTAAGAAAAATATTGCTGAAAAATTAAAATACAGGTGAAAATTAGGCTTTGAGAAAGCAACAGAAAAATGTGACAAGGCTAAGTCAGTTTGAGAGCAGCTTTAAAGTAGACTCTTTGAAAATGAATAATAGTTGTTTAACCTAATTAATATTGTTTCATGGTTACAAACGTAGACTTTCAGACACTGAAACACTGTGTAGAAGCATACCAATAAAAGAGAAATAAGGCAGGATAGTGTTAGTATGTTTAAAGCTGCCTGTTAGCAAACACTTAAGTTACCTAAAATCTGCTTCTATTGTTCTGAAATAAATTGTGCTATATGCTGGTAGGATGAATCAGATTTGAAGCTTTTGTACTGAATTGCCTTATATCTGTGCTTCTAAGCATTGACATGTCTTGTTTTCAACTTCCAGTGCATAACTGAACAAAACCTAGTTTAAGTAGAATTGCAGAATTCTTTTTCCGCACATAGGATTAGATTATCATGATCTAGGTGAAAACTTGACTCTTGAAACAAGCTCAGTTAGAAAATCACAGAATAACAGAATGACAGAGTCCAGTAGGTGGTAAAGACCTCTGAGATCATTGAGTCCAATCTATGACAAACCATCATGTCAACTAGACCATGGCACTCAGCGCCACATCCAGTCTTTTCTTAAGCACCTTTGGGGATTGTGACTCCACCATCTCCCTGGGCAGCCCATTCCAATGTTTGGTCACCCTTTCTGTAAAGAAATTCTTCTTAATGTCCAACCTAAACCTTCCCTGGCACAGCTTAAAACTGTGACCTCTTATTCTGGCTCAGGTTGCCTTTGAGGAGGCTGACTCCCACCTGGCTACAACCTCCTTCCCGTGAGTTGTAGAGAGAGATAATGTCCCCCCTGAGCCTCCTCTTCTCCAGGCTAAACACCCCCGCTCCCTCAGCTGCTCCTCATAAGAATTGTGCTCCTCTGATAATGTCCCCCCTGAGCCTCCTCTTCTCCAGGCTAAACACCCCCACTCCCTCAGCTGCTCCTCATAAGAATTGTGCTCCTCTCCCTTCACCAGCTTCACTGCCCTTCTCTGGACATGCTCCTGCACCTCAATGTCCTTCCTGAACTGAGGGGCCCAGAACTGGACACAGCACTCAAGGGGTGACCTCACCAGTGCTGAGTACAGGGGGTGACAGTCATTGTCCTGGCCCTGCTGGCCACACTATTCCTGATCCAGGCCAGGATGCCACTGCCCTTCTTGGCTGTCTGGGCACATGCTGGTTTGTGTTCAGCTGCTGTCACCCAGCACTGCCAGGTCCTTTCCCACTGGGCCACTTTCCAGCTACTCTGCCCCCACCCTGTTGCCCTGCATGCTCCAGCTCCTTGTCCAGATCACCAGTAAAGATGTTAAACAGGACTAGGCCCAACACTGATCCCTGGGGGACACTACTGGATGCAGCACCGTTCTCCACCACTCTCTGAGCCTGGCCATCCAGCCAGTTCTTAACCCAGTGAAGAGTGCACTTGTGCAAGCTGTGTGCTGCCAGCTTTTCCAGGAGTGTGCCATGGGGGATTGTGTCAAAGGACCATCGTGTCCAGGTAAACAACATCCACAGCTTTTCCCTTATCCACTAGGCAGGTCACCTGGCCGTGAAAGGAGGTCGAGTTTGTCAGGCAGGACTTGCCCTTCCTGCTGGCTGGGTCTGATCCCTTGGTTGGCCTTTGTATGCCATGGGATCACACTCAAGATGATCTGCTCCATGTACAGATATATGTACATGTTTGGCCCAAATTTTGTTTTAAGAATGGAAATAGAAAAAGATACTTGAAGTCAGAAAGAACTGGAGAGATGCTGAAGATAATTTAAAACTGCAGGGAATATGCTGTTGTATTTTATTGATGACTGCTAAAAAATGACACTGGTGAATGTGTACTTATATTTTAAAAAGAACATAATTAAAACATAGTTGATCCTTTGAAGGATTAGGTGCTAAAATATAACATAGGACACATGAGTCGGAAAGGCTGTGACATAGTAAAGGTATATGAATTCTGTAATAATGAGTTAACCAGAGGCAAAATCTTGGGTCTGTTTTCAGAGATATTTCAGATATCACAGTATTATTTAAAGCTGTCTCAGCTCTGTGTTTTGAATATTTGTTACCATCCTGCCAGGAGGAAGTAATGGTTAGTAAGACTGCCCCAGATAGTTTTCCTTTCTCCTGCTGAATCAAGACATTCTCCTGGGACAAAATTCAGTACATGTGAGGATCAGAATAAATTTCCAAAGTGTTAAAACAGTAGGTGACTAACTTAAATTGTCTTTCTTTTCCCAATGTTCCTTTGTGTTCTTTCTAAACTTTAAATCTGATCATGTGTGTGTGAAATAAGTCTAATCCTGAAACAATGAATAGTATTTGCGTTATTTCAGTATGAAGCTGTGTCTCTGCATAATCTAATTAAAAATTAACAAAACTAGCTGGTAAGGAGCTACAAGTAACAAACAACAAGTAACTTGCATTAATGTAGTTTAAAAATATACATAGAGAAAAAGATAATTTTGCAAAACTTCACAGCAACTTTTCTGCTGAAGTCAGTATTTATTACAGTAAGGGCTGTATTCAGGAAATTTGGGAAAAAATCATCTAATTATAAATACATTTAATGTGTAACTAAACACTGAATTGGGAAAACAGCATAAGAAAGATAAGCCCATCACTAACCTGGGTTTATTGAGTCATAGAATCATAGGTTTGGGTTGGAAGGAACATTAAAGATCATCTGCTGTGGTAAGGGACACCTTCCACTTCACCAGGTTGCTCAGAGCTCCATCCAACCTGACCTTAGACACTTCCAGGGATGGAGCATCCACAGCTTCTCTGGGCAACCTGTTCCAGTGCCTCACCACCCTCACAGTAAAGAATTTTTTCCTAATATCTAATCTAAACCTACTCTTTCAGTTTGAATCCATTCCCTCTTATTCTGTCACTACACGCTTTTGTAAAAAGCCCCTCTCCATCTTTCTTTTCATGTTTTTAATTATCTCTAAGCAGGTAGAGTGATACATTCCTGTGAAACAATTAAGTATAGTCTCATCTTGTCCTATTTCAACCTATTCTATTTGCCAGCCCTTTGCTTACATCAAGAGATTCAAGGTCAATTAGCTAAAATTAGCTTTTCGCATATGCAGATATTCACTGTACTTTTAATTGCCAGCTAAGCAAGGAATTTCATACATGTTGATTTATAATGAACTGTAGGAATCCACTAGTTAGTATAAATAGGATTTCAAGAAGGTATATACACTTACTTTTCTGCCTGAAAGCCATTTAAGAACAGTTGTACGGTGGAAAAGTATGCTTTTTGTGATAAATAATATTATACCTTCTCTAATAAGGAAAGTTTTGAAAATATTTTAACATCTTCCATGAAAGTATAATAACAATTCTCTTACAGCTAATGATAAGAGATAGGTTATTAAATTAGCTCTATTAGTTTTTCAGTTTCGTAGTCTTTTAACCTTGTAAGTTACAGTAAATGAGAAAAGAGTGAAAGGATAATTTCCGAAAAAAAACCCCAAACAGCTGTCCTTAGAAAACACCTTTACAGATGGAAATAGACAAATCTGCTGCTGCTTTTATAGAACTTATGTGTATCTGGCATCATGATTAATTAACAATGAAATATTTGAAAATTCCATGCATTTAAGAAGTAAAAATAATAAATGCAATAAATAAATGTTAAAGATAAAGATAAGTAGCATTAAATAATTTGTCACGTAGGTGATACTATATTAAGCCTGGGGTGAAAAGGAATTTCCCACTTGACATAGATTGCGAAATTACATCCTGTTTTTCAGGAGGTTAAGGTGCTGAGACACTGCAGTGTACTGGGAATTATTTTTAGGGAATATTAGATGTCCTCTTGAAATGCAGCCCTGGGTTTGAGAGCAGCACTGTGGTTCATGTGGAACTGGGTATAGGCATGCCAGAGAGGAACTCCTGAAGTGTAAGTGTGGGAAGGCATGGGGGGAAAAATGGAAACATTTGCTCTAAATAGATAGGGCAAGAGTGCATGGAAGAGCTGAGGGACGTAGAAGTGAAGTGATTTGCTTAAGAACTTACAGCAGGTCTGTGGCAGAATGCAAGGTAGAATTAAGTCTCTAAATGGCTGCACGTAACTGAAATGCCTGTGACTCTGAGATGACACCTTCTGAGAGCTGACAGATGATTTTTTAAAAGATTATTCTTGTGAACGCAGATTTTTTTTTCTTTAAAGAAATAAAGGAAATTGCTGTTTCTATCCTGGTTTTTCCCTTACTTTCTTCTTTTTCTATGACTCTGAAACCAAAGCTTTAACAAACTGCTGTAGTAAGGAGTTATACTGAAGTTGCTTAAAGTCCAGAATGGAAGCAGTGAATGTAGAAAGCTGTATTGGAATATAGAGGTTTCAAACTTTAGAGGACATTACGTACAAGAGAGGCAGAGAGCACAGCAGGACAGCACCAGCAAGCTTTCCCTCAAAAGCGGCGTCTGGCAGAATGCATCACCTCCTCCTTTGCCCCCAGGATAACTGACCTCCACCTGGGCTAGCATGGCAGGAAGGAGTTGAAAAGTACATAGCAGCTGGAGGAAATCTCAGGGAACGGTGCCAGTAACGTTGATGACATAGCTGTAGTCTTGTGAAGGGATGCGGAGGAGTTGCTTCTAGTTTGTTTTAACAGCTATGGAGGGATCGTAAAGCTTTCATGTAGGGTGTTTAAAGATTTAAAAGACAAATCAAAACAACAAGCCCAAAACATCAGAGAAAATCAGTTCAATAACAAGTGGGTCTGCACAGAGTTGCCTACATGAAATATGTTTTCTTAGGAGACTGGAGTTGGCTCTTAGTTTTTGCTTTCTTTGTGAAGGACCATTTGAAAATCTGTGTGAGGTGTGTAGTATATATACTTACTGTTCTGGAGTAAATCTGTGGATCAGAAGCAAAATGTGTCAATTATATTATTATGAGCAGTATTAATGGTTTCATGGTATAAAAGCAAGATTTGTGTGCTTGAAAGCCTGTCTGTTTTTCCTTACTGTATCATTTGGTCCAATAAAAGGTATTACAAATGTAGCCTGTTGCCAGAGCAGTCTAATAGTCTCAGCAATATTTCCCTTGGGTGAGTTAAAAATAAAAATAAAAATTGATTACTCACAGGTGTTAAAGTTCGACTACTTGACATATAATTAATTTACAATGAATCAATATTAATTGTTATAATTACTTATAGGACTTATTTTGAATGTTATTTGCTACTTATTTTGGTAACATTTATAACAATCTAATAATTTTCTGATATACTGTGAAAAATTTGTATGATGGTACAAAATAAGGAAATGAAATCCAAATAAGAAAATGCAGGAATATAGAACCCATTTCAAACACAAAATTGTTTTTTTCTAATATATGAATGTGCTTGAAGAGTAGGGAAAGAGAAAGTGATGGAGAGATAGAGATAGATAAGTATCACTTTGGTTTGTCTAATTCAGTATCCCTAGTCTGCTAAATGCTATCATGAAAGGCTTTTTTGGTTTTGATGCATAGGAATTAGAAGAATATTTAAGATTATATTTCCAATGTAAACAAATGAACTTGGGTTGTGTAGTGTCAGATGGAGCCCCGAAGTTTAGTTGGTTTATTTCACTGGACAAGCAGTCTTGTTTTCCTTGCAGCAATGGTAACAACTTTGTGCCACGTTCGTTTTCCATGCGCAGTGCTTCTCAGCAGTGCTCACACGCCACATAAGCTGCTTAGTTGGCTCTGTCAGCTGAGCCCAGCACGGCCTCACTCCAGCAGCAGCAGCCCTGCTAACGCCAGGTCCTTGCTGCGGGCAGGTCAGCAGCACTGATTGTGTAGCAGTCATCTCCAGGTAGCACATCTCTGCTGCTCTTATCAGCGTATGCTTGCAGCTCTGCTTTGTACAGGCACTGTACATACTGAGGCAAAGAGAAAGTAAGTGCACTTCTAATAATTCTGCGTAAAAGGGTTTGATGTATTTTTACTTCACCTGAACATATTATAGCTTCCTCTCTCTGCACAAGTCAGTATGACCACTGTCCAAATAATAGGTAGTTCTCTATATTACCTGTTTTCCTTCTTATAAATCCACCTTTGATCTGCTACTGGGCTTGCTGAAGTTCAAAGAAGTATTTGTATTGATTTCAGAACAAACAGAATTATATCCTTGAATATAAAGTTTTCTTGTTAGGCTGTAAGTCATCTTGTATATCTCTGTGAATTTTTGTGTTTCTGTACAAGTTATAAATCACACAGAATGCCTAGGCACTGAATTCTCTAAATTCCCTACACTTAGTGTGACTGATTTGTTTATGTACTGCTTTTCCAGACCTGTGAATTCCCCATCCCCTCATTCAGTACCAGTGTGACCCTCAGCACAATTAGTGTTGACAACTACCATCAGACTTTCTGTTTCTCTGTCTGATGTTTGAATGCGTTTCAACCTACAGCAGTATGAGTGGGCATGAAATCGTGATGAAATTACAACTGAAACAAAAGGTGACAGTCTGTCTCCTTAGCAACTCGGGCCACTGTGAAAGACATTCAGAAGCATGCTGAAGTGAAAGACTTGGTGCTTATTCCCTTGATGTTTAGTAGCAAGTCTCAAGATTAGCTGCATCACCCTCTGAAGCTTTGCCATGAATATGTTTGCAGCAAAGCAAACTACTTCTTCTGTTTCACTTTTACAAGCAGGGAAGGATTTTGCTGGATATAAAATTGGTACAAATGTGATATCATGGCACAAGGAAGAGAAAGGGAGTAGCATGTTCTTCAGTTTCAAATCATTTCTTTTGGGCTGTCTTCATGCCCCACTGGGCAGAGCAGGCATCAGCAGTGCTGAGTGATACTCTCAGCTCCAAAACTCCCAACAAAAAGTAGAGATGTTTCCAAAAAAAAGTATCTCTGAGTTCTGGATAGAGACCGGAATATAATGGAAGATAATAGCATATTCCTCTTTAGAGATCTGTGCTCTGCAGGGAATAGCAATAGTTTTCAAGGCAAAACAGCATTCCCAAGGACTTGGCTGGCTTGTAAACTGTGACTTAGAGAACACTTTCTTCTTCACATTGCAAGAGAGTGTTCTCTGCTAGCCAACACATAAAGCAAACTGCTGATCAAACCTTTGCAAACTAAGCAAACCTTTCGTCAAGGAAAATGCTATAAAATTTGATTCTTGCTTTAAAAATTGAAATTAGTGGCATCTGTGTTACTCCAAGGGGTACACAAGTTGGTAAGATTCTAATAAATTCCACAGAAAACACTTGTTTCAAACCAAAATGATTGTTAAATTCATTTCGTTAAATTCATACGTTCTGCGTACTGGGTGAAGAGTGGTTCATTTTGTATCTTTTTTGTGAGTCTAAACCCACTATTGTCAAGCTTATGGTCTAAAGCATACTGGTTTGTATGGTCCACTGGCTGAATTTCTTTTAAAAAAGAATATATATTAAGGTTTTTCTGAAATAATCACTATAGCATCTATAATAGCACGGAGGAGAATCTAATGGTGTCTAATTCCCCTTGGTTAGCATGGCAGTATTTTGCCATAGTGGAGGTGTGGCTGTTAGCTGTGGAGCAGGAGACACAAAGATATGTAATGCATTCCTTTCTCTTTGGTAGGTGAAGGTGAAAAAAGCTCTAAGACTTATTTTTATTTTTTGTTTTTAAAAACAACAGTTGCAGTATATTTTCTTTTCCCCACCCAGTATGAATGCAATGAGTTCTGATGCTAATAATTTTTGTTAAACTTAGTTTAACAAAGTTAGTTTGTTAAACTTTGTAAGACCAAGATATAGAACAAAGTTTGTCATTGTCCTGTAGTTAGAAGCAGTTGTGATGTTCTTGTAAGGAAAAAATCATAGTATCTTTGAATGTGGGAGACCTGCTATGTGTGAGGCATTGCTGATGATGTCCAGTGTGACCTTGAGCAGGTCCTTCTTTTCCTTCTCTTAAAAATGAAATTATATTCCTCTGCATCATAAAGTTTGAGAACAAATAGACAAGTATTTGCAAGGGACTCAGCACACCGATGAGAATCCAGGCAACTTCAAAGGGATTCACCTCCAGGAAATGGGCTCTAGCAGATTTTATACTAAGCAGATAAATATTTTTCATGTAGTAAAAAAGGAAAAAGAGCACAGTGCATAAAATTAGCCACATATGGATAAGCTTCCAATTCATGGCCTTGGAATCCAACTTGGATGACTTTTTTTGAGGAAGTGTTATTGAATATATAGATGGTTTGGGGAACTGTATAGAAAACCCCAAAATAATCAAGAAGTATAAGCTTTCTCTTCAATCTCTGAGAAAAATTTCAATGATAGCCTCTTTAGAATGTATTATTTAAGTATCGCTGATGGATCTCTATATTGACTTTCCAAATTTTTGCATTTGATCTTTTCTCTCTCACAAATGATATAAGAAAATTAAATTGTCATTAAGACCTCTGAAACAGGGATGGTATTTGGAAGCACTCTGCTTGAGCTGTGTAGAAGCTGTCTTCTGTGCACATTTCAAGAGACAGAGTGATCTCTGTGATGAGATCGTGGCTACAGTGAACATTTTGAAGAACTAAAAATTTAGAACTTTCATTTAAGACATTCTGTTGAACAGAAGGGAGATGGAGAAGTTATCTTTGTGTGACAACTTTGAAAAACACCAGATTAACTAACAAAGCTCTCCCTCTTCAAGCTGAAGTAAGAAAAATCTTTGAATCTCTTTTGCAGTGCTTACTTTCATTTTTCCCATTTCTCTGGCATACTGACTGGAAAAATTGAGGAGATAGGGTGATCGCAACACTTGTCAAAACACTGATTAAAAATTTGGTAAGGTCTTAATTTTTCTGGGCTGATTTGCTCTGGGAAAAGAAAAGGAATTAACTATTATGCAACTTTAATGCAAACCTCCCCCGTGAACATTACAGTATTATTTTAACTGTGTTCAACACCCCTGATTTCTGATAAAGTAAGTGATGAGTGCACTACAGTGGGGTCACGAGTCCCAAATAAGAGACAGACAAGTTCTATGGGCCTGTTGAACAGAATCACTACCTGGGTCAGGAATGCCTTTGTTATGTGCAGTTTATGGAGAAAGTAACTAAGAGGTTAAGCTGGAATCAGGAGCTCTCCAGGAAAGGTTTTTTTCTAACAGGTGACTCTCTGCCAGCAGCTACTCGTGTTGCTGACTTGCATGTTGCAATCTGTGCAGTGTTGTTCCAAACTGAAACCCTAACACAGGAATTCAGAAGTAATACAGAAGTTAAAAAAATATAAAATCTCTTCTAGAACATAGGAACAGCCACCCTAGGACATGTTCTTTTTATCTTAAGTACAAATTATTAAAGATACTTTAAAAACTATGAGAAGAATCATGGAAGTTGATACTAGCTATATGCAGGGGTCCAATAAATTTTCAAAGTAATTGTTTAATTGATGAAACTTGGGAAGACAAACTTGAGAGAGAATTCCAAATAATAATAAAATGCAGTGAAGCTGCAATTTTTGTCTCATCCATTTGCAAAGATAAGGGCTAAAATTAAACTTTGGTTTGAATCTCACATTTAGATTCAGCTTACACAAATAGTTAGTGTATTAGAATGTGATCAGTGGGTTGGGGGGAAGTGTGCATTAGGTCTGTGATATAAAACAGTTCTGATATCCAAGGAGAGATTCCTGTTCACTTCCATTTTTCTTAGACAAGGTATGTAGCATGTTACCTAAGATATTTTTAAACTACTCAAATTCTATAAGTACAAAGCAAACTAACAAAAAAACCCAAAACAAACAAACAAACAAACAAAACCCCCAAAAAACTAAAAAAAAACCCCAAAAAACAAACAACAACAAAAAGGCAGAAACTACTGATGGAACATCCTTATCTAAAAACCAGCTGTGGAAATCAGTCTATCCACATGAATAATCATAGAAGTTAATAAGAATAACGTCAATAGGGTTCTCTGCTATTATAATAGGTTTCAGTAAGTAGTTCTTTCAAAAACAGAATGTAGTGTTGATGTTCTTTGTATAGACATTGGTAGCATCCTGTGGAGCTTAATGTATTTTAAAAAAAAAGAGAGATTGTGTTTAAAGAAAACAAACCTAAGAGAAGTTCTAATTTACTGTTACCTTTTTGTGGTGTTACTTCTTTCTGGTATATACAGGCAAAAATGATACGGATTTGATTACATGGCATTTCAGGCATGACTCAAAAAAGTACTTTCATGTTATATGACATGAATTGTACATGAGGTTAAAGCTTTGGTTTCTCTGCTTCTCTTCTCGTAGGTCATTGCTTGTGAACAGCAGTATGACTACTCATATGATGCTCGGTGTGACGTGTGGTCCTTGGGAATAACAGCTATTGAACTGGGGGATGGAGACCCTCCTTTATTTGACATGCATCCGGTGAAAACCCTTTTTAAAATTCCAAGGTATGGCACTAGATGGCTCTCTTCACTCACTAGTTTGTTCAAAGCCAGTCTAGTCAAAGGAGAAATATTTGGTAAATGTTCTTCAAATCCTAAGAATCTCTTCTACAGAAAGACAATAAAAAGCTGTAATGTCAAAGATTTTTTTTCAGCCTGGCTTCTAAAATATTTTATATTTAGAACTCCTTGAAATGATAAAAACTTATTTATTTTATTCTTATTTTAGAATATAAAATCATATAATATCCAGGTACCTTCCTTCCAGTAGAACTTTTCTTAGCTTCTGTTGATGAAAACGTTGATTTCAAAAGGAGAAGGCAACATTTGTAGCTGTTAAACAATATTTTCAAATGTTATTTCCCTAGAGGCTTAGGCTTGTTTTACTGTAAAAGAAAACCATACCATTTTGACAGTGCTATGAAGCAGTCTGGCAGTTTTAGCAAACTGTAGTCATAATTTATTTTTTCATTTACCTGATGATGTTAAAATGTGAAGATTTGGATTGTCATCCATGGACAATCCAATATGAATCATACTGGATTGTGTATGAAAAAGGGATATAAATTTCCTTCTACATACAGTAATGTAAATTAGGTATGTTATTTCATACGGACTATTTTTGATTTCATTTGTTTTCATTTCATTGAGTCTTCCTGAATAAGTTGAAAATGACAGTGTAAAATAGAGTTTAGCAACAGAACAGTTGTAATAATAGAAGAAATATAGAAATTGTCCTTCATTGATTAGACTGGCATGTACTTGTATTTTCCACATTTTGGCTCATGAAGAATCACCACTGACTTAACAGTTTAAAACCTTCAGCAATACAAGTGTTTGACCTTTTGCTATCTACACAGTTATCATAGGCTTTTAAAATTTCTTCTGATTGCAATTTGCATTTCTGATTAAGTCTATTTATATGCAGATGCAGTTGTGCTGTGTTCTGGCTCATACAGTTATCTCCTTCTCCCCAGCTCAGACATGAACTACCACCACTCTTTCCAAAATTATTCATACTGAAGCAGCAGTTAATCTTGTTGCCTTTGCATTAATTTAAAACAGGTCTGGGCAGTTAAGACAAGGGAGGCTTCAGGTTACTAAAACAATATCTATAAATTTTATTAGTGCTTTAAAAAATTTAAGAGGATGGAAATCTTACCAAAAGTAAGGGCAAGCAATAGGAAGATGCGTGAAGCAAGGCATGTAGAGTCTTTGACTTCTGTCTGCAGTTTGCCTCTTTCTCTATGGGCTGTTGCATCTCTATATGACTTCGCAAAACAAAGGTGAATAATCTCTCTGATTAATCAAATAATGCATACATTTACCAAATAATATCAGTTTTTGAGTCAAGATATTTTCCTGTGCTGTGCATTATATGAGCTATAGCCCTGCTGCTTCTAACTATGCATTCTTATTTGATGAAGTGGACTGTGATGAGTGCTGGATGGCATAAGCACCTGGGCTATAGGAGATGGAGCTTCTCTCCTGGTACGCGTTTGAAATCAGTTCAGAGGGATAGCAATTATGACAAAAAGGTGCGTTCCCCTCTTAGAGTAGCTTGACAGTTCAGAAGCAGAAGTATTCTCAGAGCAGTTTCTGTTAACTGTGCTGAAATGCACACCTTTTTAACATCCTTTTCAATGTGAGCATTGAGGCTCTTCTCAGACTGAAAGTGGTTTTTCTGAGCCCTGGATGTTGAGTGCCGAGCAGTGTGGTGTACAAGCATTGGAGCTCCCCTTCTAAGACTGTTCAATCCAAAATCCTCTGAGCACAGTTAGGGTGTGACAGTGGTTCCCTACAGTTATGCTCCATTTTATCTGGAAGTGCAAAAAGCTTCTGCAAATAGCAAACAATAAATGTAACGGGTAATAACAAGCTATAAATGTAGTGGGCTATTGATTCATTGATTTTTGTATGTGATTTCTGTATGTGCTCTCTCAGGATAATTTTTTGTTGTTTGGGCTGATTTGACTGTAGTTAGGAGAAGAGGTGACATTGCTCTTTACAGTAAAAGACACTTAGACATGACTCACTCAGAGTTATCAAAAATTAGTTCCTTGTTTGCTTACATTCTTGACTCCAGTTGATCCATATCTTTCTATTTGTACTGCCTGCTGTGTACTAGACTGGTCTGTTTTCTGTGATGCTGGTTTCTTTACATTAGCAGAAAACGTAGCAATGGTTTTCAAGTTTTGTTATCATGTACTGTTTAATAATCTGTTCTCATAAACATTTTAGAATGTTAGTAATGGCAAAATTGCCAAAACTAGATACAGAAATCTCTGTTTCTGTAGACTTTTTCCTTTCTCAAGTAGTTAAGTTGCTATATCAGTTTAGTCATTGGCTTTTTTTTCTAGAGAGAGACAATTGTGCTTTTAGCCTTTGCATTGAGTTTAACATAGTGAGCATCAGAGCTAGGCCTTAGTCTTAAATGAGTATAATTTAAATCAATGAGTCTTCACTTAGACTTTATAGAATTTGAATCAACCATTAGATGAATAATTTTGTACTGGCAGTCAGTGCAGTTGCATACCCCCAAGATCTCTGGAGGTATCTTCTTGTGTAGAACTCAAGTTAAGGACTTCTGGTAAACTTACTACCTCCAGCTAACAGAGATTCATGTCTGCGTTGTGTAACTTGGGCCAGGGATAGACTAATGTCCAGATTGAATAGCTCAGAGCTCTGCAAAGGAGCATGTCTGTAGATGCACCATAGGATCCCAAGATGTGTTGTGGCACTGTGGGAAGAGGAGGCCTCTTATGCCTGTTTAAATTCAGATTTTCTATCATTGGGTCAAGCAAAATAAAATGTGATTGGAGCCTGAATTAATCTCAACAAAATAGTTCATATATAGAGGATGGATGAACCCTCAGAAATTACTGAGTACTTCAACTTGGGCATGAAAAAAGAAAATTATCCCACTGTGCTGCACTTCCCTCAAAGCCTGACTAGTGTTTCACAACAGGAGGTGCTGGATGCTAAGTGTTTCTGAAAACACAATTGTTTAAAGGTGTCTAAGTATTAACTTCATACTTTTGATAATGTGGCCTGAGCTGTGAGCCAGGTGTTTAAGCATCTTCCAGTGGTTAAACACTTCTCTTGTCCTACAGAAAATGTAGTGTCTGGAGCAAATACCTGATAGCAAAAATGGAATGAAAAAGAAAATTCCAGTTAATTTTTAAGTCAGATGTTTCTAGGCTCTGGACCTTATTTCTATGTATATTATGTAGATTTAGAAGAGAAGGGGATATGAGTTCCTGGACTATTGCAAATTTTAAAAACTACTTTCATGAACATTTTATTATATGATGGGGCAGTATTTTGGAAACAGTTGTGATAGCATGTGCATGAGACTTTTCTTAAAACTGCTAATGAGAAGGAAGCATTATCTTAGAGCAAATGTTAATATTCTGTTTTGCGGTCCTGCACATACTCTCTCTCATCAAAATGGATTCTTGGATCTAACTAATAAATCTCCTGAAAAGGGACCTCCAGTGCCTAGAGATAAGAGATAAATCATACTACGAAGACACCGAACCATGAAATTATTCTGTTAACATGTCATCTGCCTAGAATATATTTTCAAATCTCCAACAGAAGGGTCTCAATTATGAAAGGAAGGTGGCCTAGCAAAGTTGGTAATTTGGGAGTTGATACTTTTAACCTCTTCCATCTGCTGTCACTACTTAGGTGTGTCTGTTTTGGCAAAATATTGCGAAGTGAAAGATTCTCAAATACCATTACACCTAGGCTTTTAAAAGTAAAGTAGGTCCATAAATTCTTCAAACTATGTTATCTTGTGAGAAATGTTACATTATATCAGTGCCATCTCTTGAGGTATCATAGCAAATCACTGGCAACGATTTGAAATTTTGAAAAGTAACGACTATAAAAATTGTGTGGCAAAGAGGAGATAAAAATGGTACGTTATAGTCTGGAAAGGGTGGGTGGGGTGTATGTACCAGTGTACAGTGAGGATTTCAGATCATGTTGCAAAGATCTTGCTTTTTAGGATTTGTCTCTTTATATATAGTCTTTTTTACAGGGACATGGTAAAGAGCAATTTTTCTAGGTTACACTGACAGCTGACACTAACAGAAACGAAACAAATGCTCCACTCATGTCTTTATCACTCAAGTGTTCTTCTGAGAGCAGTGGAAGGCACCTGTTTTAAAACTGGTTGGTGATAAGAAATGGCTATTTAATTTTCTAACTCACAGAATCTGAGAATTAAGTGAAATTTCATTTAAAATCATTATGCTTCATTAATTCATGTTAAATAGCCAGGACTGGAATGGAATTGTGCTTGTGACTACTCATTGAACGGTGCAGTTCTTCACCTGTGTTGTACTGTGTTGAGACTTACAGCTCTTGGGAGTACTTATTAGTTTGAATTTAGTGATGCTTGATTGCTTCAGCAGCTGACCTGCATCCAGTAGGATCAAACCACCTTCTACCCCATTGCAACTTCAGCTTCATGGTAATTTGTACATAGGCAGTATCTTTGTACTTTCTGTGCTGCCACACACTCACCTTTTATGTTGGTAAATAAACTCTGAAGAAGTTCTTCAAGAATACTCCGTTATTGTCATTTTTAAGGTATGATCATGTCAAGAGAGAGAATAGATAATAGAATATCACTTTAGTAGATAGAGTGACTGTGGGACAGCCCATTGCACCTTCACCTTGCTTTGTTGTATACGTGTGAAGCGCCTGGTGTACTGCAGGTAGTTTCATCCTTCTGAACAGGTAAGATCCAATCCGAGGACATTTTAAATACTAATATTTTCTAACAGAGCCTTTCATATTCCAACTTTTCTGTAATTTTGCCATCTGCGTTGGTATTGCCATGACCATAATATATCATGTAGCATACACTTTTACCACTGTTGCTTGGAACGGTAAAGAAACACAAGTATGTGTTGTAGGAAGATAAAGCTGAGTGTTGATTGCTTTTGTAAAACAAAATCCAAAAGAATTCATACTATTGTAGTTACTTAATATGAAGTGTTTAAAGTAATTAAAGGAATATGCTTACAATAGTCCTATGGTAAATAATTTGGCATTAGGAATAGATGTTTCAGAGCATAATGTTGTTTATTTCTGAATAGGAATGTGAAGTGCAGTTACAGCAAGGTGACTAAACTACTTCTGCCTGTGCTTATAGGTAGGGCATCGTGGTATCTGTAAAACTGATGTGTAATTGTCTGAGGAGTATGTTGGCTTTTATACAATCTTTTATTGTCTGATACACTGGATCTCCATTATTTTGTGATTGTATTTTTATAGAAAATTCCAAATACTAAAAATGTAAGATGATGTTACATTTAGTGAGCAGAACTAAATGTCCATGGGATTCTCTTTAGTTGGTGTATGGATAGCAAAGCAATTCAAGAACAGAGTTTGTGGAAAAAGAGATGGGTCTGTGACTAGGCATTGGGAAGACCACTACTAATTCTTCAGGAGGTTACAGACTTGTCATACAACCTTGAACAAGTGAAATATGACTAGAATTTCAAAATTACTTAAGTCCCCAAATATGTCGTTGGATAGTAAGTGGAATTTCCAAGAAGAACTTTGTGGTTTATTTCTGTTACAGTGCCTAAAACCCCTATTCTGTGTTTGATTTTTTTCCAAAGAGTTCAGGATCACTGATTTCACAGCAAGTGAAGCATTGATCTGTTTTTGAAAATGTCAGTAAGTGTGTGTGCTTGGCTGTATTTTCTTCCAGAAAAATCAGAGTGGTTGAGATTGGAAGAGACCTCTGGAGGTCATTTTGTCCAGCCCGAGTCATCTGTAGCAGACTGCTCAGGACAGTGTCCATACAGCTTTTGAGTATCTGCAAGGATGGAGACTCCAGAACTTGTTTGGGCAACCTGTGCCTATTCTCAGTCATCCTTACAGTGACAAAGTGTTTCCTGATGTTCAGGTTGAACCTTCTCTGTTTCAGTGTGTGCACATTAACTTTTGTGCTGTCACTGGGCAAAAGAAAAGAGTCTGGCTCAGTTTTCAGAACCTCACTGAAAAGAGCCTGGCTCAGTTTTCTTTACACTCTCCCTTCATCTATTTCTGTATTGATAATACCTGTTTTGAGCTTTCATTTTTCTGTGCTTAACAGTCCCACCTGTCTCAGCCTTTCCTCATGTGAGAGGTGCTCCAGGCCCCTAATCAATCTTGGTGACTATTTGCTGGACTGTCTCCAGTAGCTTTGTGTCTCTCTGATGCTGGGGAGGCCAGAACTGGATGCAGTGCTCTATGTGTGGCCTCACCAGGGCCGGTAGAAAGGAAGGATCACCTTCCTCAGCTGCTGCCCACACCCCTCCTAATGCAGCCCAGGATACCACCAGCCTTCGTGACCACGAGGGCACAGTGCAGGCTCATGTTCACCTTGGTGCCCACTGGAACCCGCAGTTCCTCTGGTGCAAGGCAGCTTTCCTGACGGTCAGCCCCCAGCAAATACTGGTGCAGGTCTCTGCACTGCTGTTGCTGAACTTCTGAGGCTCCTGTTGGCTGTATCTCCAGCCTGTTGAGGTTCCTTCCCTTTGGATGGCAGCACAACCCTGTGGTGTATCAGCCACTCCTCACAGGTTGGAACATGAGCAAACTTCCTGAGAGTGCACTCTGCCTCATCATTAGTGAAGATGTTGAATAGGACTAGACCATTTTGACTCCTGCAGTACAGTCTAGTGCTGGATGTAGGTGTTTGTATGATTTGACAGTACATGGGTTAAGTCCATGGGGAAAGAGTTTTGTGCTATGAGGACAAGGTATTTTAGTACTGTTACTATCACATTGTCTCAGAGTATGCAGCAGTGCCAAAAGGCTTCAGAGCAAGGCCTCTACACTTTTAAGGATGTATAGGACTTACTTTTTACTAATTAATTCCTTACAGGTATATGAATTCATAAAAAGTCAAATGCATCCTTGGGTTTGAATATGAGATTTAAATAGATTTGTGCCAGTGTTTAAGAGTGATGAGTAGCTTGTAGTACTGTTACCTTCATTACGTCATGCTTATTTAAAAAGCAGAGAGCTATTTCTGTCTGAGACTGTACCAGGTACGCATATATAACTTGTCTTTTAAGTCTGGCAGTAGATATAGAAATTGAAGTGTATGCAGTTACCAGCATATCATAGTAAAATGGGGTCTGTTTTCCATTTACCTTATGACATTTTAATATATTTGAGAAAGTGATAGAATATTATAAGTATTTTTATATATTACATAAGACAATAGGGAATCAGCCCAAAAATTAAATCATCTTGGTGCAATTTCCCTCCTTTCCTTCCTTAACTGTTCAGTTATCACATAACTTATCTACAACTGCCTGTTTCTCATTGATTTTGTCTTTCTCTTCCTTTTTGTGAGTCATATACAGATAGAATTTGATTTTGCAAATGCACTCCATGTTCATATGTATTCACAGCCTAATTTCAGCAAGTAATTGTAATTGGTGCTCTGTGGCTTGCTGTTGAATAGTCTGTTGTAAGCATTTACTGTTTCAGCTGTTAAGGAGGACTTCATCTGCACAGTATGTTTCTGATTTTTGATTCATTAAGAGTCTCTCCTCCAACTGACTTTCTCATGAATAGATGGTTATTATTTTATAGGTATATTCTTTGGTGCTTATTTAAAACAGACTGTTTCCCTAAACGTTTCCTGCCAGTATAGTTGTTGCTAGAACACCGAAAAGCTAAAATGTATGCAGCTGAAATGAATTCATCAGGAAAGTTGAATAATCATGAAAATAAACATGCTCAGCTCTCAACCATTTTCTGAGCAAATAAAAAAGAATCACTTCTGATGCTCTGTGTTACTCTCCATGCTGCACTCAGCTGCCTCTGAACCCTAGGTAGAAGCTGAGATGCCCGACAGATATTTTTAGTGACTCCATATGCAGTTAATTTCATGCATTAAATGCACATAAACTGTTTTAGTCATCCAGTTCCTAAAGTAAATTATTACATTTCAAAATCCATTGCATAAGTAATAACAGACTGCTAAGATACTGTGAATGCCATTTTGTTTTGCTCTAGTGGAAAATTTCTTGCTGACAAGGTCAAGCCCTGCAGTTTGAGAGCAGTCATGTGATGAAAGGCACATCCAGCAGGAGGAGAAGTGGAAGATGGACATCTACTGTTGTCTCCTTCAGAAGTGAGGATTTGAAATGTGGCTTAGTTAGATTTAGGGGATAGAGCTGACCTGCCAAGTCTTGCTTTTATTATTGTAGACTGAAAATATGTTGGTTTTAGCGTGTTTTCAAAACTGCTCCCTGTTTCTTGACAGGACTACAGTAGTTAACAGCATTGTCTGTAGTTGTCCTTTGGCAGTAACATGTCAGTGTAATCCTTACATAGAGTACATACTGATTTTTAAGGAGGTTCATGCTGAGGTGCGCAGTAAACTGGAGGTTGCAGTGGAGAAGATGTAGCATGGCTGTTTTTGTTTCTAGGGCAGCAAAATATTTGTGCTCTGCCTTTAAAATGAGTTTGAAGATTTTGAGAAAATCTCACAATACTACTTAACAGCCAATTTTCCACCATTTACTGCAGAGCACAGCTTCCTTTCAGGTGGATAGCTCACATGTAATATTACTTTGCCCTAAGACGTTAAATGTTCAGATATTTTTATGTGATTGATTAATATACTTTGTTATAGATTCTTAGGATAAAAATAATTAAGATAATCTAGGAGTCAAATTGCTCAGTAAAGAACTAGGTGGCTACATTTTCAACATATAAGCCTACATCATTACCAGCAGTTGCTGAGAGGCTGCTGATGCCTTAATAGATAAGGTTTAGATAGATTACTTGCAGTACTAAACAATTTACTGGGAACAGAAAATGGGGTTCCAATACGGTCTAGAAATGAAACATCACAATTATTTGAGGTACTCTGTAACCTTGGAAACAATTGGGAGCAGTGACATCAGCAACAATTATGTGCTATTTTGTCTTCAGTTTATCACCAAGGTAACCAGAGCAGGTTTCCCTGCTTGAAATTTTAAGAATGTTGTGGTCTGGTATTAAGTGAACATTCACGAAGCAGACTACATAGGGTCTGTTAAAATTGCTTTCTGCTTCCCTTCTAAAATTATCCTTCAGGATTTAAATTGTGTAAACTCCTCTGTTTGTTTGGGGTTTTTTTCCTCTTTTTTTTTCTTTTTTTCTATGAAACAGCTACAGGCTAATAAAGCCTCAGTTACTGTGCTAAATTCTCTAAATACTGGAAAGAAGGAAAATCTATTTCCTTATTGATTTCTTTTTGTGGGCCCCAAATACCAAGTATTGCACAAAAAGGCTGCAAATAGCACGATGTTGGTTTTGGGCAGGGGATTTATAACAATGGAGGACACATGATGTTCCCACATGTTCCTTGAGGGGAGCTCTGCTTTAAAGTCTAGTTTCACACGAGACTTGTATTCAGTGCTGCCAGAGGAAAATACTGGATGAGTAATTCCCTTAGACTTCCTGTCTATCAAACATCCTTAGTCAGCCTACCTTACCTTGTGGTGATGCTGCATGATAACCATCTTCATGCTTACTCCAGAGAGCTGTTTGGTTTTTTGCAGTGGATTTGGAGAAGGTGATGTTTGAATTAAAGTTTCGTTGCATGGTAGAAAAACTTGTAGTCCCCTTTTTAATTGCTTTTTGATTGGAAAGTTATGTGGTATCAAAGCCGTATTGCTGACAGGCAGGTTACTCAGACCATACAGTCTCTCATGTGTGTGTAGCTAGGTTTTAGTGAGAAGCATTTTATATGAAATGGTGATAAAGCTTTTCTGTCAGTTATGGAGGAAAAAGAGGAGACTGCAAAAAAGTTGCTTTTTTTTAAGTCTGGAACACTTTCTTGGGTGAAAGCCATAGCAGTGCTATAAATTTTTATTCATAAAACTTTAATATTTTGCCTACAGTGTCTTACTTTGTCAAAGATTTCCTTTTTTGCATACGTCTTTATCCCTCGATTGCTGCACACACAGAGTACACACTTGCGCTCTGTTGAGTTAATGTGCATTTAACATATGGTTTTGCAGGGCCATTGATGTGCAGGCAACTTGCCATACTTGTGCCTTAGAAATACAATTTAGAACTTAATGTTTGAAGGAAAGTAATAGAATTCTGTTCTGGTTTGATGTGCAGTCCTAAAGAAGTGAAACTTCATTATATGCCATTAGCCTTGTGGGGTTCCAAAAGAAACTTTATAGCCTATGGTTAATATTGGAGTTCAGTAGCCCACATCACTTATAATGAATTGAGCCAAGTAAATTAAATTAGATTTTTGCATGAAAAAAAGATAATCTCTTCACATAGTTTGATATTGGTGAGTGAATAACACACCTTGTACATTTCACAGTTCCAGAAACTTTCATGGGATGTAATCAAAAAACAGATGCCTTTCTGAGAAATAGAATATTGCTGTTGAAATTTATAAAGGAATTAATTCACTGACTGATAAAAGCAGAAGAAAAAGAAAGTGAACTTTTTAGATACTAGCCACATTCTAGCAAGATTGTAATTATCCTTAGGATCATAATGAATGTGTGTTGGTTATCTTTTTGTAATAAAAAGTCACCAAATGCCTATGTGCTTTGCTCCCTAAAGTAATTTTCAGAAATATGCAATAAAAAGTAACCACAGTGTTTGCAAACATATTTGGTGAAAAGTATCTGTGCTTTGAAAGGTATTGATTTGCTTGTTGCAGTTATCAGTTTGATTAATGTTAAGATTTTATGCAGTATATTTAATCATTACTCATGATTAGTGCAGTACTAATGCACTACACATATCTGCACATTTACTATTAACAATTAGTGGCTTATATTTCTTTCCTATCACAGATGTAGTCATAAGTTAGAACTCATAAAATTTTTAAAGAAATATTTATTGGAGTAGGCATTAGTTATAAATCTTTATAATGACAGTATTCAGAGAGTTAATAATGATTTCATTGGGTTTATTTCATGATAATGAAAGGCCGTTTAGATTTCTGTTGTATTGCAACTTCTCCCAGGAGTTCCTACAGGAGGTGCAAGTTTTCACAACTGTCAGGAGGCCAAGGAAAAAGTCCCAGGAAGACACTAGGTAGTGCATTCTCTGCAGAGAGACCACATTTTACAAATGAACAAACTGGAATGTGGGCACATTAAAGGACTCGGCAGGGCTCCTTCCCAAATGTTACAGTGCTGTTTGAAGAAATAGCAAGCAGGGAATGGAGAGGGGAGAAAGAAGACAGGGAAAGTGGTAAATAGTGATGAGGGCCTGGTGGAATGGTCTGTAAGTCGGTTCTGTGCTAAGGTTTAGTATTTATATATGGGTAAATGTCATCTTGGGAGTGTAGGGATACAAAGCAATGGCCATGTTCAAGGGCTGGGTTTCAAAGTGATGACTTTCATGATAACTAAAGAGTCCTTATCAAAAATTGAATGAAAATGAATTTGAAGACCTGAGAAAGTAAAGCCTTGAGAAACCTGAGCTGAACTCGTAGATGATCCTGCTTTGAGCAGGAGGTTGGAGTAGAGATCTTCTGAGATCCTTTCCTACTTGTATTAGTCTGTGTTGTGGGAAAAATGTTCACTTCATCCATATAGGTGTTTTAGGAGGAATTTGTATAGTAAACAGCATGGTTTACTTAGCCAGTCTAAATAAACAATCACTGGGCTAATTTGTCCAATGTCGTTAGTAACCGTTAAAAATTTGCACTGAAAGCATACAGGTATAAAGGTATAAAACTAGGTTTGAAGACTGAAAAAACCTGGTAAAACTTATCAAAACCAAGTAGATTTTCCAGGGCAGGTGTAATTATTTTTACAGAGGTCTCTGTTTGGTTTTTTATTTTTTTTTTTAGTGGCAAAACTTTTGTAATGTATCTAAAAAAAAGTTAAAGGCAACTTGAACATAGCCCTGCTTATTCTGAGATATAAGATCTTTAAGACTGGAATTTTAATCTACTTGGCAAATGAATGTTGAGATCCAATGAATGAAAGCTGTTTTTACAAAAAGAATAAAAGGTATGTCAGTGAGAACAGAGGAAGCAATTCTCGTGCTCTTGGAAAGGGAGCACTCATTTTTTTTCTGAGCAAACCTTTTCTTCAGTAGCTTGGAGAGTGACAGGGGAAAGGAACATTTCTCCTCTTGAGGGAGTTGGTATCCCTGCTATGTCATCCAGCGCCACAGTCTCTGAGAACATTAGGGAAGAAACAGTAGTAACAGCTTTCATCTTTCTACCTGGCTGACTAAAGTGATTGACTTTATGCAGTTTAGTTTGGTTAAATTAGCTAAAATGTGACTGCTAGGTTTCTTCATTCTCAGTGTAGTTATATCAGATTCCCTCTTATCAGACTGTTCACATATTAGTACAAGTGCTGGATAAAGATGTTTTGAATTACAATAAGATAGATTCATTGGGCAAGTTGATGATCCGTGCTCTGTTGCCAGCTCGCAAACACGTCAGACTTTTAGAGCAGACAAGCATCTGCTTGAACTGTCTGGGGACACAAAAAGAGCAGAAAACATCTTATGTTACAACAAAACCAGAGATCTGACTTGATGAAAGTATAATTTTCTTCTTTGTTTAGCCACTCTATGTTGTATTTTAAATGGAGTGCTCATGTCACGTTAACAAGTACGTAATCACCTTAGTTACTCATAATAAATTGCTGAGAGGAAATTCAGGAAGGAAGGAAGAATTGTGTTCCATATTATACCCTCTATTTTTATTGCAGATGTATTTTTACTTCTCTATCCTAGTTTTGCCTTTGGGATTTTGGTTTGTCTTCATCAACCTTTTTTTTCTCTCATTTTTACTTTTTGCTCTTCTCCCCTTGTTAGTACTTTGATATTTTTCCAAATCTTGGCATTGTTTTGTCTTTTCCTTTGCCAGGATGTTGCTTCCCATCTTCAAAATGTTCCCTTGTCCTATGTCTGCATTTACCATTGCTCCTTTCAAGTCTTCATTTTCTCTGGATTTTAAAACTTCTTTTCATAGCTTACCATAGAATATTCAGCATGAGGTGTGGCTTAAATCTTGCATTAAAAAAACCCCCATCCCTCTTGATTTTCATGTGTTCCATGATGTTTTAATATATCAGCTCTGTAGGGTTTTTTTTGGTTTCTTATTGCATCACTAATTGCTTTGCTACCCATTATGTGCATCATTACCTTAAATGTGTTTTAGTTACCTTTATCCTTTCCTAGATCCCCTAGCTTAAGTGAGTCAATAATTTTCGCAAAATATTTTCTGCGGCCTGTCCAACTCTTTCAAGGAATGCATGAGTTTAAATTAGCATATTTACAGGTTTATTGGGATCTTACTGTGTTATTGTCATTTAGTTCTGCATAAGAAAGGGTTTATTTGAATTGCTGTCATGGGAAAAAAAAACACCAGACAAAATTTTAAGTATTTTAGAATAAAACTTACTGGATGGAACAGGAGAGGGAACAAAAAAATTTCATTCCACATACAATCCCCTTGCTCAGAAGGTGTATTACCTTAAATGATAATTCCTTTTTTAAAAAATGGTACTCTTACACATCTTGTACATTTCTTTATGTTTAAGCATTTATTCAGTCTATTGCTTCAGAATATGATCCTCCTAATCGTCCATTGGAAATATGCCACCATTAACTAATGTATTCCCTCTGCAAGTGTTTTTTTCTGAAATAGACTGGTAGAGCTATCAGAATAATATCAGTTCATACAATACTAAACTGAAAACTGTAAGTAAAGTTTGAGTCATAAAATACAAAGAAGCTGTAATCCTTACTTCCTTTGAAAATGCAGGGTTTAAGTGCTTGCTTTTGCTGGGTGTAATGATTGAATTGCATGTTCAGTACCAGCCACATCAGTCATGTGGTAATAAACTTCTTTTATGGGGTTACTGCTAGGTTTTTTTGTATTTCTGTAGAGCCTCAACTAAGAAAATGCTTCCCTACATGAAATGGAAGGATAAGAAGGTGTCTTCCATTTTGAAAATAAGAGCTAAATTAGACAAAGAAATTAAGGTAAAGAAGCGAAAGTGGTAAAACCACTTGAGTGGTTTTGTGAAGCAAGTCCCCCTTTTAATAGGAGCAACATAGTGAAAACATTTTATTGTTGATGGAAAGAAGGCCCCAAAAAGCATGTTTTCAACCTGGGAGTTGAAAAATCACAGGTACTCTGTGTTACCTTGTGTCCAGGACGAAATGGAGCCTAATGGCAGAGTCACCATGGTATGACAGGGCTGGGGGTCTGCTCTGCCCTACTGGGCAGTGGGAGATCTCAGCAGGAGCACAGAACTGTGGTACACTGTTCCATGTCACACTCCAAATGGTCTCATTCTGCCCTTGGCAATCTTCCTATGCTTAAAAGAAACAGTTTGTAACATACCTCTGTGTCTTTCTTGAGCCAGCTTTCAGCTTTCCAAGACTGGATCTGGTTCACTGGGCAGTGCCTTCAGGCAGGTGACCTACTCAGGCCTCTTAAACTGGCTGATGTATAGTGGGAGTTTGAAATGTGTACAATTCAGGAATTGTCCTTAGAAATTTATCTGTGGGATTTTCGCTTCCAGATAAAAAAAGATATTTTACTTTCTCATAATTTTCTACAAATATGCTGTGTAATTGCAGTAATTTTAAATTCCAGCTACAGAAGTGTGGTGTCTAGACACCACCATATGTATTTCAGTCAGGCACAGAAGTATTGCTGTCCCATTTTCATTTCTCTGGCAACTGACATTCTACTGCTTTGCAAATTCACAGAGCAATGATTTTAATAGAAAAGCAAAATACTACATTGCACTAAAGATGAGAACTGGTTATAAACTGTTACTTCCTGTTTCACTTGCTGTTAATTTGCTTGTGCCTCTTTATATCTCCAAAACTTCTGTGAATAAATGAGATAACAAGGCATAATTATAAGTCAGTTATACTAAATTTTTGTTTGGAAGCTTGACCACTGGAATGCAAAGCTGTATGTTTTCACCTCCATCCAAACATATTTCTGAGATGAAATACTTGTTTCTGTCTCAGTGAAGCTGGAAACTGAAACTGGAAACTGAAGAATAAATGACAGAAATAAATGACGCCTTGTCAAGTTCTGAAAAAGGCTAATGAAACCTTGCAACTGCCAAATCTGACTGAAACCAGTGGCCTGTGGATTGCAATATTCAAGGGAAAAAGTCAAAGATAATCCAGATGTTCCCAAGCAGAACACTGCAATACTTTTTCATCCATTTTCTTTCTGTTTGTATGGACTAAAAAAATTACGTAACTGGTTTAATAAATTTTCTGAAGGTTTTTATTTGACCTTCAAGATAATTTAATGTGTTTAGCACATTATTTCTGTCCATACTCATTACGTTAAAGGTGGCATTTATCAGATACATACCATTTTGAATCACAGATTGTTCATGTGATGGAGGTTTCTTAGAAAGTTTTTTTTGACAACCTCTTTATAGTCTTCCTGAAGCACTTTTCTTTTGGCAGTGCATGAAGTGAATCTTGACAATCAAAAGGAGATTTGTGCATAATTCTGGAACTGACTACCTTTTACCATTTATTTTTGCTCATTATTTTTCTGCCTGATGAACTATTATAAGCAGGAGACTTGTGAATAAATCTTGATTTAAGTGTGCTTTAAAGAGCTAGTTGATATTTTGTTCATCGGTGGGTTTGCAATTGTTTTGCCGCTGAGCCCATATTTCATTGTTAACCTGCTAAGTCACCTACTTAGTGGCAGCAAAATTAATAGTCATGTAAAAACATAAGCAAAAATAAGCAAATGTGTTATAGCATGCATAGCCATCATTCTCTTCTGAGAAAGAGGGAAAACAGGTATCCGGTTTGTTTTTTACTAGATCAGGAGCCTGTATTACAAAAAAGAAAATCCCCAAACCCTAAAAAGTGGATTACTGCCCTTGACCTTTTCCAGGTAATTAAAATCCTGCAGTCTGTTTAACTTTCAATTCAATATAAATGTATCATATGCTGTTGGATTGAGTCCAGACTTCTGTAGCTGTGTATAGCCTATGGAAAATTCCAGTGAAGAGGGAATATCAGATAACTCTGTTTCTGTAATTAAAAGATAGTAAAATTCTGATGCAAGAAGAATATTTTTGTTTCAGTAATGAGGCAGCAGTTCTTGTGTTCCACTTGCTTTTAACCAATTCTTTTCCCTCACTAGATTTTGGTCTCGGTTTAAAGCAGCATAGCCTTGTTAGAATTAAGGTGCTTACACATTATTTGAATAGATACATGCCTTTGATAATTCTAGAAGAGAAGTTGTTGAAGTTGTATATTAACAGTTTTGAATTAGATATTTACAGAAGAAAAATAGTCCTCAGAGAAAAGGGAGGGGGACAGTAGGAAAGGAGATGACACTGTTCAGAAGTGAATCAGTTGCTAGTGAAAAGGTGCCTGTAAACTTGGCAGGAGCATACTCCTTCTCCTTTCCTCAAATCTTTTCCTAGGATGTCCTGTATCTTTCATTTTCACAGAAAAAAGGTCATTTTACCAGTGTTCCCTAGGGGCTCAGGCAAGGGACATTAGAGGAAAACCTTTCAGGTCACAGTAAGGACCTCTGATTTCTGTCTGTTATTGATTGTTCAAGCTGGCAGCAATGAAATAACAAATAGAAATCTGAGGGTAGTCAAAAGAGACTCCAGGGCCTTTGGACAATTGGTTGAAGGATCAGCAACACTGGTAGTGGTTTTGTCAATCCTTCCAGTAGCAAGGAATAATATTGCTAGGAATAGGTCAGTGCATGGCTCTGAGGCTGGTATAACTGTAAAAATTGTGAATTTTTGACCATGGGACGATCTGTTCAGCACCTGGTCTACTGTCACCTGAGGGGATGTGCCTTTCTCAAAGGGGAAAAGGAGCTCTAGCACAGGAGCCAGCAAAGGCTCCTTGGTTGAACTTTAGTTTGAAAGAGGAAAAATACCAGGCTTACTAATGATGAGTAATGGGATGGTGTGCCAAAACTTGAGAAAATTAATACTAGGATCCCTCAATCTGCTCCATGAGATGTTGGCTACGAAGTACAACACCTGAAATGTTTTTAGAGTTGTGGACACAGCAGAAAGAACAACCAAGAGGAGCTCAAAGCTTTGGCCCAGGCCTAGAGATTTGACATCCCTGGCGTAATTGAAACCTGGTGGGATGAGTCCTCTGATTGGAGGGCCCTGTTTGATGGTTGCAGGCTCTTAAGGAGGAATAGGCAAGTTGGAAGGGATGGGGATTGGGGTGGCATTGTGTGTAATGGAAAGACTAGAATGGATGGGGCTCACAGCTGGCAATGGCACAACTGAGAGCCTCTAGATAAGAATCAAGGGACAAACAAATAATGCAGAGAAACTTCTGCAAGTTTCTACAGTATCTTAACTTCACAGAGCAGATAACAGTACACTGCTTCCTGATGAGTGGACTTTGGTGAAATATATAACTGGAAGTCAGTTGAACTTCAGTGGACTTTAGTAGGTGACAGATGAATAGGAGAGTGTTTAGGGTCTGAATTTTTCTTTCAGATGAGTGAACACCTCTTACTAATTTGAATGGGCCACAAACCAAGTGTATCAGGAAATCTTCTGAGCCCTTTTGAGAATTACCTGGTTATTTTTGGAGGATTACCTCGGTGGAGAGTCCTGCACTGGAGCGGCAGGACTTAAAATTTGTTTGAGAATTTATGAGGTATTAATTATTGTCAATTATTCATGTATTTTAATTAAAACAATTCTTTTTCTGTAACCTTTTGTAAGGAAATCTTGTTATTATGCGTGGTTGAATTTGTCCTTTTTCTTTGGGTGTTTCACTTAGTGTTTTGAAATATGCATGAAAAGTGTATTTTCATTACTAATTTGAATGTGTATAAACTAGGTGTGTATAAACGTAGGAATTGTCAACAGAGCTATAGTCTCTTCAGTCTGCTGGAAGAATAGTTCACAGCATGCTTGTGTGGGGTGGTGATTGTCAGAGCCTGTACATGGTGACAGGTGTTGATTGTTCATCTGCTAATTTCTCATTAGAAGCAGTGTAGTAGGTTGATCAGTTCAGTTTGGTCATTGGAAGCACTCTCTTCTGTTGATAAAATGTATGGCTGTGTTTACTGAAGTGGTTTAAAAAATAGTAGATGTGTTTTCAGCGTTTTAAATTTTGTCATAAATGAAAATATTTGTTTTCTCATTACCAACAAATATCTATTATCCATGATCTGTAATTAGGTTCCCAGTTGAATGTAAAGGATGAGTGATGCTCACTGGACTGCATCATTGGCCTTACTGTGGTAAAATGACCAATTTTGTCTCACCAGCTGTGACTTTGGAGGCAGTGACTTTGGAGGCAGTTTGAATGATGGGAACACATAAAGCTCTACAGATTAAAATACTTCCAGCATACAGCTGTGTATGTATCAGTCAGAATTCAGCAGCAGCTCTTGCTTGATAAGCTTGCTAATGTCTTCTTGTCCTCAGAAGGAACATTGTCCCCCTGTGTGGGTGTCTTGTACAGTCTCAACCATGCATTCTTTGCTGAAGCAAAGCTCCCAATGAAAAACAGCATTAGTATGACCATGGAAAGCACTGAATGCAAGGATAGAAAAACTACTCACAAGGGCAATACATCTGCCTAAGGAAATAGAGCATGTAGTTCTGTGACTAATTATGAATTATAGAAAGAATTAAAGGAAAAAAGACAAAGTTGGGAAAAAAATGGTTGATTCCTCATCTTGCATCGAAAAGAGGACATTTTCAAAAGACAAACTCAATTATAGCTGCTTTTTCCAATGATATTCCTATCTATTCCTCACAATTTCCATAACATATAATAGAAAATAAGACTATATTGTACTTCAGCTTCTTATACACATGGCAGAGATGATTGAAAGATTGCATGCAGAGTGTGAAAAAAGTAGAATAAGTTACGTCAGCAAGTTAACAAGAGGTAGTTTTTTAGTTTTTTCTATGAGTGTGTTTGAGTGCTGCAGAAATAGCCAGGTGTTGGGGAAATGCAGTGTTGTTGGCTGGTGCAAACACACAAAAGCCACAGAACCCCATAATGGAATCAACATTTTCTGGAATCCAAAATGGTCCTAGTTTGATCCTTGAGCTGAAGTGGTCAGGAAGTGTTGTTTCTCTGTGGTTTAGCATCTGATGATGCATGGGAGTTGTTTTACCTTTTCTCTTTAAAGAGATCTGAATCAGGATATGAATTACAGGTATCTTAATGGATTATTCATTTCAAACTGCAAAAGACCAGGTGTGCTTACAAAAAAAAATTAGAGTTACCTTTGCCTATCTTCCTTTTCCTATTACCCTAGAACTTAGAGTCTTTTCTGCAGAAATCCACCTCCGGAGGTGCCATGGAAGCAGTGATGTCTTCTGCTATCACCATGAAACAGTTTGTAGTGTCTTAGGCAAAGTGCAGGTAGGAAGCTGACATTCTTATGCCTCTTTCTGGAAATCATTTATTCACTTGATGCTGGAAAAAGATGGACTGATTTTTTACTTTCCAGTTAAGGTAATGTTTTTCATCAAGGGGAACCAATGCGATTTACAGATGCTAATTAAGGTTCTGGTTTTGTTTATCAGCTCAATTTTACAGATGGGATCCCTGAAACATCGATTTATAGTGGCCTAAGTACTTTTTATAGTGGCAGAGCTCGTTAGCCCTGCAAGGGGGCAATCTGCCTACGTCCTGAGGAGGAACTCAGCTGCCACTGTCCAGAATCGCTTTGGCCCGGCAGATTGAACCTCGGGATTAAAGGGTGGGCTCAGATCTGCGCGCCCTGTGTCTCACCTAAAAAATCCAGTGCGCAGGCTGGGAGGTCTGAAAGGAAAAAGAGGCCTTCCCCGGATCTTCGTACGCGAAGGCTGGCCAGCAAAAAAAAGTACAGAATTGAATGGTTTTGCTACAAAAGCAGCAAGAATAACATAGTATCTTCTATCAACAAATACAGAAGTATCAAGCTGAAAATAACATCTGTAGAGTTGCTGCTTCCTTGGTTGTGTTGATTTGGGTCAGCCAAAGAGGGTTTCTATCAGTGAGAGCTTAGTAGCTTAGTAATTTGTTAGACAAAACATGTTCTGTATGGTTAAAAAGATGGCTTTCTTCATTAATCATTAACCTGCAAATGACAAACTGTATTTGCTGAATGATCTACTCTACTGATCTATTCTTCCATGATGAAATCCCACCTGTTCCCATCAGAACATCTGCAACTGATGTAAAGTATCTCTGTGTCTTTTTTCAGAAAGTTCCTTGTGAGATTGTTAACAAAGCCTCCAAACCATATGCTTTTTGTCAGCACCATTGTTACCATCTGGAAAGCCTTTTGGAACATTGTGAACAGAAAAGAAAAAACCACATATTTCATTAATAGTAATTGAGCTTTTGAAAAACCAAATTACTTTGCAATGAAATTCAAAACTTCACAGTAAATATTCAGTAGACAGTGCTAGTATAATTCTAAAAGGAAATACACTGTACTTCACAGTACAATAGAAGCTGGTTGTTCATCAGAATCCAAAATGTCAGATAGAATACCATTCCTGCAATATAAAGACTGAAACGTACACTAACCTCAGCTGGCTGTTTCTTAAAGCTGTTTTTCAGAGGTCACCTATGTGGGATGCCTGGAGTGATAACCGTTTTTATTATAGACAAAGATATTTTTAAAGTTTATCTTTCTACCTAGAAAGTCTTCTTTTTTTTTTTTTTATGCTTGTAAAAAAATCAGATTCTGTGATGTACATGAACATATGAGCCTGCTAAAGGGGAGACAACCATGAAATGTTATTGTCATTGAAAATAACCAATCGTATATTTTTTTCCTACTGATAAATTTGCTAAACAATGCACATCTCAAACATTCTGGATTTCTTCACGTCATGAAGCAAATTGTATTCCCTTAGTCTTCTGAAGCAAAAGAGAAAGGTGGTAAGGTAGTAATCTCAGCAAACTTGTCATCCTGCAGTGTAATTTGATGGCTGCATTTGTTTTGAAAAGATGCAGATGAACAGAAGTGGCCCATTTATTACAAAGCCACATTGCAATTTTTTTTCAAACAGATTTGGAATTTCTTGTATTTCTTAGAGTAATTGTTAAATGGAACAAATTTTTCAATGAATATGCATGAAAAACTCATGCCTGTTGAGCAAATCAGCATGAATTTATGTTGCTTATGCTATTTTCCTTTTTTGTTTTGTGAGATGTCTCCTAGCCATGTTATTCTGTGGAATGTGGCCACAGTATAAATGATGTGATTTGTGATAAAATCCAGAGTATTATTGTATGTTTCTGTTGTAGAATAAGTCTTACTGTGATTGTTTTTTCCTGCCAGTTCAGTAATACATGACCCTCAAATGCAGCAGAACATGAATCATTAAGGTTTCATAGAACACAGGTTTAATCTTAAGAAGTTAAATTAGACTTCAGTATTTAGCAAGTTTTAAGATGCAGAGGAAACCTTTGGAGGATAACACAGTATAATATAATATATGATTTTATGAACAATTCCTGCTGTAAATTGGTCCACTTAAATTTGAGCATCTTAAAATTCGGTTCACTTAATATGACCAATAGGTCTTGCTTTGTATGTTTTTGTAACTAAACTCTAACAGTAAAAATTAGGAAGGAAAAGAAGTATATGTCAAATATCGTGGAACTTATCAGAGTTGAAAAAATTGTTTTTATGAAGGCCATCTTACTATGTAATGTAAAAATATTGTCTACTAGATGTCACTTTAAAAATAACATCTATTTTTAACAGTTTTAGAGTATACAGTGTCATCCAAACTATATAGATTGAAACCCAGACTGAAAATCCTACAGGTTGTTCTTACCCAAACTTCAAAAGTTTTGATCAGAATAAGTGATCTTGGGCAAAGAGTTAAAGTGGTTTCATGGCTAGGTTAATATTGTGTTTTCAGACAGGCTGAATTGAAAGGGAGATGTTGGGAAGTACACCGTGAGCTATACTGACCAGCCCCTTCACAGGTATTGACATAAAAGGAGAAGGACATGAAAAGAGAGCTGTCAGTGAATAAGCAACAGCAAGAAAAAATCAACAGGCATCTGAAGGTGACACATAGACAGCTGGACTATGACTTTCTCAGTTACCATTTTCTCCTTGGTGGAACCAGTAACATCTTTGATGACTATCTGTGAGCCAGCATTAACATTTGAAACCTCAAATCTCTGTTTTTCAGAAACCCTCCACCTACTTTGCTACATCCTGAAAAATGGTGCAGAGGATTCAACCATTTCATTTCACAGTGAGTTTTATTTTCTTCTAAAAACGGCTTATTCAGCAAGACCTATGTCTGCCAATCTGAAAACAGAATTTTCTTATAGAGTTTTTGCTTTTGCAGGGTTTTGACTACAGTTTTCTTTTCATAAGAGTCTAGACCATGCCTCACTTTTTGAAATCTTTACAGCACAATTTGATCTTCTTATGTAATTTTCTTAATTTGAGTGTCTCTTGATTTTTGTGGACTTGGAACAGGTTTATAAAATATATCTGATATAATACCTGATTTCCTTGATGGTTTTCCTGTGAAATTTTGTGTTGAGCAGAAAAAAGGATTAGTGCAAATGACTACTGGTCAATTTAAAATTAGAAATTGAAAGATAAGAAAGAAAATAGTTGCCTTTTTTCCACTTTGCTAAGGTTCAGTAGGCTATATACTCAATACATGTAATTGAGCGCAAATAGTACAAAGAGCACAATGAGTGCAGCTGTCACCAAACTAAAATATGCTTTTGCTTTACTTTTTTCTTTTTACAGTGAAAGTGGGAAATCACAGTTTAGTAGTTGTTAGCATTATATTCAAAAACCTTAGTGCAACTTTTATCAGTGATTTTTAGTATTCTTCAGTATTTCATTTGAACTTATTACAGCCTAAATTTTGTAATGTGGGGAATAGTATTATAACACCACTTGTCAGTGGTGTTACTGACTTTTCAAGATAGGTTTGTAAATATGCACACCTGCATTTCAAATCTGTTCTTTTTCTTGGTGTATCCAATCACTTGTAGAGTACAATGTCCCTACCTGACAATTTTTTCAGCTCATTGTGTAGTAGTGCCTTTCCATTTCAGAAGAAGTTAAAAATAATTATTAGTAATCCATGAAAAATACTGTTATTTACTGTGGTGATCTTTAACCAGACAGGAAGGTGAGATACAGTGTAATGTTTGACCTACAGAGGAAGGCCATTGCTGTTATTGCTGCAATGAAACTCAGATTCTCTTCAGTGTAGGTAGTAGAAGTATATTCCTCTAGAGCAGGTTGATCAGAGTTCTGGTTCCCCATAATGCATGTCTTTGCACAGCAGTGTACATTGGGATCTATGGCAGATTCAGTGTTTAAATGCAAGGGTCACCAAGTGGTGGATGAATTTCATTCTGTTGTAAGAAACCATTGGTTGTGTTATATTTGAAGGCTGCATTCTGGGGGACTAGCACTGGGGGATTGTATTCAGTTGTGCTTTAGAAAGTTACTGCACCTGGTAAATAAGGTTACATTCCTGTCTCAGGAACATTTGCATTAACCTTTAGCATTGTTATATAAGTTTTTCTTTCTTGGTATCTTCCCTTTTAGAAGTCCCCACTGAGCTTGAGAACAACATAAAAACTCAGTTAAACATTTCTTAGCATTTGTTCAGTCCTTTAGTTCAGTGTGCACTGTTCGTAAAACAAGTCAGATGTTAATACTTTATGGCTAAACTTGTTTTTATTCTTGTCCTTTGAGTTTTTTATATCTTGAAATCGTATTTTTTTAATCACATGGATTATTATTTGCTTTTGCTTAATTACTTCCTATCAACTTTTGCAGGTTCTCAAATCTTGCTTTTCATTTTCACAGTGATGTGCACAATGAACTATGGAAATATGCTCATACATGCTTCTCTTAATATGGAGAAGTGCAACAATTGTAATAAATACCCAGTGTTACAGAACTGAATTTTCTCTGATGGTGTATTCTTGGGCATGTATTAGTAAAGTTGTTATGATACAGAAGTTACAAGATGTTTTTATGGAGACTTATATTTACTTTAGTGGATTTTCTAGAAAAATTTAGATAATGAAACATTGGATCATACAACTGCAAACCTTTTAGCCATTACTGATAATTGGCTCATTTATATGCATTAGTTGTGCATTTGTTTATGCCTGCCTTGTGACAGCCTAGTTATGATAAATTAAAAGCAGTGATTGTATAAATTCCATACTGCCTTTTATCCGTGTGTTAGGACCTTGCCTGATGTTTCTGTCACCCTTGTGATGAGTGACTAGCTTTTGAATAATTCCATTATCTACCTCCTTCTTGATGCTAACATCATTTGCATAACAAGCTTATCTATTCAAGTTGCAGGCCAGACCTGTGTACTGACCAAAACCGAGCATGTACTTTGGCTAAGCTTTTGATTTCAGTTTGGTTTATGTGATAATTTTATTTATGCCAAGATTGCCCAACCTTGTCACTGTAGCTTTTTTCACCTCACTTTGCCATCCCTTGAAATGCCATTGTCTCAAGAGGCATTTTTTCATGAGTGGTCTCTCACATATTAAGTGATTTACAACATGCCTGAGCTGGAAGTTTCATTGTTGGTAACTCTTTAAGCTGTTAAAATCATGGTCATATGTATTTCAGAAATGAAGTCTATATTTTTAACTGTGATACTACTGACCCAAGAGATGATGATGCAATATTTACAAGATCTGAATGGAGTGCCGAGATAGTTTTTAGCTTGGTGAATCTATGTTTCTATTCCCAGCTCTGACCTTGACTTGAGATAAAGACTGTAATGTGTTGTTCTCATAAGGATTTTTACAATGAAGATAGTGAATCTGAGTTAGATATTTTGTTTAAAAAAATATAGAGAAGACACAATTTCAGCTCTCATCTCTGACAGCAGCCCAATTTTGTATTTGGTATCTACTAAGGTACAGGCAGCACAGACATACTTCTAAAAGGTCAATAAAGTTTTATGTATGTGTATTTATGTGTACTACTGTGATTGTGCATAAAAATTTGGCTCTCCTGTTGTAATCTGATAAATAATTAGCTTTATTTTATCTACATATCAATAGGGTTTTTACTGTTTCTGTAAGACCATGTAAACTGCTTTAAACCTTGACTGATATCTGGGGATAAATACAAGAGTTAATATATTCTTTTAGCAGAAGAATGCAATAACTTTTATTTACATTACATCACAAAATGGTAATTTTAATTAAAACTAGTAGTGGTATCTCCAGAGACAGACATTCTCCTTTTAAATTTATTTAACCAATGATTAGCTCTTTGAATTAATTAGTCATTCTTGAGCTGAAGGGAATTAAAGAATTAAGAAATTCAGGAAGTAATAAAGTCAAAATGTTAACTTAAGGATTTGTGGTCACATTTATCATCAGAATGTAACTTTTAGCAATGACATTGCAAATACAGTACAAATAGAAGTTTTTTTGTCCTGATAAACTCCCTTTTTTATACTCAATTTAAACATGGCTTAGCAAGCTGAATTTTGTATTGGTGAGTCTATATTCAGAGTAATTCAGTTAATAGATCATCTAGATTATATAGGTTTTAAGTGGTCCATTTATATTTAACTTCTCTGAATCCAGATAAAGTTTTTTTACGATCTAAGCAATTGTTTAGTGACATTATGTTCATATTACATAAAGAACATTTTACTGTTTCTTTCACTGAGAGCATGATATGCATGTGACATAACTTATTAATTTCACAGTGTCTGGGAAGGCAGAGGTTTGCAAATGTCAGAAAGATACAGATTGCAATGTGTAAAGTTACCACCAAATCTGTACATTTTTGCATTTCATTCGTTGATGTAGACTCTCAGAATCTGTCTACAGATGAACTTGAAATACTAGATTTTACTACCTGACGAAAGATCTCCACCACTTTTGAACATTGCATGAAACATATTTATTTATACTGAGGAATGGACATACATAATGAATACAGTTATCTTCTACTTTCTAATGAGCAGTTGTAGTAAAAAGTCTGCCTCAAATCAGCTGCATGCTGTAGTGTCAAAGTGGGATAGGTACCTAAGGGAGGATACCTGGCATACATGCAAAACACTGTTTCTAATAAAAAGCTTCAGTTGTACAAAGTTCTGAAGGGCTTTTGTTTTTCTGAGCCTTCAAGGACAGACCAAAGAAACACAGCCAACCAATTCTTGATGAAAGGCTGTTCATCAATTTCATCATACAATAAATAAATGGATTTGGTGGTTTTGAGATGCTCCCTAGTGTTGTTCTGATTGCAACTGTTGGACTATGCTAAAGAGCTACAAGAGGTGGCACTCCATAGAGTTTCTGTTGGTTGTTCTCTAAACCATGTATATGAGCCAAAATAAATTGTAATGCTTACTCAGCCCAAATAAGGCTGGGAAACCTGTTGTAATTTTTGAAGAATTAGAAGAGGTAAAGGTATTTACTGTAACTAATTTTACCGTTTCAATGAGATAGAATCTTTGTTATGTTGCAGATGTGTGCTCTAAATTATACTATATGGTGCTTGATATTGAACATTAAACTGAAAGAAGATTTATTAAGAAAAGAGGTGATGGTGACATTTCAGTGTTTGACTATTTGTCTCATTCTTAGGGAGGATTAGTAATTTACAGCATTTGCTACCAAAAGGCAGATCAATAATGTTATAAACATGTTCTGACCGTCAGAATTTATACCATGCATGCAATGATTGAGTTCTTTGTCATAAATTCAGTCTTTCATCCTGATATCTGATTGTAGCAGAATGAACAGTAAAATTCTTATTATTTATCATGGGATGCTGTGCAAGACAGGAGACCTATTTACCCTACACCATATCCCTAGTGCCCAGCATTTGCTTTTTGCAAAGGGACAGCTATATATAGTCGTGAAGATAAGGTTATTTCTATCCTGTAAGTCCTGCTGAATTAGGACTGAAAACAGAAATGCTGTTGGCAAAGCTGTCACATTTTTTTAGTTCACTTTTGCAAATTAGTGACCTGCAGCAGTGGGGGTTGGGCAGGCCTGGAAGTGGAAAGCAGGGAAATGACAGAGAAGCAGGCATATTCCTGCATTTATTGCAAATGTAATTCATGAAATGTCTTCTCCATCTCTCTGCTGCATGTAAGTGACCAGTGCCTGCCACAGCTACATGTGATACAGAGGTAGAAAGAACACTCAGTTACTGAGCATTTTAACCAGCTAAAAAAAATCTCAGAGGTTGTTATTCTTCCTTATTTGACCGGAAAGTTTCTGACCCAATGTATCTGGCCTAGATGATCTTGCTTGTCAGTGTCTGTCCTTCCTTTTGTGTAAGCAGGGGGGAGTCAACCCAGGTGAGGTCATGGTTTTGATTTCATTAATCTTGCCTCATGAAGGAACCTTGTGATGTAAGTAATCAGGCAAGTATGCAGAGTGAAAAAAAGTCTCAGAACCTAGAGACCTCATGCTCCCTGCTTAGGAGTGAATGCTCCCTCTTTTCAAAAGGATATGACCTTACTCTCCTTCCTCTGGGAAATTTCCACTCTAGAACCTCAGCTGAGCCATCTCTATCTATGGGGGCAATCTGGTATTTTCTGGGGTTGGGAGGAGAGGATCTTAGCACCTCAGGATGACCTGAAGTCTGATTCAAGGTCCTGGAAAGCTTTTTTATCCTAATGGCAGAGTCCTGGAAAGATTTCTCACTGCTGGACAGCAGGTACATGTGCAAGGAATGAAATACTTGCAGGTTAGGGGAGAATGGTCTAGAGCTGTGAGAGGAGCAGGTGATGGGGAAAGCACCCTGATGAGCCAGGGAGTGGCAGTGAGATAGGGACCAGAGGAGTGGCAATGAGGACTTTAGCTAACAGATAATGGTTGGACAACACACAGAGACTTTATATCTCTGTCACCCAGAGGCTGTTGTGTGAATTCCCCAGCTCTAATATGGAGTCTGATGGACAGTCATAATTTCTTCCAAATATTAACCTATGGATCTTCTGTGCATGTAGATGTTAAGTAGTTGCTTGATGTCTGGTTGGATATTTGGGTTATGAGACAAAATGAGTTCCAGCAATACACTTCTAGCAGATAAGAAATCATCAGAAAATGCAGCATTTACAAAATTTAATCACTGAAAAAACAAAAATACTGGTGATAAATCATGATGTAACTAAGCTATGAGAGTTGCAGCTGCTTGATTTCTTTCTTTTTAAAGAAAGTACTTGGGGTCAAATAGATTGTAATAGACCTGATGAAAGAGAATTTCTGAAAGAAAGAACTGCTGCTGCTCTACTTAGGTTTGGCTGCAGTAGTGAGTGACGTTAGTAATTATTTTTCTATTTCTGAACACACAGGAGACTTAGACCACCACTGCAGTTCTTATGAAATCTATTTCTTTCTGTTTACTGATTAATAAATACTAGCTCATGAATGCTGATAAATATCTCTCCATTTCAGCCATCTGATTCGCTACTTTGAAATGGCTGTTTATATTGTCGAGAGCCAGCAATTCCAACAATGTTATCATCGGAGTGCAAGCAGCCAGTGAATTTTTAGAGGCTGTCTCAGATGGGCCTGTGTGGATGGGAGGCTGCTCTTATCCTCTGCTAATAAATGCTTCATCTTTGCCTGTAATTGTGGCAGAATGGAAATGGTGCTTAGGAGCCTGGCTGTGAGATTGCAGCAAATGGCTGCAACCTATGTTTAATGTAGTGATGCTAATGAATTCTGAGAATTAATTTTCAGCAAAGAAAGCATGTTGGAAGATACTAGAATTTCAAATTAGATAATGAATTGACTTTCGTCAAGGCAAACATACATTTTTTTTAAATCTCTACTTACTTAGCCTTTCTGTTATTTTAGATCCAAAAAATAGCAGACCAAATGTGATACCTTCATCAACCTTATTTGAAAGCCATCTTGTAGTAGATTTGCTAGTCAATTTGCTCAGTTCAAACTAATGCACCACCGTTTTCTTTTTCCTTTTTTCCTTTTTTTTTTTTTTTAAATTACCATGAGCCAAACAAATTGGCTGAATTTGCAGGTGCAGCACATTTACTGGTTTTATGAATAACTGCAGCATTGTTGATGTTTGACAATGCCTGAGCTAACTGTCCAAACTGGTCTTAAATGAATGCTCAGATGAGAAGCTGAAGATGTTTTAGTTTTCTATTTTCTTCAGAAGCAAATCCTTCATTAATAGGGCTTTTTAATGTTGTTTTTCACTTTTACAATGCACACACTGATTTTAGAATATTTTGTGATAAGTGAAATTATAAAAGCTGTTTTGTTACTGTACTCTTTCAAATGTTAATATTACTGAATTTTTGTTTATTACTTCTTGATTTCTTTTTTTCTGGCCTATATGTCAGATACATCTCCTCACTAAATTTACTGGCAACATTGAACTCAGACAGCCATATAATTAACTTTTCCACTCATTATAATTCCATGTCAGAGTGCAGGTCAATAGGAAACTTTGTGCTAGTTCTCACCTTTGTACAGGCTTTAGCACTGTAAGAGTCAATATCCTATATTAATTTTCTTTTTCTGAAGAGCATTAGAGTGTCAATACTGCTTCCAGTAGGATGACGATGACACCTTATTGAACACCTGCAGTGACATTGGCAGCCCAGTGCATCATTTTTCATTAGCTCATAGGTGGTGGTCCAAGAATTGTTATTTTACAGATGATGTTGACTGAGAACTGCAGCAGCAGGCATTCATGTTGCACTAAAAGCAACACAGTTGAACTGACAGTGTGTAGAAGCAGAATATTAGTAGGTGTTTTCTACATAGGCAGGAGTAAGGACAAAGGAATATGCACTGAGAAGCATAAGGGCTGTTTCCAGTGTCACATGACAGCTTACCATCCTACATTCCATCACAGCAAGCCTGGTGAGACATCAAATTGGCACTGAATATTTGAGTACACAGTGAGCCCACAATACTTACAGTGACTAAGCTGCAAGCTATTTACTGCATTTGAAGCATAGTAAGGAGCAATTTCTAGAAGTGACTGTCTTTCTGACACTGTGTTTTTAAAGTGCTAGGAACTTGCCATTTGACTTCATTAATTAAACCAACTCCAGTGGAAATGTTCATTCTCCTGTTAGTCTCTTCCCTGAAGTTGAAGTACTCGCACTCGAAGTTACAGACATAATTTAAGCAGCTCTCCCTCACTGTTAGTTACTACCTCTCTGCTTTGTTGTGGCATCTCATTAACCATCTGAAAGGACTCTGTTCTCCCGATGCAGGAACAAACTTGGCACAACAGGAGGTGTGCTCTGTCTGAGCTTGGAACAGAGTCTGATGACAGAATCATGTTGATGTGTCATTAATTTAGTCATCCTGCAAATTAGCAAAGTTTTGGTTGTGTTTCAAGCAACATGCTACACGAACACAGACTGCAGCAATATCCTACTAGCAGAGAATGAAGGCTAAATTTAGATGAAACAGTAGAAAAACATTGATTGTTGCAAAGGTGAAGGATGCACACAAAGTGAGTAGCCAGTAGGGGATTGACAGGATTATGCAACGGAAACAAAGATAATCCTAAAGATCTCCAAGATCACCTCCTTCACAGAACTTACCTGTGCGCATTAAAACATCTACCTGACCTGAAAAGTTCCAATTTTAGGCATGCAATAGAGAAGCTAAGAACTTTTTTCTCCAAAATGTCTCTTGTTGGGCTTCCACAATGAGTGCAGTATCCTTGACATTTGGATGTTTCCACCTACGGGCCATCTGTATGGAAAAACTCTCATGCAACTTCTATATCCTGTCTGTAGAGTGTCTCTGTGGGTGTGTTGTTCAGAGAATTCATATTAATAACTGCATACCACCAGGTCAAAGGTTTGTATGTTCTTCCCACTTTGGATAAACACAAGATATCCTCTCTGGAACTGTGTAATTTTTTGAAGAGAATCCACTTAAACTCTAGTGTTACTATCTGAAAAGCGAATGGCTTTTGTGATAGGACAAGAGATAATGGTTTTAAACTAAAAGAGAGTAGATTAAGACTAGATATCAGGAGGATGTTTTTTATATTGAGGTGAAACACTGACCCAGGCTGGTAGATGTCCCATCCCTGGAAACAGTCAAGGTCAGGTTGAACATGGTTCTGAGCAACTTGATATAGTTGATGTCCCTGTGCATTGCAGGGGTTTGGGCTAGATGACCTTGAAAGGTCCCTTCCAACAGAAACTATTCATGATTCTATGACATAGATTCATTTAGATTCAGTTATACTGAAAAACTTCATATAAAGTCAAATATAACAAGAACATTTACATATTAACAATAAAACATAAATGCTGTAAATTTGGAATTATTGATAGAATGGTAAAATCATGAGTGCATGGGCTTTTCAGACTGAAATGTCCACTCCAGATACTTGCCATCAATCTGTGAATTTGTGTAACACGTGGCATATGTTGTTTTGTTCTCTTTTCCTGTGTCTTCCTGATTAATGTTGTCTCTCTTTTCAAATGCTTTTTCCTTTTTCTCAGGAAACATGAATTTAAACAGGATTGACATGGACCATATTGTCTGTGTGGGTGTATTGACTTTTAAAACTCCCAGATTACAAAAAAGAAAAGGGATAGGGGAGATTGTCAGAACCTGTTCAAGGCTAATGATGGATCTTTTCATGGAGGGAAAGGACTGGTATTTATAGCCTTGCACTCAGAGGGATGGAGATAAAGCAGGTTATGTTGCTTTAGTGTTTCTATCAGCAGGCTACAGTTTTAGCCTATAGCAAAATTCACCAAAATAGTTTCAAAACTGGTAACACATTTTACAGACTTTCTTTTCTGGATGAGATGTACAGAAGAGGTTTGCAAAATGGTTTTCGGGAATGTAAAGTATTAAAGTTATGTTCAAAGATATTTCAGGATCATTTTAAGACCAGACTTTAGTCTTCAGTAAAGTCTTTGAGGTGAGGCTAAACTTTAATAACTTGCTAATGTGTTTGGTAGTATTTGAAATCAATTAATGTGTATGATTTTTTGTAAAGTAGTTTAAATTTTGTACATTGTTACTTTTATTACTAGAATATAAATTCTAAAAGGTATTAAAGTTTCATTGAACTTTTGGCTAAAATGATAGTCTTTATTTGTGATATTTGACCCTGAAAGGGAAATACTTTAGGCAATTATTCAGCAAATATGAAATGAAATTGTGAAGTATGTAATATGAATGCATCTCATCAAATAAATTCATCTTGAGTTATAATTTGCTAAAATTATGGAATGCTAATGCTAGAAGGAAGGTATATACTGAATTGCAGCACTTCTTTTTCACATTCTCAAATAATGTCAATGTTGTTATTATTTGAGCAAGATGAATGGAATGATTTAATATTATTGATTAGAGGATACTTGAAAGCAGTGCTATCCTGTTGGACCATTCTCCTGTGTGAACGGTATTATTTCAGCTTTATTATGCAGAAAATAATTCAACTTGAGTGATGGCTTCTCCAAATTTAAGTCTCGATTATATAAATTAGCATGGTACTTTATTTTATGCTGTTTTAATGGGACGTATTTCTTTACTCATTACTAGTTCACCTGTTCCTGTCAAAGAAAGTACTTTGGCTAGCATTTAATTCTGACTCATTTCTTTCTCTTCCTGACTGAATTATGCAGGTTTGCAGAATGTTTTATAATTCTTATGCTAACAGTCATCATTGCAATATAGAATGTTTACCCATAATATTCATTTTAAAAACAAAGCTCTATATCAAATCATTCTGATTAATGTTGTACCACAGGTTTCAGTCATGATTTTTAATAGGCTATATCCTACAGTTCGTAGTCAGACTGTCATCGAAGAGTAGGTAGAAAGTTAAAGTGAATGAAGTATTGTCTATTCATCTTAATTTTTATGTATATTAACTGTACAGCTCTTACAGGTAACAATGTAATTTTTTCCTTTTATCTAGTTACAGTTAAAAGAGAGATCAAAGAAGCTCAATTTTGTAGTGTTTATACTGGTATATTTGTAGAGTGCATTCACTTAGATAAGTAATTTATGCCAGATTTGTTGCAGTGGGGAAGTCTTGTTACATATTGAGGAACTTAAATGAGTGGAAGAAGAAAACAGAGTAACAGCCACACAGTAAACTGACTTAATTCATGTTGTAATGAAATAAGATCTTTGTGTGAGACCTGTATTTCTCTGTCACAGGTGTCTAATCAAAGATTTTGAAAAGCGTCCTTCAGTCACCCATCTTTTGGAACATCCGTTTATTAAACAAGTACATGGTAAAGATATGGCTCTGCAAAAACAGCTGGCTGAGCTCATCCAAGAACAGCAGCAGCTGGGCTCCGGAGCCAAAACAAGGTACTGTGCAAGGTACTGTATGTAGCAACATATGCTGCAGCCCTCCTTCCCCACTCTTATACTGGAAGCACAAGTTGAAACTTCAAATGTGCTTTTTACTGTTTCAAATGATCATATCAATGTGTTGATTTGCAGTATTATTAGCAATAAGTGCTGCTTGCCATGTGAATGTAAGAGTCGTGTTTTCCCTTTGATACTTCCTAAAGCTATTTTGATCAGCCATTCTTTGCCTTTTTTTCTCCCACTGAACTCTGTTCTGTACTTGTTCTCGTTTGGCTCAGTCAAAAAGATGTTTATAATTCCAGAATGTTCTGATTTATGGAAATACACATTGACATGAAAAATTATATCATACTTTGGTAACAGATCTCTAAAAATACAACAGTGAGCATTCAAGTGACTACTAGAAAAGAACAGGAAATTTTGAAGTTTGCTGTTTGTTTAAATCCTATTAGTAAGAAGTACTGTTCAGTACTGAAAGTAGTTGTTTTGTCTGTAGTTTAATAATAACTTCTATTTTTTTTCATTCAGCCCAGTAATTAACTATAAATCTATTTAGAAAGCAATGAATGTTTATTAGCAGAAGTGGCATCTTTTGAGGCTGATTGTAAATATATCTTAGTTTAGTTGTTGTCCAGAGGGTGGCAGAATTTCACTGTTTCAAAAGAGAATTAAATGCAAATGAACACACTGTCCCAAGCTCAGCAATCTTTCTGTAATATGAAATTCTAGAGTTAGATAAGCTCTGGCCCATTATTATAAATAACCACCTACTAATGTCAATGTTGATTCATAAATCATAAACATGTATAGACTTAGATGTCATAAAACTCTGTGGCTTAAATGCTAAATGCCCAAACAAAAATGTACAAGTTAAAATAAAGGAATGGCTGTTAAGTACAGTTTCAAGGTGAAGCTGACTTCTGTGGCTGGTGGGTTTTTGTTTGTTAGTTTTTGTGGGGTGTGTATGTTTGTTCTTGTTGGTTTCTTTGTTTGTTTTCTGGGAAAACATACCTGGAAATACTCACTGCGGGTGAGGGAGTTATGACAACATTACAGTAGAAGTTTCTACTTTATCTGGTTTCCTAAGATTCCTTCCCCATATAGCACCTCACAGATCACATTGCCCACAGCTATGGCATGGCTGGTCCGAGAGGTATAAGAATTTTTCTAGCTGTTGACCTGGTTGCACATATAGACAGAGTGAAATGATCCTTGTGCTAAGAGGAGCTCTGGAATGGATTTGTCATGGTATTCCAATACATTCTTCTGGGATTGAGCTCTGTAATGTGGAGTGACAAAGAACCAAGACCAAGACAGCATTTCTTTCCTCAAGCCTTTTCATGTATTAACTGGGTGTGCTGTGACAGACAAGCTTCTGCACCTTACACATGACTGGAATGTAGGAAGGATTTTGCTTCTCAGCACCCTGGTATGAATCAGTGCTCATCTAACAGAGTTTAACTCCTTGTCTGTCCTGTCACCAATCCAACTTAAATATTTTCTTTTCAAACAAAAATCTGTCTGATTGTTTTAGCATTATACTATGGTATCCTTACTTGTTCTGTGAAGCACCAGTCCACTGTGATAAGGGTTGAGAGCATGCTCAGTGAGGACAAAAATCTAGTTATTGTTTACCACTGAAATATACAACATATTGTTCAGAATAATATTCTAAAGATTTTAAACTTGATCAAATTGGTACAGACTTAAATGAGATAGCAAAAGCATATCCCTGCAAAATATTACGTCTGTGGGGAGACAGTTAATACTGGAATACAAACATAAGATTATTACAAAAGAACCAACCACCAAGAACATCTAATTATAATTTTCCCCAGAGGATTGACATAGCCTCATAATAGTAAAAGACTTGGCTCTGTAATAGGGCTATTGTACCCTCTAGGAAAATTGTTACCAGTTAAAAGCCTTTAAAACCTCTGTAATGCATCTACAACATGATTTTCAATACAAAATTTGACATGCAGAAGAATGTATGACCAGATGGTACTGTAAAAAATTTACTGGTATTCATTTGTAATGATCTGTAGAAGTCATCTGAATGTATAGTCACCACTTCAAAGTAAATAAGGCCAATTCAAACCCATGTTAAGTAAAACCTTTCTATTACAACACTGAATGTAGTGCATGCTTTTTCTGTTTATTGATGCGCTCATGACAGGTACAATGAAATGTACATTAATTTCCTGGTGTTCAGAAATAAAGAAAAATAGACACCCATTTTTAGGAGTAGAGCAACACTACAGATCAATCATTTAAAAGATAAGTAAGAGAAAATATTCTCAGACCACAGGCTGAAAATTTCCAGAAACTAGAAAATCATCAGTATGCTCGTGTTAACAGTACTTCTTTGAGGTAGCCCAGGGAGTCACTGGTGATGACAGCTGTTGGGAGGTATCTGTGTTTTGTCTCATATGAAAGTCCTGCAGGATGGTGCTTTGGATTTGTGTCTTTTGATTCTGCACTGACTCAGCACCTGTGGGGTTTTTGATAAGATTCTCTTTCCAATGGAGCCATGCCAGTTTTGCCTATTTTGGTACATCACTTCGGGTTATTGTGCCTGAGAGCAAGGCTGCAGACTTGAAAGTCAGTCCTAATGACTTAGAGCATGTGAAAGAGACATGGAGAGCTTATCTAGCAGTGCACTGCTAGTGAAAAGAAGAGAACTGGCTTCTTTCTCTCGTTTTCCCTCAACTCCCAGGAACAAACTCATGATGCTGTTTTTATTTCAGCTTCTGTGATTGTCAAAAACCTCCTGAGCTTGAACTTCTGCAGTGAGAGAAAATAATCCAGCAGAAACACACAGATCATTTTCTACTCTGTTAGTGACTGCAGAGAGGTGCCTCAGGTGCTACAGCTGAAGTGAAGGAGGGAATGGTTCACATGACCAGGAATAAGCGGGAGAGTGGTAGAAAGAAACAGGCTGGCCCCTTTCAACAGGATCATCCGTGTTGGCCTCTGGAGTCACAGATTGAAACATCACCTTATTTTAGTTTCTTTCATTCTTCTTTTGTCAGCTTCTTTGTGTGCAATATAGCTAGGCTTAACTTCAGTGCATTTCTTCAGACCTCTGAACTGAAGGGGCTCTTTACTGACCTTGAGCTCAAAGAAGTCTGATGAGCTCAACGCCTTTGTTGCTACCATCAGTTTGTTGCTGACAAACATTGTTACTTTTCCAAGAAGCAACTTACTAGAGAATTTTATATTCTATGATTTCCTTTAGGTTAAAAATTAATAATAAAAAGAAAATATTTATGCTAGTAAAAGACCACTTTTGAAATTAAAAATTACATTAGCAATTCATCCTGCTTTTTTATAAAAAAGATACTCTTTGAAACTTTTCCTGTAGTTCTGTTTTTCCCTAAATTATTTTCATTGGTGAGATGCAGATATCTTCTATCCTTAGGCAAATAGGTATTTTCAGAAAACTCAGCCAGAATACCCCTTTTTCCACACTTGTAATGAGGAAAAGGATTATTTTCTTCATCTGTTGGCATCTTTTAGACTGAAATTCTTGTGTTTTGCCATTTCTGCATTAACACTCCACTCCTGCATTGCCTGTGTCTTATGCACTCATGGGGAAAAACTTGGTGAGAAAGTCCAATGTCATAGCTGTGTAAGGATGAGCTCTGCATATTATCTTTGTTATCAATATCCCTTTTCTAAGCTGTCAGTTAACTGTGTGTGTTTTCTAACAGTACCAAAGCATAATTGCTAATTAACATCAATACACTTTTCATTAACAGCTTTGACATAGTAACAATTATATGAAGTTAAATTCTGAGAAATTTATTCAGTGTTAATCAGTCCACTAGTTCTATTTTTATAAAAAGCCTTCAATCCTTGAGAAATAGAGGTTAGTACATCAGAACGTTGCTTCACATGTATTCGTTGCAGCCATGCTGAATTATTATTCCTCATCTATTCTAAAGTCAAATACAGAATTCCTTTTTAACACATGGATACAGATTTCTAGTTCATCTTGGGTGTCACAGCAGTCTTATTCCTATCAATATATAGCTGCCTCTAGGCAGGAAGCATTTCTTAAAATAGGAAAGGATGCTTTCGCAGGCTCTCACTCTGTTTTTTCCTATTTTTCCTTCTTTTTTTTAACTTTCCCACTTATGTATTCACACAAGTACTGTAAGATGGTTATTCAAATAGTGTCCTTATGCGTAGTAACATTGTGAGAACAAGAAATGTCATTCATTCCTAAATGATCATACCTCATGTAGCATAAAATTGGACAACAGAGGAGAAAAGAAGGAATCTAAGTTACAGCAAGGTGTAGACAACAGAACAAGCAAACATTGGTCGGGAATGATAAGCAGAACTATAAAAATGTTTTTATTACAATAATAATAACTGAGTGTTGATAGACTCAGTGTGTCTGAGTGTGATTAATACTGTATTTTCTAAGTAAAAAAGGGTACACAAGTCAAGCTTACCATAAACTTGCTAAATTTCAGGGATAGGTTCTTCAAGATAAAGATTCATATGATTGCTTGTCAGTAAAATACCAATAAAGTTTAGGCACCCCCTGAATTATAATGCAAAAACATAGTGGAGGTTTGTGTCCTGTTCCTCATTCTCTCTCTTGATTTGCTGTGTAATCTCTGTTCTATCACTTGCCCTCAATATTTCTCTGTTCCTTTCACTTATGAAATGGCTATTAATAATGGCTATTAATGGCTATTAATAGCTTTACTTAATATTTTATACCTATAGAAAAGATATAGCAGTTTTTCTGAGGCAAGAACTCCATCTTGTTCTATAAAGCCATACTGTACCTTGGGTCACTGTAAAACTGTTAATGAAGAGAAACATGTAATTCCTGGAGTTCTAGCCATTTTTATTTTCATTCTTCCTGCCCTGCAGTTTGGGGAAGGCTCTAGGCAAAGATATGTTAAAAATTATGGGTATTATTAATTCTCCCTTAACAGTAAACATTAGCTTTGTTTGTGGAGATTATATTTTTGTTAAATAATGTTTAAGTGTGTTTGATAATCCATTAAGGGAGGTTATGAGAGAGCTGCTCACTTTCCAAATACACCTTTTGATCTCTTGAACTTATTTGTGTGGTCGGTTGCTTTTTTGATTCATAGTACAAGTGATTCCAACCTACAGGCTGATTGCCAGCCTGCTTAAGGAGAAAGTCAGAAGAAATTTAGTCTGTTTCCTAGTACTGCTCAATTTTAAATGACTCTTCATGCTGTCTCCACTGGCAAAATGCACTGTGATAAGTGAATATATTCTGTGGTGTTTGTTTATAAACATCAAATATTATCCCCGTTTCTTTGTCCTTGTCAGGACTTTATCTCAAGCTGGCAAAGCTGGCAGCTGCTTTAGTGTTGAAAAAGTTGAAAAACAGATGTAAAAACTTTCAAAGCCTTTTAAGCTAGAAACTATACCAAGTTCCATAAATAATGTTTAAAAATACGGCAGAGCTTGTCATGGAGACATTTAAAAGGGAAACTCATTTGGAACCCTGATATTCTGTCTATTGTCCCAGCCCTTCCTTGCATAAAATATGATGATAAAATCTTGTGTCCTTTAGGAAGACTTTCTCAAAAAAAGTAAACTCTCCATTTTATTCCACAAAAAACCAAACCAAAAAATGTTTTGTAGAACGTGAGTAGGACAAATGGAAAACTGTAGAATTTTAAATCTTTAACTGAAGGCCTTGAAAAGTACTGACCATCAGCAAAAGGGAATGAAATTAAAATGTTCTGGTTTTTCCTTTTCCCATTTAAATGTACAACAATTAAGACATTATCTGCTTATGCTCAGTCTTAAAATAACAGATTGCTCTATCCAGAGTAGCATGTGGGAGAAAAATCTAAAAAAGTAATGTCATAACAGCACGTCAGATGGAGAAATTCAAATGTAGTAACAGATCTGTTAACTGCCTTTTCACCATGGTGGAGAAGCAGAACATCAAGGAGGATAATATCTGATTAAAAGCTTAGAACTGGAGACAGGGAAGAAGAGTCTTCACAGAATGTATTCTAAAAATTTTGCTCTTGCTAATATTCTTGGAAGTGATCTTTCAGAATTTTAGATACTGTGGGTTTCTGTGTGACATTTGGCTATTCTTTCAGAGGAGATAATGTGGAGCAGGTATATGAAATGCTAGTAGATAAGTCTATTTATTTTAAAGTAACAAAAATATTTAATCTGTCATCTACATTTATTTTGTTAGCCCTGTTTATCAAATGTCACTGGAGATGAAGTTGAGAAAAACCATGGTCTTCTGTATTTTCTCAATAATCTAATAACTCCTGATGTAAAAGTTATATAATGATGTGATGTTTGAAAGTTAATGTTGATCAAGCATTGAATGGTTTGGGTTATATGGTTCAAAGTGGCAGCTTCCCAATTATCAGCTGGTTTGACGAGGCCAACTCCAGACATGGCTCATTCTTCTCTTGGATGTTTTCCTACAGACTGGATATCTTACGTTCCTGTCTAGAAATATGCTTCTTCATAGGAATCAGAAAAGATCTACTAACCTCTGGTTTCAGTTTTTAACAGAACAAAGAAACTTCAACAGTTGCATGAATATGGTTTTAAACAAGTTTAAGGTAGACAATAAAGAGTTCAGAGTTTACAGTTTTGGGTGATGCTGGGTCAGGGTGCTACTGCTGGTCACCATTTAAAAGTTTGTTTCTGTAATGGGGAACAGACACTTGTGAAACCTTGCATTTTGAAGGATAAAATGCAAATCTGTACATCAGGAAGAATCAAACTTGAGGAAGCCTGTGGAAAAAATAGAAAAGGGAGTAAAAAAGGAAAAGAGCATTTAATAGTTTGAGAAGGGCAGGTATGTTCAGTCTACCTTGTCAGATGTTAGAATGACACTACAGTGTCTTGGCAGCTCCCCCCTTCTTATAAACCAGCTGGATTGCAGCAACAGTCCATCCAAGGAATTAATTCTTACTACCAGATATCAAGCTTCTCTGCCAGCTCACATTTAGATTTGAAAGCAATTAACTGCAAGGAACTTGATTGCATCCAGCCAGTAATTTTCTTTGGACTCATAGATGATAACAGAAACAGAACTAGAAATAGTTCTCTGATGCTATACACAATGTAATTCAATGCAATTCTTCCAGCCTTCTTCAAATGGATATTAGGCAAATGAGTTTAAAACTCTTTTTTCCCGTTTTTAATATATATATTTTTTAATCTCAAAGCTGCTGTGGCCCCCAAAAGTGATATTGTTCTGAGCATAGTAGATGTGTTTTTACTGGAGGTTGGAAACTATAGCTGTGGCATTTATATTGTAATTAAGGCTGTGTCAGTGTCTCTGTTATGACCTTGCTTCAACAAATTACTTCAGGCTGAAACTTGATGTAAACGAGCAAAATTAAGTCTTTGCAATGCATGGGAAATAGGCTGTGTATCTCTGTGTGGCACTATCGCACTCCTCCCTTCTTTTTTTCTCATTGCATTGAGTATTTTTCTTGTAAATCTCAGGAATTAATTTTAAAATTGGCAATAAAATAAAGAAGACCAAATACAGAAACCATTGTACCTTTGTGAATCCAAGAAATAAACAAATAAAGCAAGTAAACATAAATGCTTAACTGCAGCAAGAGGCCACAGTAAAGGCTTCTTGAAAGGCCCTAAGGACATTAAGGGTGGAGGGGAGAGAGATTAGAAAAGAAGCTTCCCAATGAAGGCAAAAATTCTTGGTCTGTGTTGCTTTGTTGCTCAGGTTGGACCTGGCAGCAAAATGACTTTTTGATCTAGCAGTCTGTGTGGTCCATCTAGCTTTTCTTTGCCCATCCCTCGAGAGCAGGATAAATGAGTGCATAGCTATTTACAGTGCACTTCTATTACTGTAACTGGGTACTTTTTTTCAGACTATCTCTACCACAAGTAGTACAAATGAATGCTTCCCTCCTTTTCCTGGAATGGTTGTCCCAAGGGAGAAATGCTTCTTGCCTTTTGCTCCTCCTCCAAAATCCAAGAAAACGGTCCCTTCCAGCTATTCATGCCTGATAAAATGGTAACAGCAGGGTACTTTGGAGCATAGAGCCTTTTCAACAGACAGTGGTCATCATTACATTTCTGGAATCAATCTCATGGTGCTCTTCAGGTCTCTTCTAACCCAAATCATCCTGTGATTCTGTAAAGTTAGGTGCCTTGAGTGGCCCTTTGCACCCTTTATGGCAGTTCTTTTGTTTGTGAAGAGACTACATCTTGCAGGGATTGCTTTAGAAAATTGCTGGAAACTTAAGGAAAATAGCATCTTTGCTTTTCCTTTTGCTTAGAGTTTGTAGTTTTTATTTGTCGCCAGAAAGGAAGGGTAATTGAAAAAATGACTGATAATTCTACTTTTTATGCAAAATATATACTGACAGTTATTTCCCCAATTAAGAGTGTTTCCTTCTGCTTTTTAAGAATTTTTAAAATATGTTTTAAAAGCAGATTGTATTTCTGATGTAAAAGTGTGGAAATAATTAAAGGTCACTGTCTGTATTTTTCCTTCCCATTCTGTCAGTGCCCTGGAGGACATAGGGTCACTAGAAAACTGATGAGGCCAGCAGGAGATTTGAAGCTAATGTGATGTTATGCTCCTAATATCCTCTTCTTAATCATGTACTTAGGAAAATGAGTTAAGTGCCAGAAAATATGTGCACAAAGGTATATATGTTTTACTTATATTTTACTAAGATCAGTTTCCTTATTTATTTACATAAGCTTAAGAGGAATTCTTTCCAGTAAAAAAAAATTGATTGGTTTATCACTTAAGGTGAACAAACAGCAGGAGTTTAATACACAATCAGATAACAGATTAGTTTACAAAGCCATTCTGCAATTAGACATGCTTAGGTTTGAATGTGCCCTCTTCCCCCTCCTCCTTGCACCTCTGGTAGGTGTGTCCCTACTTGCAGTTTGTTGCAATTCAGTATTGTGGCTATGATGTTTTGCTCCAGGAAGAAGCAGCTTCACGGATGAGTTATGTTAGCTATAATGTCTAACCCTTGCTTTGTTAGTTACATCTTCATGAAGTGAAGCAACTGTTAAAATATTTCCTTCATTTGTAGATGGAGGGGTGCTCCCATCTCTAAGTGATTAACGTTATTTGCACAGCATTTTTCTGTGCAGTAAAATAAGAGGTTGAATTCTGGTTTGAAAGGGAAACAACACTCAAAAACCCTGGCAGTACTTCATGCATTCCTTTGAGGATCTGGTGTGTCAGCAAAGTGTAATGTTTTTGCATGTTGTGACTCTTTTTAAAAAAAGCCAAAAAGAACCCACAATCTAATACCTAATTGAAGACCAGGAAATGGAAGATTAAATTGAATGGAATTTTGAAAAATGCAAATGATCTCTATGCTGCCCATGGGAGATTATACCCATTATAACAATTTTTCTTTCATAGCTTCTTATTTGTGTTCTTGTGTCCTTCTTTCATTGCTTCATATGTACAACATCAAGCAAACTACCATCTGTGGGAATGTAGTGGGACTGTTAGCAAAACCTGTCTTTCCACAGTTATATTTCCCAGCTGACAAAACAGTTTGCACATTTTTATTTAGTTACATTTCAAATAAACCATTTTCTAGAACTCATTGAGTAGCCAAAAGGAAATGAGAAAAATGAATAAAAATAGATGTAAAAAAATTATAATCTTTAAATGTGGTTCACAATTATCAGGGAAGCTGATACTAACTGCGATACTAACTGATGGCTAACACACTTCTCCTTCCTCTTTGTAAGAGCCTTTCCATGCAATAATTCTTCTGATAATGTAGTAGCTCTTGGATATGAAAACATTCTCTTTACTGAATGAAACCTGATTAGCTTGAAATATTGAAGTGTACCTAAAGGGGGAAAATGCAAATGCCTCAATGTTAATTTTTGAAAAAGGATTCCAAGAGCATATGAAGATGTGATTAATGAAAAAAGACCTGCTACATCTTCATATTAACCTTGAACATTATCAATAAACACGTGTTTCCTGCCAAGTTACAGTACTGTTCTGTTGTTTTGGGATGCTTGATCATGTGATTCTTACTTTCTACATGGCAACCAATGCAAAAACAATCTGTCAAGGACTGTCATTGGGGATCAATGGTAAATGTTACTCAGCAGGATGCAGACTGTATCTCAGTGGGTGTCCTTCTACTACGCTTTGATTATGTTTGTTGTAAAGTAAAGCCTAGTTGCACTTACAGCATTCATATTTCACACCCTCTGTGGAAGACATGTTACAGCCTCTTAATTTGTTCCCGTTTCAACATGATGTGTTGTTTAAAAACATATACAGCGCATTTTCAAAGATTCCTTCAGTATAATCTGATTATAAAGGGGTTATGTGACAGTTTGTCTCTGCTGCTTATTGTGTGGCTTAAAGCTCTGGAGACAAGCTGACTGAACATCCATACAGTTTAGAATCTGATGGCAGCTGTGGTTCAAAAATGTTGTTTTGGGCCACATCTAGGGTCATCTGAGGAGGCACTTTGGCATACATCAAGGTAACAGTAGGATTTTATACTACTTGCTGCTTCTTATAACTCTTTAGATGACAGTACTATGGCTGGGCATGTGGGGGTAACATTTAATTAAACTGAGTGGTTGTTCATTAACTTAGAGCAAGGAGGGAAGGGAAAAGAGGAAGAATTTTTTTCTAGTTTACTGAGTGTGAGCGGTAATAGTTTGTAGCTACCTCTGCTGAACATTGATGAATGGATAGGGTTATACATTGTGAAAGAGAAAACAGGGAGTACACTGGACAGCAAGCTGATCTATTGCTTTTATAAAAGGATATTGCAAGCAAAATTACACATTTCAGAGAGAATGTCTGTGTTTCTGCATGACAAAAACATTCACCCATGACTTCCCTTTGCATCTTAATGTTTGCTGTGTCTAATACACTTTTATAACACTGGTGCTGTACTAACAACTTCCAGGCATGAACGAATCCATACTAGAAGACCTTACCACGTGGACAGAGCTGACAAGTACTCTCTAGATGACGATCTGGTAAATCTAGAAGTTCTTGATGAGGTACTGTACTGTCTTGAGTAGCAGTTTCTGACAATTGTACCTCACATTCTTGCCTATTTCTGCTTTTTAGGCCTCTCTTATAAGAATGAAAATAGTTCCTTGCAATCTTTTGTCTTATCAAGGCAAAGGAATTCTCACATGACTGATCTGCTGTCCTCACTTTATTAATGCATACAGTGGCATAAAAGTAGTAGCAGTGAATATTATTATGTGGAAAAGCTTAATTATGAGTGATGTTAGTTTAAATTATTTTTGTGGGTTTCCTAAAATGTGAAGTTTAGTCATAAAGATCTAGATTTAAGTGATTTTTTTTCTAAAATAATTGATTTATATAGGATAATACATTACCTACAGCTTCTGGATAAAAAGTTGTAAAACTATCAATTTCATATTTCACCATATCACCTATTTGCAGAGTATCTCTAAATTTTTGTGTTGATAATCCTTAAATTGCATGCCAGCAAGAAAAAGACATCATACTAAATTGTGCTAGGGTCCTGTCTAAACAGTCTTTTACCACTACTTTAGATTTAATCCTTGAAAAACTATAATCCTTGTTTCATAGCCAAATAAAAAAAAATTAAATGGACATGTACTATGAAGTGCAGCAATAACATGTACCACCATTTTCTCTTCAGAAGATTTGCTTTCTCAGGCTGTTGCCATTTAACTTGGTTTTATGACATTAGCAAGAATTTTGAAAATATTTGATTTTGTGGGTTTGGCATTTGAAAAATAATTAGTAACACTTACAGTTAAGTATTTCTTAAACAGTGTTCTCAGTATATTTACAAAAATCTTCCTAAGTGGGAAAATACTGTGTAACTATCAAATTTTTTGTAATCTTCTCAGGATACAATTATCCATCAGCTGCAAAAACGTTATGCTGACTTACAGATTTATACTTATGTTGGAGACATTTTAATAGCCTTGAACCCCTTCCAGAATCTCAGCATTTATTCTCCCCAGGTAAGAGAGATTCCAAGCTGAGGATGGTAGTTGCTTTACGTTTTTTATTAACACCACTAGCTAAAATACTTAAGTGATGCTGGAAGTTAGGAGCACGACTGAACCTCAACCTTTTCTTTTTCCAGAACAGTGTATCTGAGAATGTGTTTTGTTTCTTAAATTCAGTTTAATTTCATTTAATTCACTTCTCGGAGGCACAAGTTCCACAGGAGGGACAGAGATTACCCCAGGAACCCTAGCATTTAGGGCTTCCTTCTGGGAAACGTAAAGTGGTTATATGAACCTCCTCATCCTGAGGTTTTTGTTTGCTGAAGAATTGCTCTGACTATGGATTATTACATGTCCTGTGCCATCAGCTCTGGCTTAAAAGAAATAAATGCTGTAAACACAAAGGCCAGTTTCATTCCCTACAAATATGAAGAGAGGTAGAGCTAGAAATAACTTATTCTCCATGGATGCCTAAATCAGGGCTTCAGATAGGGGGCCAGATTTCAGATGCACTGTAAGTTTCTTTTGTATAAATTGGTTATTTCCTTGATTGAAGGCTTGTGTTTGAAATTCTCTTCCTTGTGAAAGAGTTCTCTTCACTGTCTTGTGCAGGAAACATCAGAAGGCGTTCTAGGTGTTGTGATTTGTATTCTGGAAATTGGGCAGTGCCAAGAATTACCACTCCTCTTCCAGGTGATTCAGTGGTATAACATTCTGTGCTATAACAGGCAACTACCTTCTGTTGAACAGGCAGATGATAGTCACTGTCCTCTTTTCAGTTCTTAATTATGTCGCTAAGTTGTGTATTTTGACTGTTGTGTCTATTTCTTTAAATTTAGTTCTCCAAGCTTTACCATGGTGTGAAGCGTTCATCGAATCCCCCCCACATATTTGCCTCTGCAGATGCTGCCTACCAAAGCATGGTTACGTTCAGCAAGGATCAGGTAAAAATCTGTTCATTTTGGTTAAGGTTTTATATTAATCATACTGCCACTGTGAAACAGGACAGAATAATGTTCTGTGATGTTGTATTTTGGGAAATTTTTCCTTTAAGCCTTTTATTTCTGTATCAGCAAAACCAGAGTAGAAATCTGGTCAGATTTGAGAGTTCTGAAGAGGACACAGTGCTATAACAGAGACTGAAAGGTCAAATAAGATGATGGAGGTATGTGACCAATATAGTTTCCTGGACACGCATGAAGGTGACTCCAGCAGCAAAGTATTTCTGCATGCTCTGATTCTGGGCCTGTCTTGACTTAGGTATTTTAGTAATTTACACTTGAGTAAAATAGGAGGTTCTCAATGCTATCACAGATTAACAGTTTGAACCACTTTTCTATTGCAAAAAGATGCTAAGTCACAAAAAATAGGAACCATTAACAAATTTTTTTAGTAAAATAAATTAAGGATGGGTCTATTATAAATGTAATAAGGACACAAATCCAATTATATAGCAATGATTTTAATGAGAATAAAATATCGTGCTGCAGAAGATTTTGCTACATTCTTGTGATTATAACTTCATAGTATTTCTAATTTGATGTGATGTGTGTACATGAATATAGAAGGCTGATTATTAGTTTTATTTATAAAAGCCTCCTAATTTTACCCTGCACATCACACAATAATTAATAGAAAATGTTTTCTTAAAGTCACAAAAACGGAATAAAATAATAAAAAGCCTGAAATTGGAAAATGCCAGGAAAAGGAGACAAAAGGGACATTAAAGATTGAGAAAACAGGAGTTTTACTAATTATGTGAAAGTACACTGTCCTGAGAGATGGTTAATATTTCTTCAATGGCTTTCATGTTCTTTGATGGAGGCATTAAAGAAAACAATACTCATGTAGAGTAACTTATGTGAGAAGCTGTTACCTGAGGAAAGAGATTGGATTACATCAGTTCGTCAGGCTAACTTAATGCATCTTTAATCTTACATGTTTTGTACATCTTTAGGAAAAAATCTTCATTCAGATCTAAATCAGTTTCCTGTTTTCTGTTGGCGAAGTATTACAGGAGCTTGCTTGTCTCCATTACCTGGCCAATGTTATGTTGGTTCTTCGTGTTATATTGCACCAGAAAAGCACTACAGCCAGACTGAAAATGTATTGATTCTGTTTGTGTTATCCATTGAGCTTTCTCTTGGTTTTTTTCCTGTGAAGCTTGAAAATTTACTTCAGTCTAGTATTTCTCCTGAAGCAATAGTCAAGTTCTGACCAATTCTACAAGGACTCATGGGCCTTAACTGTGTAAACAGTTGTGCATGACTTCCCTAGTCACACAAAAGCAATTCAGTTAGGTAGTGTAATTGATGTTTTACCTATTTCCAAGAGCTAAAATAACTGACAGGAAGCAAATAAATGAGCTTACAAATGTCGTATTGCACACATTATGTAGAGTTGGTCCCTGCACCTGCTGTCAGGCACCACAAGGTACCACCAGATAACTGCTGCATCTTTCAAAGCTTTTCACAAGGCTCAAATATTTTCAAGGCTTCTGTGTGAAGTGCCATTGCAGCAAGTATTTTAGGACCTCGTATCTTTTCCCAGCCAAGAATCTCATGTATTCACAGTATCATGCAGATAGTTTTCAGATGTTTGCATAAAAACATTTAAATCTATGCAACTGCTCAATGTTAACATTTTAATTATATGTCAGTTGATACTGTACCTCAAGGAGAATATTATTTGTACTGATGGTCTGTAGAATACATGGGAAAAAATGGGAAAGTAATAAATGCTGTTGGAATTCAAACTTTTTGTGATCTGCATTTTTTTAGTGTTCTGGTGAGAACTGGCTTTCAACTTCCATTTTGCCCATGAAGCATAACAGCAGAGAGAAGGAAAGTGATTTAGACCATTCTAGCTAGTCTCTTCAGTCTGGAAGCCTTTTGAGGAGCCTATAAAATACCACTATAAAAGGTTGCTGATGCAGGAAGAAGGTGGATATGTCCTCCCAGAATCATCCAGTGAACAGATACACATTTTTCTGAAATGTTTAGGCACTAGTTTGCTGTTCTAGCTTGAATATCAGCATCACCTACAGAGTAGCCTCTCTAAAAAGGACCTATTATTTAAGATTATTTTTCAGAGCAAACTTTTGGTCAGTGTGTTAAAAAGAGCTATACCCTGTAATTCATGTTTGTTCATATGAAGTCAGTGCAGTGAGCTCAGATATGGTCACTTGTTTATGTGTTCTGTCCCTTTGAAATTCAGTCATTGCTTCACACATGCACCTTGCGATCAGGCGTTGCAAGATGCATTTTAGTAATTTAGGGAATAAATTATTACACTGAGCCTTTGCTGATCTTTCAGAAGGGAGTTGACCCTTAAAGTATTCTGTAGTTTTGGTACTAAACATGAAGTAACAGGTAGGAGTGGTAATAGCAGAAATCAACCATGTGGTGAGCTATGCACTTAAATTTTGTGTGTGTGTGTGTGTTTAGTGCATTATCATCAGTGGAGAAAGTGGTGCTGGAAAGACAGAAAGTGCCCATCTGATCGTCCAACATTTGACCTTCTTGGGAAAGGTATTTCCTAGCCAAAATTATGAAGAAATCCTCTGAACCCTACCCCAATGTTCACTTTATTTAATCTTTAATACTTAAAGCTGTTTATGTGAATTTTCACGCTTGATTTAGGGACATAGTAATCATGCACATGAGAGTATTGAATTAAGATGCAAGAATATGATTCACACCAAGCCACTCAATAGCTTTTTTAAGAGACAGTGCCAGATTCTGGGTGTTCATTACCTGTACTTATGTACAGTGCTTATCTCATATAATTGTTTATTTATACAATAATGACAAATATTGCTGTGGCTCTAATCTTAGAAGCTCTTACACATTTAAATGTTCTGAATAATGCTATTAGCACAAAATAATGGGAAAATTAACCATGTCAGGTTAACCCTAAGTAGACATCCTTAGTCTACTATGGTTTTGGTACTCTTAACTAATTATAAAACAAGTCAGAGGTGGAAGAATTGCAAAGAAAGAAGTATTTTTCTACCTGTGGGAGATTTTCTTATCGGTTTGTTGGACCTCTAGTTGTATAAATAGAAAGGTTAGCACAGTACGTAATTCCATACAAGCATGAGAAAGGGATTCTTTGCTTCTGAAGCAAGAACTGGATTGTGGGTAAGCATTTCATTCTTTTCATTATCCTTCTGATTTGTATCTCTTCTGGCAAGGCCAATAACCGTGCTTTGCGTGAGAAAATTCTTCAGGTGAACCCTCTGGTTGAAGCATTTGGAAATGCCTGCACTGCCATCAATGACAACTCAAGTCGCTTTGGAAAATACCTGGAAATGATGTTTACACCTACAGGAGCTGTAATGGGGGCAAAGATTTCTGAATATCTACTTGAAAAATCAAGGGTCATAAAACAGGCTGTGTAGGTATATTAATTGTCTGTCCTATGGCATTTATATAGTGTTTGAATTAATTATCAAAAATTGTGTAGTTTTAGTACTTCTCTGTCTTCTGCTGAAAAATAATCCTTGGTACAGTGCTATGACAACAAGAATAGTCAGGTTCTTTTGGAGTAGAAGCCAGAGCTACTTCATTCTTTGGAGAAATGTTGTGTTCACTGGATTTTCTGTTTCACAGCTGCTGATCCTACACTATTAAAACAAGGGGGAGATCTGCTACCTTGCTTCAGTGAGCTCATTATAAGTTCATTGTACAAGATGCCACAAGAATAAAAACAAGTGCTTTAAAAGGATACTTTTTTTTTTCCAGGGGAGAAAAAAATTTCCATATATTTTATTATATTTATGCTGGCCTTTATCATCAGAAGAAACTTTCTGAATATAGACTTCCTGATAAAAAGCCTCCTAGGTAACTATCACTCACTTGTTTTAACTGCTTGTTGTAATTAGCTATTGATCAGCATTTACTTTCAGTATGATGCCTTAAAATCTTCCTTAATCCCTCTCCATCCGTTAAGGATCTTTTTTAATCCTCCCAAGGTGAGAAGGAGATGGATGCTAAGGCATTATATTGTTTGTATTTGTTTGAGAAGGTGAACTATTAAAAGAGGAGGAGGAAGAACCAAGCATATTTTGTAGCTATTTTGTCATACTTCCAAATGCAGACAACCCACCTTATGATTTCTTACCACTTAATGCTTCAGGTTCAGGAATAACCCAGAATATGCTTTGGAGGTTTTTAATTGGTGTTTGTACTTTGGGTGCCTCTGATCTGTGCTGGATGAGGGGGTGTGTGTGAAATGTTGGTAACATTAATAGACATTAACAAAGAATAAGCAGATGTTAATGCAACAGAAACAAAAACTTCTTATGCATTAGCATCAAACTATATAATGGGAAGTTATTGAGATAAATGTTCTTTCCAGTTACTGAGGTATTTGCATTTAAGTCACTGGAGCTTGTATTGACATATGTGGTAGTGTGATGCTTTCTTTCTCCCACTCTATTTAGATATATTGATAATGAAACTGGAAGAGTAATGCATGATATTGTTACTAAGGATTCCTATGGAAGACAATTTGAAGCGATTCAGCATTGTTTTAGAATTATAGGATTTACTGATGAGGTAAGAGATTCAGTTGCTAAAACATTATTGACCTTCTTTATGAAAACTATCTCCAGTGCTACCCTTTGGTTTTGTGGATGTGCAAAATTTTGTGAGCCACAAAATCTCTGTTATGACAGAAGTGAACTGTGAAAGCATAACCACACACTCAGAAGGCAAGACCAGCCTGAGGTCCCAGTCAGTACTCAGGCAATTCTGTTGCACTATTTTTTGTGTAAATAGAACTTGTAGAACTTGGTCTCAGAGAAAGCAACAAGTTTTAATAGCCATTCCAGTGCCCATGTTTTTCTTTCATAGCTGAAATACGATGTGTGTATCTAACTGAATTCCTTAAAAGTGCTTCTTGCCATCTTTTACAGGAAGTGTACTCAGTGTACAGAATACTGACTGGAATCTTAAATACTGGAAATATTGAGTTTGCTGCTATTTCTTCACAACATCAAACAGATAAAAGTGAGGTCCCTAACCCAGAAGCCTTAGATAATGGTATATACTTTTTAACATTGTCAGTTTTGTAAATGCAATTTGACTCTATCTGTAGTAGTGTCTAGCTCATGGTAGCAATTGGTCAATGCTGGTGATTTTCACTGCATAATCACAGTTGTGTGTCTTTTTCCACTGTCTTTTAGCTGCTGCATTACTAAGCATTGGGTCAGAAGAACTTCAAGAGGCCCTAACCTCCCACTGTGTTGTAACACGGGGGGAGACTATTATCCGAACAAACACGGTGGACAAAGCAGCAGACGTGCGAGATGCCATGTCTAAAGCACTTTATGGTCGGCTCTTCAGCTGGATTGTAAATCGTATTAATACGCTGCTTCAACCAGATAAAAATATATGGCAAGTTACACATCACTGAGTCATGTGTACTTACTGTGCGTATGTCTGATGGCTTCATCCATTTGTATATTTTTGATTTTTCAGAAAGAGTGCTGTGTTTATTTTGGCTAAGGCTTCAAAATGGCTTTCATGCTGTGATACTGAATCCTGTTTCCAGGACATTAACCCCATCATTTTCGAAGACCTGAATAGAATTTAGCTACTGAAGTCAATGGAAATCGGGTGGTTAAAGTGCTGTGCAGTTTTTTTTAAAGATGCTTCCTATGTAGTGAACATGAAATCATACAAAAGGCTGATAAATAATTGAAGTACAGTGAAAAACTTCAGTATGTATTCACAGTCCTTACAGTCCCCCTGCTTTTGTAAGCAAGTAATAAATGCATGTTTCAGACTATTATTATTATTGTGCTACTTGTTGAGATGGGATTTTTTTTTATATTTTATAATTACAGAAACGTTATATTGTGCATCCTTATGATTTCATTGCCAGGCACTGATCTGGCTTGTTTGATCTTTTGTAAAAGCTGTAGAGATTTTAGAAACAAGAGAATGTCTCAGGTGCTGTGAAAATGCCTCTGATCTGAGATCTCTGCTTGCTGCTTCACTATGTCATATAGACATATTCTCATCCATTTCATGCAGTTCTCTTGGTGACTGTGGTATGAGTGTACTTGAGTTAGCCCATGGACTTTTAACAGTCCAGCTTGTAGCAGCTGCAGACTTGGTAATTACCCTTCTGAATGAGTGTAGCAAAAACATACCATTAAACCTTGATAACTTTTTTCTGCCTGGAGGAGCAGACAGTAGATTTTATTTGGGATCTGCCTACTGAAGCCCCTTGTTTCAGTATGGCTGCAAAGTATCTGTTGCTTTGTACCTATAATTTTCCTGCCTTCTTCATGGAAATTTGTAAGAAGCAAGTGGAAAACAAAAGTCTTAACAATGCCGAACAAATGCACAAGTTGTCTTTGGTTCAGACATACTTTTCCTCCTTTATTTTTGCAGCAGAGTGAATCAGTTATGCAGTCATAGTTACCATGTTTATTTTTATTTTAAATTGATGTTGCCCATAATGAATTTTGTTTGTATTTTCACATGCAGCCATGCTGAAAGTGGGATGAATGTTGGGATACTAGACATATTTGGATTTGAGAACTTCACAAGAAATTCTTTTGAACAGCTGTGCATAAATATTGCTAATGAACAGATCCAGTTTTATTTCAATCAACATATCTTTGCACTGGAGCAGGTAAATGCAACTCTGTTGAGGTCTAGCTGAATCAACCATCCTACGCCATAATCATATTCAGGAGTACTTTATAAAATGGGTATATGATTTAAATGTGAGATAATGACATCTTTCTGTTGACGTTTTGTAAATAATGTTTTTGAGGCCTATAGAGCATTGCCGTGCATCATAAATGCCCTAATGAGGATGTTGCTTTTACTGGTTCAATATTAAAACTGTGCTGGTGACTTTTGTAGATGGAATATCAGAGTGAGGGAATTGATGCTACTACAGTAGAGTATGAGGACAACCGTCCACTTCTGGATATGTTCCTTCAGAAACCCATGGGTCTCCTGTCTCTGCTAGATGAAGAAAGTCGATTTCCTCAGGCAACAGACCTAACTTTAGTTGGTATGTGCAAGCAAAACTCTGGGGAATGTCTGGGAAATGACAAATATATTGTAAGAGGGTGCAATGTCATCTTTTTTCAAGTTTTCCTAGCCTAGTTGTCCTGAGGTTGTATCATTTCATTTGACATTCTAAGTATATTTTTCATTGTGCCTCATCATTTTTCTCTGCTTACATCTTTTCTATCTGTTTCAAATTGGAAAAGTTTTCTTAAGTATCGGGTGGCAAGGGCTTACTGTTTTTCCAACATTACAAGGAAATATCCTGTGTCTTGTCTATGTATGTGGGGTACAGCAGGCAATATTTATCCCCATTTACTGAAGGGAAGGCTGAGACATCATAGAATCTTGTATCTAGGACCACCCTGTGGGTAGCATTAGTATTGTAAATAAAATTTAGATCTCCTGGGTTCCTAGGCCCATGTTTGTCCAATTAGAAAATAACTGCTTCACTCCAGATTATCTCGTCATAAATAGGAAGTGTGTGTTATTCCTGGTGTGCCATCTGGCTGAGTATTTCCCTGTCTTCATGCATATTTTACATACATTTTAACAAATCTTGGTGCCAACCTTAAAATATGCAGCACATGCCATGTTTATAGCTGTTGCCTTGTGTTTATTTACTAGAGCTGCACTGTTCCCTGTGATATGAAATAGAGTTCCATTTCCTTCAGTGGAAATGTGCCACAGAGGCTCAAACCAGTAGAGAAAATAACCAGCTTCCAGTTAAATTGTAAAATACATATACAGGATTTTTCACTACTGCTAGGCTGAGCTGAAACTGGAATTCAGGTCACAGATAGAATGAGTGCTATGGTTTCATTCTGCTCCTTGTCTGGTTTGAAAGACAGATGTCTGCCACGGAAGGCAGGAACCTCCTTTGGAATGGAAAACATGACCTCTTTCTCTCTGAATTATTATTATAACTTTGAAATTAAG